>CM077343.1:85144782-85574782 GCA_039655645.1 Ammopiptanthus mongolicus
TGCAATTTATTTACGGCGGTCAAGCTACCTTTCCTGAAGATGTAAACCCATGAAACAAAGCCAAATGAAATTCACCCATCTTTTGCTCTATCGTCAGTGCATTGATCAATTTTCTTTTTGTACAGCAGCGTCAGCAGTGACGAGTTATGTAACCTTTAAGCTAACCCACAATTATGTTTTAACATAATTGTCAACGATGTAATGACATGCTATCTTGCCAGTCTTAGTTCTAATTGGCCCGGACCTTTTTTTTTTTAAAAAAGAAGCAAATATTAGTAAGCACTGGCATTTGCAGTGATACTCTTAGGTGGCAGGAACAAATTTTGTTAGTTATTTATTGGAATTAATTAGTAGGAATAAAGGTCCAAATTGGTCATTGACAAAAAATCACGGTGACATTTTGATTCTTGAAAAATTAAAATATTAATTTAATCTCCAAGAATGTAAAATGAGGGTTAAATTGGTCATTTTTAGAGTAATTTTTAGGGAAATGATATTTTAGTTCCTGATAGGGATTATTTTGACTCGCATTTTATATTTTTGAGGATCAAGTTGGTATTTTTTATTTCTCAGGGATTAAAATGTTATCATGATTTTTTTTCGAGGATCAATTTAAATCTTTATTCCATCCGTAGTTAGTAGTTCCTATCTTACAATTTTGTTATTCATGAATATGAATATATGCAGAATCAGGTTGTCAGACCCATTGTAATATACAAAATGAAAGGTCTTCCTAAAACTTAATTTAAATTTCTGTCTATTCGGTTCTAAGGGAAGGTGCGACTTTGCTGCACTTTATTGTTATTTTAAAGTAGAGAAACTATCAAGCTTGCATAAAATGTACCGTGGTTCGTGGCAGATGCCATTGGTTCCCCCTTCTGAAGTCCCGAAGGACGCTTTCATATCACTTTTCATTTCTTTAATTGTGGCTTTTATACCGACGGTTCTTCTTCAGTGCTACTCATTACTGACGGGCGGACGGCTCTAACATCATTATTCGTTGCTAAATATTGGAGGGGTCGATTCAGTTCAAGAGCAAGTTTCAAATCAAAAGTCGAACATTCCTTCTTACTCAAGGCAGTGTTTGGCCTAGCTTATTCTGAGCTTCTATTCTCTTTAAAAGTAGAAGTCGGATCAAACATAATATTTCATTTAGAGTCTGTTTGGTACAATCCTTCTGCGAGTTTATAGCGGATGAGAAATTAATCCCGTTTGACAAGTGTCTCTGTCACGAGCTTATAGCGTTTTTTTATGAGCTTAGTGTTTTTTCCAGGTCTTGAAATAGCGTTTGAGCTTATGGTTTATAGCGTTTCATTTTTCTTTTTACTTTTATCCTTATTATCTTCATTTAATTCTACATTTATCATCTTCTCTGTCTTTTATGTAAAATCATTAATGAAGATATAATTTTATGTAATTTTATATTTTTCATCTAGTTCAATCGCTAGTTTTACCAAACACTTCCACAGAAAATAAGCTAGCTTATCCGCTATCCGCTATCAGCTACCTCATTCGCTATCCGTTATAAGCTATCCATAATCAACTAGTTTATCCGCTAACAATTAGTTTTACCAAACAGGCTCTTAAAAGCTTTACAAAAAATAAGTAACTTATTTTTAACAAAGAAAAGTAGCTTTGAAAAAGTAAGGAGAGGGAGCTTTTACTAGCTTATACCAAGCTTTTACATAGGCTCCGTTTAACATGTCTAATAAGCTAGCTTATAGCTTATTTGACTAGCTAGTTTGAATAAAGTAGAGGTGTTTGGTAAACAAGTTTATCTCATGAGCTTATAGCTTTTCTTCATAAGCTAATTTATTTAGCTTATGACTTATAGCTTATTGAATTTTCTCTCATTTTTACCTTCATTTATTTAATGAAATTCTCATTTTATTATGTTTGTCATAAATATATCCTTTTATGTCATTTTACATTTATAAGATAGTTCAACAGTTAAGTTTACCAAACACTTCAAATTCAATCAGCTAGCTTTTCAGCTATCAGCTATAAAATATAAGCTTTTAGCTAAAAATTAGCGTATGAGCCATTCTTACCGAACCAAGCCATAGTGTACTACCTTTCGATTCTTGTCTACTGCTATATGTGGCAAATGATAATTTTTTTTCTTTCTGCTGGAATCCACCGAACCACCGTCATGTACACAAAACGTCAAAGCTGGGTTTCATTGGATTTGGAAAGTGGCTTGGTGTGACATTCTTTTTCTTTCTATAAAATATTGTATCACTTTAATATTTGATTTACAAATGTTTTGGCTTTTTATTGATAGATTTTATTATTATTTTTAAATATTTCATTTATTAAAAATATGTAGAATTTTTGTAATTAGATATTTTATATTTTTGGTCTTTGACCAAGAGTATTCCGTGTCGAAAGCGGAGACTAATCTCCTGCGGGGAATGAATGGCACCTGACGGCGAGAAACTCCCTCCCAACGAAAATTCGCTCCATATACTTTATATTTTAATCTTAAATAAAACAAAAGTTTAAAAGAAGTATAAAAAAATATGTCAAATAGCTTTTAGCTTGAAAGTAGTTTTTCCAGTTAAAAAAATGAAATTCCCAAACAGCTTTAACTTTTATTTTTTTAAAGCTTTATTTTTAACTTCTCCTTTAAAATAGTTTTTAAGCTTGAAAAAAGCTAGGCCAAAACCAACTAACTATTTGAGCACTTTTTGATAAAATTTTATAACTAGCTTCTTGAAGGTATTTTTATTAACTTTTTATAAAAACATTAAGGAGAATGTTAACCAGTACTCTAAAAAATTAAAAAAACAAGTTTTGATAGGAAAATTATGAAGTCAAGTGTATATTAAATGAAAAATAATTGACCACAATAAGTGAGGAGTGTTGCAACAGTTAAGAATGTAACGTATTTTCAATAAAAATCTACTACGCCTTATTTTTATTTAAACTCAAAACATTTATGCCCTCTCCTTGTTGAAGAAGAATGTATTTCATCTTTAAATATAAACAAAAAAATTTACACATAGTAATAGTAACATGATTTTCATTGAGATGGAAGCTGATAGATCAGTCCACAGTCCACAGTCCAAGCCCACACCCTGTTTCATCCAAAAACCACACAAAACCTTGCCCTTCTCAAAATACCTATTTATAACACTCGAAGAGTATTAAAAAAAACCCCACACTCTCTCCTCTCTCGCCGCTCCGCCTTCCTACGCCGTCCACCGCCTTCTCCTCTCTCACTCAGTCCCGAGGTTGCACTCCACCACACACAATGGCAGCGAGCGTAACCTCCGACGGTCCCGTACTAAACCTAATCAACAAGCGTATCCGCGCCCTTAAAAAGAAATACAACCGAATCATCCAAATGGAAGAGTCCATGTCTCAAGGCAAACCCATCAACAAAGAACAAGAAGAGTTTCTCCGCTCTAAACCTTCCATCACTGCCCTCATCGACGAACTCGAAAAGCTTCGTCAACCTCTCTCCTCCGCCCTCGAAGAAGAACTCACCCTCGCCCTCACCAACACCAACAACGACGTCGTTCAGGACCTTCTCAATGTGCTCTACTTCGGTTCCCTTTTTGACGTGAAGTCGCAAAACGATTTCACTTCCACAATGCTGACTAGGACGCACGAGCGCGGTTGTTGCCTTACCTACGATTACGTCACCGATGACGCCACCGATCTGCTCGCCGAGAAGGACTTGGATTCGATTTCCGCGCTCGGCGGTTTGCTCATTTCGCGGCCCACCGATTCCAGCTTGTCTCACCAGAACGCGCTGCAGCGCTGCGTCCAACACGCTAAGCTCTGGCTTGCAAACGCTGACCAGCGCATTGACCTCAATTCTGATGTTACATGTAATGAATTGCTACAATTTTTGGTTTTTTTCTTTTTGTTTTTTTGGTTGCTTGTTGTATAGTTTGTTTAATTTGGACTTGTTGTGTGTTGTGTAGATGCGGGTTTGAGGGAGAGGTTGAATAAGATTATGTGTTCTGAGTACTTTATAACTACGCCGGAGATGAAAGCTACGGTTGAAGTTGCTGCTGCTGCTGCTGCTGGGAATTATGGTTCCTTTCAGGTACCCGTGGATGACTCTGTTGAAGTGGAAGGTTCTATTTCTCAGTCTGAGGAGAAGGTATAATATTTGGGATCTTATGGTTTTGGATGGGTTACTATTGCTAAATGTTCGATTTTTATATAGTGCTGTGTCATTTTTTTATTTTTGAATTCGGGTGAGTTGAATGAATGGTGTGGATAGGGTAATAGTTCAGTCTTGTTCTATTTATTATAAAGGCTTGGTGATGAGGTAATGTGATAGACATTAGATATCCATGAGTTATTTAGGGGTTCTAGAGTCCATGAGTGACCTGTTTTCTAAGGGGACTCGGGTTTATTTTTTATAATGATAGAAATATTATTAGATGAGATGAGAAGAGAAGAGTATCCAAGAAGGGGATAAGACATTCTCACAGAAACAACTGTAAACTAGGTGACAGAGCCATGCAACAAAACATGCTGATCTCTGCATGTCTGCGAAAGAAACACCTCTAAAAAACCCATGCGCAGAGCACTGAAGGGATGCAAAAAGAGTAACCCTATCCAGAACGAAGTCTAGAAAAGATAAGGAATCATTGGAAATTCCACTATTCATTTCCAAGTTCCAACCATATACACCAAAGAACAGCAAAAGCAGAGCACTGCCTTAGAATATTGGCATAACCTCTAAATTTAGTAAGGAGAAAAGTATGCAAGTCTATAGGGCATATCCAAGACTCTTCAAAGATCCCAAACAACCTATTTCAATGACTTGGGACTTGCTAGGACATAGGAGCACAGAATTATTAGATAGATATTTAATTAAACAAGAGTATGATCTTATTGCTTGAAATGTCCGGAGACATTTTTCATTTACTAAGAGGGCATTTGTTTTGTTTTTTATTTTCATTTTCAGTTGATATGTTTTCATCAATATTTACAATAATGTCACCATTTCCGTCATAAATCATTTTGAATGCCTTAGTGAGCACCTAGTGTTTTGGCTTCTTTTTTTTTATGAAAGGGGTTGTTAGTTTTACGTGCACAAATAATTAAGCAAAGTTTGAGATTTGAGCTTGATTTGTGTTAGAATAAGGCCCTTGGCTGCACTTAGCTTTGTTAGTTTGCCTAAGAAGTTTTAATTGAAAGCATTGTCTCGAGACAAAAGGAAACCATAACTCTTAGAAGTGAGGTAATGAAAATGACAAACAAGGTGTACTCAACACATTAAAGTAGTCTGTTCTGTTAATTATAATTATAACATGTATAAAAATATGCAATGTATTAGCCAAGTTGCTTACACCATACAGGCCTTAACAGGAAGCTTTCAAAGCTTAACGTTGGCTCGATCAAATAAACAATTATTCAAACACGATTCCAAGCTTGAGTTCTTTTGAACAAGTAAAACAAGCTGTTACCTGTCAGCAAGTCTTTTCCGAGTAGCTTCTGTTAGCTTTCTGCACCAATAAGTCTAGCCTTATCATACATCTGAGTACTACTTATCTGCTGAGGCTGATGAAACGCACCTGCTTGACATAACCTCTCCTTTTTCAGCCTTTGATAGATTCAACCACTTTGTGCCCCTATCCTCCACCCCTTGTCGTTCTTTTAACTTGCCATTATTTGCAACATGATTCATATTTTCTAAGCATAGTAGGAGTTTAAGGTGGTAAAAGTAATAGATCAGATCTTTGGTGAAAAGCATTAGAACTGTTGGAATCCTTGGAATTATTATGTAAATTTATTGTATAGGCATATCGTATCATATCATATCATGTAAATAGGAAAATATTTTCTAGATTTATTTTGTAATTTTTTTCATTAAGCCTATAAAAGGAGCCTCCTCTGTGTAGTTGAAACCATAGTTATCAATCGCGGAGAGCGGCCGACCCCAAAACCACTATAGCGGGATAATTGCTATTGCAAAGTCTATACATACGAGCTAAAAATTTTAAAATACACAAAATAATCATAAGTGAAACAAAGCTGAAATGGAGCAAGGAAAGGGGGAGAAGAATGAAAAGAGAGGGAGGAGGTGAGTTTTTGCGATCTGGACAGCAGCGTTGGCTGTGAGGTGGCTTGCAATGGTTGGAGGAGAAGGAAAAGAACATGCGAGGAAGAACGGTCCGGAAGAAGATCTGGATGGAATATGCAGTAAAAGCAAGGGTAAAATGGAGATTCACCGAGTTTAAGTGAGGGTAAATAAGTCATTGAAAAAGATAGAGAGGGCAAAATAGAGATTTGATGAGTTAAAGAGGGCAGAATTGTAAGAAAAAAGTAGAGGAAACAAAAAATGTAAAACGAACCCCAATTTACTAGCAAGAATCTAGCCGCCGCACAGAAATTGATGGTTTTCTTCATGCGCCCGCTATGGCCGCGATTGCGCCTGTGGCTGCCCTCTAACACGACCGCGATTGCTGCGTCGAGAAACTGCTATGCCCCACTATTCTCGTCTTGCCTACCGTCTGCTCTGTGCCGCGAAGGCGTGATAGTGCCACTAGCTTGCGCTATTGATTACCCTGGTTGAAACACAGATTTCATCACGTCTCTCTTTTCTATCATTACTCTCCACATGGTATCTAGAGCCTAAAGAAAGATAATCCCACTCCATGCATACACGATGGACCAACCACCCACCCATTAAATTTTTCTTTTCCTGCCAACCATGATTCAACTTCGGTCGCCGACCTTCCTTTCCCTCTTCGTGTCATCTTTCCGGCAATATCCTTCGCTGCCAATTGGCCGCCACGGCTTGCTGTTTCTTAGTGACCTTTCCGTCTACAAACTCACCCCAGAATTGTCGCTTACTGATCTACGCACACCCGCCGGTTTTGGCTTCATCCAACAATTGACGCACCCATACGTGTTGTTCAGCTCTCTGTGATTCTGCCACACGCGCCCTCTGTCCAGCCGCACGTGGCGGCGCGTTCCACCAACTTTATGACTGTGCTTCTTGCGTACAACTCTCCAACACTCCTTTCTAGATCTGGTCTCACTTCTGACATCAAACCATTTTCCATTCACCACCCCTTGCATAGACCATTCAGGTACCCCATAAGACCCTTATATGTTCCCAAAGAATCTTCCAAGGCCAAGCCCCCCATTTTCACCGGTTATGTCATTGCCTCTCTCCACTAACAAATTGGATGGAAGAAACTATGATACATGGGCTTTTGATATTAAACTTTGGGTGAACGGACAAGAATACACAGAAATTGTGGCCGCAAATGAGCATTCACAGTGGAACTAGATTGATGCCTAGTTGTGCAACTTTTCAAGTTCACTTATCATCCACTTGAAGTAGATCTTCCATGCCCACATCATCGTGAGTCTGTTTGGGAGCAAGATAAGGTTCTTTGCACCCACTACACTCAACTCTTTTATGGAGTTTGCTAGAACCTCATGAGTGTAGTTGCACCTTGGAGGTTTGATGGTCATATCTATGCTTATTTGGAGAAGGTTCATGGGGCATTGCATGACTTCAAAGAACTCTTGTCCTCGGTCGCGACACCTGCGCCAGAATTTGAGCAGTGCAATACTTTTTTCATGTTGTTGGCTTAATATAGTTTGCCTATCAAATACTCAACTAACTGTGATCTGATTTTGGGGTCCCTTATTGTCCCATCTCTGTTCGCGGCTTGGTCCACTTTACTTTAGATCCCTATCCCTGCCAAGCAGCCCTCTGATTTTGTACTGCCTCCTACTCCGGTTGATGCCTCTGCACTTGTATCCCAAGGGAATGTTCGTGGTCGTACTTTGGGTGGTCAATTTGGTAAGCCTAGCCCGAAGTGTGATCACTGTCACCGCTTGGCTCATACTATTGCTAAGTCTTGGACTCTGCATGGTTGCCTTCCTCACATGGCTGAAGTTGCACAGGTTGATCCCCCTGAACCATCTATGCCATTGGCCCAACTGACTGTTCTCCTGCTGCCTACGCTGACTTTCTAAAGTGGTTTGAGCAAAGTCAAGGCTCTAGCTCCATTGCCTCTATCGTGCACACGGGTAATCCTCTTGCTTTTCTCTCCCAGACGTTGTCTCTGGGTCCTTGGATTCTTGACTCTGCTGCTACTGATCAGGTCTCCGATAATAAATAAGAAAAGAATCTTCTATATTTATTTTGTAATTATTTCATTAAGCCCATATAAAGGAGCCTCCGCTGTACACGGATGTCATCATGTCTCTCTTTTCTCCCAGTACTCTCAACAAGAACGTTTGGAGTCTGTTTTATTTTTTAATATTGGTTTTTTCCTAGCTAAGCTTTTTGTTATTTATAATATGGATGTGTGAGCTGCGAAGTACTGCCCCTATTGATCAACTTTCCTCTCTTATTACATGATCTCTCTGCTGGCTTATTTTATCCAAATCCTGGAGTAGTTTTTAGTTTTTACTGTCAGTAAGGTTTTTGTTTTTTTTTTAAATCTTAGCTCATACAAGTTCTTTGTGGCAATAGTTTTCTTCTTTTGTCTGTCTAAAACCATCAACATGCATTTATGTGTGTATATGCCTTTTTATTGTATTAGTATCTTTTGTTTATGATTATTATTATTTTTATTATGTCTTTTATTTGTTGTTGCTCTACCCTTTTGCCTCCATTTGAAAATGGCTGTTGTTTGTATAACTTGATAACTTGATTTTGATCACTTATGTGTCACACCATTCACCAGTAACTCTTCTTGTCTTGTACTAATTTTTTTGTAGTAATAGATCTGGTTAGTTAGGTTTAGTGTTCTAGTTGCTTTCTCTTTTCTTTGAATTCTTTCTTTTTGTTTGTACATGTAGATTCATCTTTTTGCTTGGACTTCTCTTAGCAATCCAATGACCTATGTAGATGGAAACTTAATTATTTTCGGTTCCCATTATTCCGGAACTGTGCAAAAAACATTTTTAATTCTTTCTTTAAGAAATTTCGAAAGGATGAACTGTCTGTATATCTTTCAAGTTCTTAATGTTTTTTTGATCTTGGTAAAGTTCATTTTAATTTGAGAGCCAAATAGCCAACTTTTAACATCTTCAACCATTTTATTCTAAATAAAATCTTATGCTTTATGATTTTAGCTTACAAGTTCCATATTTATTTTGTAGGATGAAGGAACAGCTAATTTTCAGGGACATGGATCTGGAGATGATCAGTCTGATCCTGACGGGGAGCTTCAGAAGGTGCACATAGTTTTTGTTAGATGTCTTGTTTACATAGAACTTGTGACTTGATCTGATGCTGAAGATTTTCCTCTCTGCAGGATGAATTAGAAACAGAAAATGCTGTTGAGGTGGGGTCCTTTCAACAAGAACAGACCAAGCCACTGGTGGATGTAGAGCCCAACCACAAAGACGTTGAGGTGAATGAGCAACAGTATTACCCCAGGAGGGGTTATCAGAACCAAAGAGGTTTTCGTGGTGGTCGAAGGGGTTATTCAAATGGACGTGGGCGGGTCAGAGGAGGCTACCAAAATGGCCGCAACCAATATTATGACCAGCCTGAAAATTATTATCCAAGGAACAACTATTATAACAATAGAGGTAGAGGAGGCAGAGGTGGTGGTCCTTCTTTCAACAACCATGGTTCAGGTGGTCAAGGTGATTATGTTGCAGGTCATATTGGGGTAGAGTCGTGATTAATCACGAGGTGTTCATAGTATTTGTTCCTGTTGTAGTACATGGTGAACTTCTTTATTTAGCCTGGCATGAAAAATGTTTTGAACAATTTTGTTGATAACTTCAATATCCGGACTCCACCATTTTGTAGTCCAGTAGATACCTGACTTGTCCGAAGTTTTACAGGAAGAAATTATTTGTGGACATTATATGTTCTGGAGTGTTGCTCATGGACTTTCGGCGTTAAGAATCCAATTGATCTGCGTTAGCGTCATTTAGTTGCACAAATTGCAACAGCAGTGCTTCATTAGAAAGTAGAAACACATTTCCGGCATTCAATGCAGGGATTTATGGTTCTACTCGAGTCATCACTTATTATAGTGCCATCTTCGTTTCCAACTTGCAATGCATTACCTTTATGACTCAGGTTTGAAAATGAAATTTTCTACCCGCCAAAAGGTATGTATGACTTAGGCTTGGATGGGGAACTCCAATTCATGCTGACTACAAATAAAATTGATAGACTGCGTTCTGATTACAACTACCCGACAAATCTCCATCTATCATTTAAATAGATATTTTCTCTTCCTATGTTTTCAGGACGAAATTCATGTTCCTACTTTCAAGCACTTCTCTTCAAAATATGAATGTTCAAATTGTTGGAATATTTTATATTTAATTATTTTTCAATATCATAATGTGGGCAGATATCGTTTATTAATTATATTAGCTATTTGTCAATTAGGAGCTTTAATTGATATGTGATCAAATTAGGTGATAAGGCTAATTAAATTTCTGATTTGATAATAAATTAGTTAATTGATATGGACTAAATATGAGTGGATGTCATTGATGACCCATTTCGGAATAATGGGAACCCTAATTGGCCATCACCCTATATATAGGCTATGGTCCCCAATACACCGGACAATATCGCATACCGCCTTCTCTCCCCATCTGAAGAGCGACTAAGCCATAAGGAGTCCCGGTTGAGGAAGAACCACAAGCCAACGGGTGTTCATTATCTGTCTCTCTTTTCTCTTCCCCCTCTCTGCGTTTCAGGATTACTACCATCCGTTCGTGAAGGTTGGTGATCAAGTTCATCCTCTGAAGAACGCTTGAGGTTAGGAACATACAATGGATTCAGGTATTCCTATATCTTTGATAAATCAGCATTTTGTAGATCCTAAAGGTATCAAGTTTTAAGTTGTTCTTGATAATAAAGATGCATGCTATATATGATTATTATGTTTCCGCAATAAAGACTTATGATAACATGCCTTGTATATGATTATTGAGTTTAAATCTAACAAGTGGTATCAGAGCGGGTCTTCATGTTTGATTTATTGGGATTATTTTATGAATACTAATTTTTTTTTAAAATTATGAATTATGTAAGGATAAATAGAATTGGCGAATTGCTTTAATGGATTCCTGTACATGTTTTTTATCGGAATTGTATTTTCGAATTTGGATTAGGATGTCTTTTCTTTATATATATCGTAAATATAATGGTTTTAATATTGCCTTTAAGAGTTTCAAAAGTTTTTTCTTAAGCTTTGCGGTGAATCTTCAATATATTGTGTATATTGAATGTCTTTGGTCATAAATTAAAGTTGATGTGAAAGAAGGTATTGCGATCCACAAATATTGTAAGCATTGAATTATTTCCCAATCAGTGAAGGGATGCGTGTGTGTATATATATATATATATATATATATATATTATTTGTTTCAGTGGCTATTTTTATGGTTCGTTGAGTTCATGCTTGCAGCTTCAGTTTCGGTGGCTTTATATTTTGATCATTTGGTTTTTATTTGCATTTGAATGGGTCTTTTCACTCTTTTTTCACACACTTATGAATGAGACCCTATACCCGGGCCTGAGTGCAACTTAAGATAGGGAAGAGGTTGAGTAGTGGTAGCCTTCTGGATGTACATCCTGTTTGGTTATCACGAAGGCCTAACTTAGAGTGATTCATTTCGAGGATATTACCACTTCTAATAGTTTACCTATGGTTGTGTGTAATATTTCGAAATAAGTCCAGACTCTAAGGACCAAAGTTAGAACTATAGAGCCACCTATTGGGAAAGTTCACATATTAAAATAATCTTTTTGAAGGTTAATTTCACACTAAGCATTCAGGTTTTCATGTTTTTTTTAGTGTGAAAATGGCAAATTTGAGACCCCCCATTTTATTAAAATTGTCTGGTAATTTTGGTTGAGTTGGTTGAAACAACACGTTGCCAAAGTAACCTCTGTTGCGTAAATTTGATTCAATTGGATTTACAAAAGATATAGTATGAAATTATTCATGCGAGTTGTTGTCAGCCCGAAGGAAGGCATAACTTGGCCGGATAATTACATACCTGTGATGGTAAATGTGTGGTGATTATAAAGTATTTTCCATGTGGATAATGGGATGCCCGAAGGTGACCATTATTTGACAGGACTTATCATCAATATTTGATCATTGCGTTGAGAGTATCACTTGCAGTTAATTCTTACAATCCGAAGATTGGGGATTAATGGTGCGCTTGATATCTTGTTTGGGTCTTCAATTTGCCAATTTGGATTTTGAGTGAGTGTGAGTCACTTAAAGCATGAAGTCGCCAAGGTGACATCTCTTATGGAAATCACTCAAAAGAAATATTAAAGATTATGTGGGTGTACATCCATGCGGATATTAATTGGCCCAAAAGAAGGTTAACATTTGGCAGGGTTACATTCACACCTGTGATGGTAAATACATAGTGATTATAAAGTTTTTCTTTTTTTTTCCATGTGAATAACAGTGTCCAAAGATAGCTGTTGTTTGACAGAAATTATTACTAATGTTTGATCATTACAATAAAATACCACTAGCAATTAATGTTATTGTCCAAAGACTTAATATTAATGGTGCACTAGGTATTTTGGTGAGTACCTTTAAGGTACTTATGTTCTCTTTAAGCTAATATTGCTTATGTATCTGCTGATTTAATTCAATTTCGGTCCTCAAAAGTCCTGAATTTTCGGGATTGAAAGGAGAACATTAAGATTATTCTTGGATTTTGACCTTGCATAAGGATGGAGAAAACCACTTTCTCTCACAAAAAATTCAATTTCTTTGAAGAGAGGATCAAGTATAGGAAGTGGGACCGCTCCCATTGCATGGGTCTTTTGATCATAAAGGTTGATATTCCAGAAACCTTTAGGGCTATTATTTTGGATGGCATAATTAATGCCAGAGATTTCCTTGCTGAAATTAAAAGTGCTTTCTGAAAGCAATAAAGATGAAAACAAGCACTCATTGGAGAGCTAGAATTTCATTAAGTATAAAGACAAAGGAAATGTAAGGAGCACATTATGGGAATGTCCAATCTTGCTCATAAACTTAAGGCGCTAAAACGTGGGTTGTTTAACGACTTGCCCATGCATTTAGCATTTAGTATTCCTTCATGCACAATTCGGTCAGTTTAAGTCAGCTTATAGCTGTTATAAAGAGAAATGATATCTGAATGGATTCATTTCATAAGGTGTGCAAGAAAGAAAACAATGAAGCAAGAGACGACAAATAATGCTCATTTGACAAATACCTCTAAAGATAAGGGCTAACAAAAGAAAACTAAGGATAAAGTTGCTAAGGCCCCGTCTCAAAAGAAAAAACTAGGGTCACAATTATTTCTTTTATAAGGACATCGGGTATCTAAAGAAATGTCCCAAATATCATGTTTGGCATGCCTATAAAGGATTGTCTGAACTGATGAATTGGCCAAGTGATGCTGAAAGATGCATCTATACTAGAGTTGGCCAAGTCAGTAAAGGAAAAGGCTGTTGACATTTCAGATTGTTGTTACTGGCTAATACTTGAAATTAAAAGACATTTTGGTTTAGTCATTATTTAGATTTGGTTTTGATTTCTTATTGAACAAATCAGGATAATTTTGTTCATTTAGAAACAATGGATTCAATTTGTCTTTTAAATTCAAATATTGTAGGAACCAGCTAAGCTATGGGCTGGACAAGCTATAATTGCTTGGTATTGAGACCTCTTGTGACAAAACATTGAGTGAGGAATCGTACGACACTAAGCGTAAAGTTGATAGTGGGATTAAGGAGCACTATGACACAAACATTTAGGGCACATCTCTACAAATAGAGTTGAGCAACTTGTATGAGAGAATCCTAGATTCCATTGGCCTTATACATTTTATTGTTTGTACTAAATGCATTTAAAGTTAAATAGATCAGAACATGGCTATCAAGAATATAGTTAAGTCCTAGTAACGACTCTTAAAGGTATGGTGAGGAGTATGATTAGTCATTCTACCTTATCAGAGTCACTATGGGAGTAACACTAAAGATTGCAGCTTAAATGTTTGACAGAGTACCAACTAAAGTAACTGACCAATCACTTTCAAGTATGGGAACATCCAACTAAGGTAAGGCCTTATAAGCCTCGCGAAGGAAATTGGAGCTCCCCAAATAGTGAGCGGCAACCGTATTGATACTCTGAAAGGTCAAAGGGGTATGTGATTTTTTTTTTTTTTTTTAAAGAAATCTTGAGGCAGGAACTGACTAATTCTTTGAGGATATTGAGTTTGGGGAGAGATAAGATTAGAGACATTATCTTTGAGGAAGAATTGGTTCTAATCCCTGAACCAATTCATACAGTTGCTATTCGTATAGCAAATTTGGATCCTTGTGAGGATATTGTTGTTATTCTTCCCATTCAAGACAAGGAAATTATTCCTGAAGGTCAAACTCAACACCCTCAAGAACTAGAGCATCAGGAGCCGATGCCTTTTGCCATGATCCACTAAAGAAGGATGAATACTACTTTGGATAATTATATAGTATTTCTCCAGGAACATAAGATAAATGGTATAATGGAAGATGATTCTATCAACTCCCACTAAACCAACGTTTCTATTCGGAAAAGTTGATTGAAGGTATGAGTACAAGCTCAAGCTAGACAATAAGATTTGAAACTTATCCTGTTACCTGAGGGTTTCAAAGGATAATATGGAGAAGTATAAGGTTTGTCTAGTGGCAAAAGGCTATACTCGAAAGAAAGGATTGCTTGTAAAGAGACATTCTCTTCGGTACCATTGAATGGCTCTTTTAAGGACAATCATGACTCTCGTTGCTCATTATAATTTGGAGCTTCACAAGATGGATGTCAAGACGGTGTTTCTCAATGGCAACATTGATGAAACAAATACATATAATGCCAAACGGGAAACTTTGTGTCGAAAGACACAGAGAAGATGGTTTGAAAATTGACGGAATCTATCTATGGGCTAAAGAAGACGTCTCGTTAGTGATACCACAAGTCCCATCAAGAGATTGTCTCATTTGGTTTCGAGATGAATATCGAGGACAACTGTGGGTATTACAAGTTCAATGGGAGTAAGTTCATTTTTCTGGTATTATATGTTGATATTATGCTAGCCAAAAACGATATAGGCTTATAGCGCGAAACCAAGAAATTTCTGACAAAGAATTTTATGGTGAAAGATCTTGGGGACGCTTCTTTTGTCTTAGGAATTCGATACTTAGAGATCATTCTCAAGGTATCTTTGGGTTATCACAAAAGAGCTATATCGATATAGTTTTGGATAAGTTCGACATGAAAGATAGTAAACCAGGAGATACATCGGTCACTAAGGGAGACATTTTAGTCTCAATTAAATGCCCCTATGAAAATCTGGAAATTCAGGAAATGCAGAAGATTCCCTATGCTTCGGCTGTGGGAAGTCTAATGTATGCTCAGTTTTGTGTGCATCCGGAAATAGCGTACATAGTAGGATTATTAGGCAGATACTTGAGCAATTCAAGGATTATTGGAAAAGCAACCATAAGGAATGTGAGATACTTAAAGAGAACAAAAGGGCATATGCTCACATATCGTAGATCTAACAGTTTAGAGATCATAAGGAATTCTAACTCCGATTTTAGAGGATGCCAAGATAGTAGGCATCCGACTACAGGATATGGCTGAAGTATTTTTTGTCACTTGGTTGCATATAGTAAAAGGTATTGAAATACCACTCAAGTCAGGTTGTGACAAATAAGTCAGTCATATTGTACTTCAACAACAACATGGGTTCTACAAAGTTGAAGTTCATCGACATCAAGTATCTTGTAGTTGAGGAAAGAGTTCAGAAAAAACAGTTTTTTTTAGAGCACATAGGGACAAATTATATGCTAGCAGATCCACTAACTAAAGGCTTGGCACCTAAGTTTTTTTTTTCATGAGCATGTTGCTCATATGGGTGTTGTCACTGAGGATGCCTTAGTTTATTGGGAGTCTCTATTTGTGTTTTATGTTTGAGATACAAACCTTATGTTATTTCGGATTTTCTGCAGAAATAAGGTTATATTTATAAGTTCATTATGAACTTGTTTATATCTTATTGTGTGTAAAATTCATTTACACATTAAGGACTTTGGTTTGCAAAATTGATCTCACTAAAGACTTAAGTTGGACCAGTTGGAAATAGGCATGATTCAGAGATCACATTGCATGAAATTTCCATGCCACTCATCCATATCGATCTATGTCATCAAGTGCATTGATATGGTGGTCGTCGGGGTTTAGTCACAATAGACGTTAGTGACGACAGCCGCGGTGGTCCCATTGTTGATGTATGAGGTGGACCAGATTGTAAAGGGGAAATTTAAAGATAAATAGCATTCGGATGCGCGCCTAAAAAATTCTGATATAATTATTACGATATATTGCCCAGGTGGGAGATTGTTGGAATATTTTGTATTTAATTATATTCCAATATCATAATGTGGGCAGATATCGTTTATTAATTATATTAGCTATTTGTCAATTAGGAGCCTTAATTGATATGTGATCAAATTAGGTGATAAGGCTAATTAAATTTCTGATTTGATAATAAATTAGTTAATTGATATGGACTAAATATGAGTGGATGTCATTGATGACCCATTTCGGAATAATGGGAACCCTAATTGGCCATCACCCTATATATAGGCTATGGTCCCCAATACACCGGACAATATCGCATACCGCCTCCTCTCCCCATCTGAAGAGCGACTAAGGCATAAGGAGTCCCGGTTGAGGAAGAACCACAAGCCAACGGGTGTTCATTACCTGTCTCTCTTTTCTCTTCCCCCTCTCTGCGTTTCAGGATTACTACCATCCGTTCGTGAAGGTTGGTGATCAAGTTCATCCTCTGAAGAACGCTTGAGGTTAGGAACATACAATGGATTCAGGTATTCCTATATCTTTGATAAATCAGCATTTTGTAGATCCTAAAGGTATCAAGTTTTAAGTTGTTCTTGATAATAAAGATGCATGCTATATATGATTATTATGTTTCCGCAATAAAGACTTATGATAACATGCCTTGTATATGATTATTGAGTTTAAATCTAACACAAATTAGAATTAGAATCTAAAATATGGATAGAATATTTCAATTTTGCTGTGTTGTGTTGGTTTGCAATGTTTATGCTTGTTAGCATGCTGGTATTTCTTTGTGGGAAATGGATTCCCTACAGTCAAGGAGATCCCAACCATAACCATTCACTTTCTTGGCTCACACACTTCTCCTCAATTTTCTATTTTCTATATGATTCT
This sequence comes from Ammopiptanthus mongolicus, assembly GCA_039655645.1. Lineage (NCBI taxonomy): Eukaryota > Viridiplantae > Streptophyta > Magnoliopsida > Fabales > Fabaceae > Ammopiptanthus > Ammopiptanthus mongolicus. Next base: position 85,161,993 of record CM077343.1, read on the forward strand.
CTGTTCTGTTTCTCAACGCTAACTCCAGTAACTGCATCATAGATTTCATCGGAATAAGGTGTTGCCGACACCCATGGCTTCATTATAGAAAGTTCTGTCATTTGGACACATTGAATACATGACTCACGATACCGCACTTATATTTATATATACCATATATATTTTAATTTTATATACAGTATAAATAATATTCAAATTTATTTATATATAATTATGGTTTCTCGTGATAGAGAGGATCTTTACTCTCTCAGGAGATGTAAAAGAATCTGGGTGTATAAAAAAAATTATTGTTCTAGAAAGGCACAGACACTGTGTAAGAAAATAAGAAATGATATTTGTACATAAAAAAATTTATATTATTCTCACATCACTTCTTTTTTTAGATAATAAAACAAGAAAACGCACGTTCCAATATGCACTCTATTTATCTTTATTTTCTTAGGTAAGTACTAGTATGATTTAAAATTTATGTAGAAATTATTTGAATTGCTGTAAGAAAACCGTGCATGCCAACACGAATGATGTCTGTTATGTTATTTAAACATCAAATGTTGAATATTGTATGTGATATCGTATATATCTTTATTTTTTATTTATTTTTTATTTTCTTTGTGTATATACATTTTAAAAATACATCAAAAAAAACAAAAGGATATCATATTGTTGTCTCTCGAATGGTCTCTCTTAGAAAGCTGCTTCTATTTCGTATTTTCAAGATGGTAGTGGTGTTCAAGCCTTGTAGTTATCATATCAGATTAACACCGTTTGAGATGCCATAATAATAATAAGGTTAAAGTAATAATTTGATCCCTATATGTGACACCGATTCTTCATTTAGTCCCTATACGTAAAAAGTTATTAAAAAGGTCCTCATACGTGTAAATATTATCCATTTGGTTCCTCCCGTTATGTTATCGTCATTAATGATCCGTGAACTACTATGTATAGGGACTAAATGAAGAATTTGTGTCACGTATAGGGACTAAATGAAGAATTTGTGCCACGTATAGGGACCCAATAATTTAGGTTAAAGTAATAATCTGGTTCCTATACATGGCACAAATTCTTCATTTAGTCCCTAAACGTGACACAAATTCTTCATTTAGTCCCTATACGTAGTAGTTCACGGATCATTAAAGACGACAACATAACGGGAGGGACCAAATGGATAATATTTGCACGTATGAGGACCTTTTTAATAACTTTTTACGTATAGGGACTAAATGAAGAATCGGTGTCACGTATAGGGACCAAAATATTACTTTAACCTAATAATATATATATATATATATATATCGAACTCCACCAACAAAAGAAGAATACTTTTTCACGCAGAATATCAATAGTCGCTTTCTCACTTATTAACTATGTAGCAACATGATCTATATCCATCAAAGAAGTTTCACTTTCCTTTGTAAGGGACTCTGCTTTAACTGCGACGCCAAATTTGTACGCGGCCATCCAAGCAATTCCTCCTTCTTCTGGCTGACGATGCCGACAGTTCAACCGTGGACGCACCTAGCATTGACACAGGCCCATACGACCCAGGCCCATTCAACTCACCCTGGTCACAACCTTGAGGACAAGGTTGTCTTGGAAGAGTGGGGCAATGATACGCAGCTGGATCAATAACCAAGTCACATATTCTGTTAAGATAAACATCGATGAATATTCCATTTTCTGTTAGTTTTCCATTTAGTTAGCACCATGTATGGATCATCGGACAACTGCTACTATAAATATCCAAAATGAATGAATAGAAAATCAAGAAAAGCTTTGACAAATTTTATTATTGTTATTTCCCTTTGCTCGAAAAAGGTCCTTTCCCTTGATATTTGCATATCAAAGGACTAATTAATTAAAACCTAATAATCCAACCTTCAAGGGAATAAAATGAACATGGATACTGAACATATAATGTTGTTTACATATTACACTGTCATGCTCATGCTAACATGGGCAATAACTTAAACTAGGTGGTTTTATTTCCCTAGCTGGTAATATAGTATATAAATATTGCAGAGTGATGGTGACTTTATTACATTACTGCAAGATCAGGACATACTCATTTCCTGTGTTTCTTAATCAGCTTGTGCAACTCCTCCTTTCTTGCTCCCACCACCTTATCAACAACTTTGCCTTTTTTAATTAGTATGAATGTTGGCATTGCTTCCACATCAAATTCCTGGGCCACCTCCTGTTTCCATTAATTTTTACATTAGTGTCAAAATGTTCCTATTGAACAATATGTTGCCGATATATAAACTAAATATCAATTTTTTAAGTAAGGGATCATGTTCATACCGTTAACTCATCCACATCAATTTTAATAAACTCAAACTCGGTGTATTTCGCAGCAAACTCTTTGATAATTGGTTCCATGGATTTGCACGGTCCACACCATGTAGCTGTGAAGTCAATCACCATCTTTAGCAAAGAAAGATTAATTATCTCATTACTTGATAATAGTGGTACAGCAGATAGGGAAATTATAGCTTATAAAACTTACCAGCTTGTTTGTTGCTTTTGAGTGAGACTTCCATTTATTAGTAGAATGGAAGGTGACTATGCGGGACGATGATGACTTTGGTGATTTTTCAGCATGATCCAAATTGGAAAATTTGGCTCCCATAATGTTGCTTCCTTCTGGGAAGTGAAAAACCAAAACTTATATGAGGCAGTTTGGCTTTGGCTTCTAACTGGTTTGTCATGAGAATAGGAATGCAAAAGATAGCAAAAATGAAGACCTGTAACAGAATAGAGAACCAAATTGGGCTTATGAAGATTGAGGAGAAAACTGTGTGCTGGGGCTGAAAGAACTTGGAAAACGCAGGAATTTTAGAGTTATGAGCCAAGGTAAGGCAAGGTGTAGGGTGTTGTGCTTCTTTTTTTGTGGAGAGGATATTTTCGTATGAGAAAGTATATTTCCCTAAATCTAGCCTCAAGTATATTATAGGGTGGACGCCCTTCAACCATTTCTAAAAAGTCGGAAGGTTGCTTACCGTGATACTCTAGCTAGATTGTTCTAATAAAATTTTAATAATTATCTAAAAAAAAAAACTGGTTTGGATGTGCTATATGGTTGCAAAGCCTTCTATAGAGTAACAAGGTATAGTGGAAAAAATATTTTATCATTTTTTTTCAAGAAAACGGATCAGATTCTCGCAAGTGGCAATCTGTTAATTTGGACCATAATTAGCATTGGCATTATTCTAATTAGTTTATGATACTTTTGCATCTGTGTAAAAATTTTAAGTATATATTACCAAGTAACTTTCATTCTGTAATACTAGACAACCAGATTTCTTTCCTTCTTCCTGAAAAAGTGTGTGGCCGCCAATTAAATATGTAAAATAGTCAAGCTTTTTAAAGTGCATACCTATCTCGATAAATATGTCTCTCAAAGGGCAGTAAATTAATTGTGGGCCACAAAAATTAATAAAAACATAGACCCAGATGAAAATTGTTCAACACATACACACCAATATATATATATATATATATATATATATATATATATAATATATATATATATATATAAAAGGCCCCAGCCCAAATGGGATTGGCCTAGTGGAAGCATGCTAGATCCGTAAGGTAGGCGAATGTGTATAAAGATACTCTTTAGTGAGAGGACTCTGGTTCGATCCTCACCTTATGCAAAATAAATCCCTTGGGGAGGGACCTCACCCAAGTTGCTCCAGGTCCCGGAGTGGTAACTCATTTCCTATCATTTTATTTACCAACAAAAAAATATACTAGTGCCCCAAGTCCTCTTGGATTATTGAATGATATCTCATTCTTGTTACACGCATTGACTTGAGCGTTAGAGTGTCTTTGTAGGTACACTCCTTTTGTTTTTGCTGCACTTGACGTCAAATTGGGAGAAGAGGAATTCAAGTTTCAATTGTCTCTCGAAAAAACATCATATCCAAGTAACACTTTCGAACATTAGCGTCGTCTATGGGAAACGAAAAACTGCTATTCCCACGTCAACATGGCAAGGGCATATGAATCAAGAACCATGGCAACAACGTGATAGAGATGAAGCTTCTGTCACCCTCATGCCCATTTGTCATCCTTCTCCACCATGTCAGATCGCATAACGGTTTGTGCGCGTGATTAGGCTGAAGTTGATTGTCCAGGTACTGTCGCACACGTGAACAGGACCTCGTGAAAACCACCACTCCCACTCCCCAACCAGTTTGGATCTCACCACCCCACAAAAAAGCAATGTCAATCCGGAAGGAGGCTAATGACAGAACTTAAAATCCTAGAGGATTATGGCATGACGAGGAGCCTCGCTCGGGGTTCCTTCACCGAAATGTCAGGCGAGAACCTCTAGTCGGGGTCTCCTGGATTATGAACGGAACACAATATGATAAGCATGATGGGGATCGTCGAGAAGTGATACCGCCTTAAAATGGGGAAACCAGGGCAACACCTCCACTTTTGATCCAACCACACCACCCGCTTACAGATGAAGTAATGGCTACACCTTTCCCAAGGGTTAATATTGAACTCCACAATGGGATAACAGACCTACAAGAGCATATTGATGCTTTTGAAGCAATGTTGGTATTCCAAGGAGGAACGGTCCCCACTATGTGTTATGCTTTCTCACTTACACTAAAGAAGGTCGCGCTAAGGTGATTCCTCTCTCTACACTTGAAATCAATTAGTTGTCAAACTTACGTAGTTGACCGCTTATTGCTCCACTTCATCACGAGCAAGGCACAACCGAGATCCTTCCACACTCTATCCAGGGTAAATCAGAAGCACGATGAATCCCTCCGAGATTATTTAGCAAGATTCAACAGAGAATCCCTACTTGTAAAAGATTTTGATCTAAAAGTGGCTCTACACTTGTTGGTGGAAGGTTTGCGAGATGAGCATATTTCGCCAATTCATGAGCAAAGAGGCAAGCAAACTTCCATGGACGAACTAGCAAAAAGGGCACAAAAGATCATTAACTTGGAAGACTTCAAAAAGGCTAAAAAGGAGTCAATGGTGGCGACGATTCCCATTTTCTTTTAAAAAATTACTTTCTTGCCATTCTCGTCACCATTGTGGTCACGATATTGCACAATAATCATTTAAGTTGTTGGATAGCAGGTTTGCGCATGATTGCGGTATCTTCATGGCAAAAGATGAAGGAACCTGTTTGAAACACAAGAAGGGGGGTTGAATTGTGTTTCTGAAAATTTTAAATTCTTTTCGTAAGCAGATAATAGTTTTCGCAAGATTGGACGCTTAAAACGATTAAAAGCAAAGAGAGCTCTTCCAAACCCCAAGTTGGACACTCACTTAGTTTTGACTAAGATAAGAGGACAGCGTAATAAAAGGCAATTCAATCCCAGTTAGTTTGTTAGATAAAAAACTAAAGTAAGAGAAGGGAGAGAAAAGAACACAAAGATATTATCCTGGTTCACTCTTCACCAAAGAGCTACGTCCAGTCCTCTCTACTTGAGAGCTTTATCCACTATAACAAAAACCTTTTGTTAAAAAGTATTCAACACCTCTTCAGGCAGTATTCTCAACCTCTTCAGGTTCTCTAAGTATTCCTTTACAGAGAAGCCTCTTCAGGCTCAACCAAACTAAGGTTTTGAAAAAGGTTGTTCTACTAACTCACTAAATATGAGAATTCAAAACTAAAGCTTAGACTCTTAAAACAACTTTACACAGAGAGTAATATGAAAATGAGGATCAGAGTAGCTTTTCTAGCTTTGCAAGCTTGAGATTTTCTCTTTTATCTGTTGAGCTAAGATTTGCTTGTATCTCTTGAAAGATTTTGAATTGCTAAGTGTTGCTTCACTTATATTTTTTCTCAAGTTCAGTCTACTTGTTTTTTCGGTCACTTTGCACTTTCAAAAGATGGGGGTATATATAACCTCTTTTCTTTGAGCAGTCTTCAGTCTTCAACGGATGGAAAAGGATCCATTCTGATGAGCATTGAATGCATTTGATCCGTTGAGTTTGATAGCTTCTAAAGTTTCTGATCAGCAGGATAGACTGTCACGATGATAGCTAAAAGTGGTGCTGACATATCCTCTGAGTAGAACGAAAGTTGCCTTTTGTTTATCCAAAACAAGAAGGTCAACTTCTTTAGGTGACAGAGACATTCTGGCTTATGCTTTACTTTTGTATGAATATTACAAAGAATGTTTTGTCCTAAGGGTATAAGCCTTTTACAGGGAATAATAAATTCAAATGCTTTTACAAGATATTCGCGCTTGAAATATAAAAGCATTTATTGGACTAGCAATTACAAAAGGTAACCGAAAGAGTCTTTTGACTCAAGGTTCTATACATTACCGTCCAGTCGTAAACCAAGACTAAATGTTGGACGAGATAAAGTCTTTGGACTATGTTGGACGAGATAACGTCTTTGGACTATGTTGGACGAGATAAAGTCTTTGGACTATGGATAGTCTTTGGACTCAATTTAGATTTGTCCTGCACACTTAATATAAAACGTTAGTCCATAACAAATCTTTGTTCATCTTAAATTAGCTCTTTGTTAACATCAAAACTTAAGGGATTATCTGGACCATGACCACTTTGGTTCCAACAATCTCCCCCTTTTTGATGATGACAAAACATACTAATTTTGATTGAACAAAGAGTCCTAGAGAGCTGAAGGGCTCCCCCTAAGACAAACATTCTAATCATTTAAAGCATCTAAACAGTTAAGGCATATACGACAGATATAAGCACATGTATCATTTAAAGATTCAATCAACCCATTTAACTTTAAATATTCAATCAACCCATTTTCTCCCCCTTTTTATCATCAGATAAAAGAGTGAGAAACACATCATAGTCAGTATATTTTTAAAACAAATTTTAAGAAGAGGGAGGAGGTATTGGAATGAAATCTTTGAACATGGCCGCAATCTGCTGAAGGAGCACCGCATTGTTGGCTTCTATGGTCCGTTGGGCGAACTCTTGAAACTCAGGAGGAATAACCGAGGCGGAACTCTCAGCAGTGGCCCTGGTTGCGTCCACACCTCTTTGATCAGGAACTATACTCAGAGCCTGAGAAGGAGATGGATCATCAGGATGGACCATTGAGAGAGGGATCGGTTGAGACTTGGACTGAGCTGAGTCTGCAACTTGTTCCATTTCCTCATGATCAGTTTCAGACGAAGGGTCCGCATAGATGATTTCGGTGTCCCCAGTCTCTTCAGGAATGACCGGCTTAGGAGGAAGAGGAGGAGGAACATTAGGATCAATGACAGGTTTTGGTGGAGGTGGCAGCACTTCAAGTATGATATCAGCACCATCATACTTGTTTTCCCTCCATCTGATAGCAGGCATAGGCAAAACATCTATAGGATAAAGAGGTATGCCAAAGATATCATCGATGATCATTAAGTTAGCTTCACGGACTCGATATTGTCTCGGGTAGACGCGAATCTCTACTTTCTCCTCAACTGATAATCCAGATGATGATGCTTCTTGGGAGCATCTCCAGATGTGGTTTTCCCAATAGATCCTAGCATCTGGGTCAAATCTGAATCGGGGATCTTTCTTCCAAATACTTTCTAGAGCCCCAGAGTCATCTCGATGTTTTGTCCAAAATAGAGGATCAAAAGCATTTTTGTAAGGCAGCGTCCATGACTCAAGCCTTTTGCGAAGGTCCTTATCCTTGTTGGGATCTAGGATAGGGAGCCTTAGACAAGCTCGAGGAGGAACAACTCCTACTCTTGTGCGAGATGTCTTTGACCAAAATCTCTTTGGAAGGTTGTGATGAATCTTAGCTTCTCGTGTCATGTCACATTCCTTCCGCACAGCATAATAAGGAAGAAAGTCCCTAACATCAGAATACTCCTTCCAAGATGATGGGTAGCTTGGAATGAAAGAAAGGTCGGGATCAAGGATGAAGTTGCTTAAGCCAAACTTCCTTGCCCTTCTTTCATACTCTGTTTTGTAGCCTTTCTTGTCTTCATGACGAAGAACAACATGCCTCTTTATATTGTAGTGGCACCATTGGAATGCCTTGTCCTTGATAAGGTTGGGATAGACTTTCCTTGGAGGAAATGTCTTCTTCTCAAGGCAGGTAACCAAGGGTCCATGGGCAGTGTATGTTTCAGAGGGCAGAGGTTTAGTTGAAGTGTATGAGATGGGGTGATAGCCAAGTTTAGGGGGTAAGGAGGATGATGTGGGTGGTTGTTCAAATTCATACTCAGGTACTGGAAGAGGGCTTTTGGGGTGAGGTTCTGTAGTGGGGGGTGTGTGTTTAAGGAAAAGGGCAGGAAAGTTGCGTTTGACCTCAGCCCAAATTGAGCATTTGTTATTGTAGTCTACTCCAGGGAGGCGTCTATATTTACTTTTGGGAAAGATCCGTCTGGGGTAGGGAGCACCATAAGGTTGGAAGGGGTGATCTCCCCAGGGTGTGAACCAGTCTTCGGGTTCATTTGGTGAGGTCAGAGTTTGAGTTTGTGGTAGGTTAGTGGGTGAGAGTGGTAGGGAAGGTTCAAAGGTTAAGTCTTCGATCTCAGACGATTGAACAATAGGAGAAGTAGTAACTGAACTGGAGATAGGTTCAGTATTACCTTTCGTCTTTGCTCGAGTTGACCTTGCCCTTGTTGACAAAAGGCAGCGGTGCAGCAGACGAGATTTCCAATCTTGGCCCTTTAACTATCTTGGAGATGGGTAGATTGTCCTCTTCATCCTCATCAGTGGGAGCTAGAACCAGCTTCCTTTTTCTGGATGGTTGGACGATGAGCTTTGGACGAGAAGAAGAAGTCTTAGCTATTGGACGAGCTCGTTCAGCAGAGCGTCCAGCAGTGACACATTGTTCAGACGCTTCTTCTGAGCCTTGCGTCTGAGCTCCTTTTTGTTTTCCTTCAAGTTTGGACTTTTTGAGGCAGTCCAACTGTATCATCACCAAACTTTGCCTGCTAAACTCAGGCTGATGCACACGTTCAATGCCATGAACTCCGTAGTATTTGAACTTTCTTTCTGGAGCCAAGTTCTTTAGGTCATCGTAGACCATATGCTTTTCGAATATTTTTGAGAGAAGAGCACCATAGATGATTGCAGTATTCTTCCCAAAGCCTTCAATGGCATATTTGAAGAAGGAAAAGAGTAGGTGGGGAAGGTTTATTTGCCTTTCAAGAATCAAATGAACCAAGCAAAATTGATGAGCCTTTGAAACATTATCCTTTGACCCAACTTTATGAAGGATAGCCTTGTTCAAGATTTGGTGAAGAACCCTAGCCTTGTCAATGAGGCTATGAGTTTGTCACCCGAGTTTTTCAACAAGCAATCTCTGATGGTGGAAACATCACCAATCTCTTCTTCCCAATCATCTTCGACAGTTATACCTGATTGGGCGCACCCAGTCGCATTCGAGATGGTTGCTTCAGATACTATTACTTCAGTATCAAGCACTTTGTTGCGAATCTCCCTTGCAGAGACAATGGGGTTTGTCCAGAACTCCCTAACTAGAGCAGGGTAGATTACCGGAGAACCTTCAAAGAAGCTTGACCATCCGGCAGCATGGATGTTATAGAAAATGTCAATCCCGTTATCAGCCAGGAATTGTAGGTTAAACTTGTACTCGACCATGACATCAGCAGTCTGAGCGTTAAAGGTTTTTCCTTTACCCTTAGAGCCAGCAGCAGAAGAGGTTGCCATAGTTTCAGAGAGGATGTTTAGGAAAAGAAAGAGTTTTTTTTTTTTTTTTCAGAAGAGGTTTTCCTTTTGCAAGAAGAAAGGTTAAAGCTTTTTGTAAAGGTTTGATTTTTAACAACACTTAGGTTTTAAAGAAAGGAGAAGAGAGAACGAAAACCTTTCGTATTTTCAAAGAGAGAGAGAGAGCGAAACGACGTGCATTAAATGCCTGACACACGTTTAGACTTTGAAACCGTAAAAAGCATTTTTGGCAAATAAAGAAAACAAAAACTGACTCAGTTAAGGGAATGAAGGATAATAGTTCATTCGACAAAGATTGAGTTCCATTAATGCATTAGACGAGCATTCAGAAAGAACAACGGACGAGCATTTATTGGACGTAATGCAAATATTGGACGCATGCATTGGACTCTCAGTCAATCAATGAAATGCATGTTCAAATATTTTCTTATAAATATAAACCTATCTTCGGCTAATGGTTTAGTGAATATATCTGCCCATTGATGGTCAGTATTAACAAATTGAATATCTATTGTTCCTTTTTGCACATAGTCCCTAATAAAATGATGTTTTATTTCTATATGCTTTGCTCTAGAATGCAGTATGGGGTTCTTTGACAAATTAATAGTAGCAGTGTTATCACACATGATAGGGATGTTGCTTACAAACATGTTGTAGTCTTCCAACTGATGTTTGATCCAAAGCAGTTGTGAACAGCAACTGGCTGCAGCAATGTACTCAGCTTCAGCAGTTGATAGAGCAATTGTGCTTTGCCTTTTGCTTGACCATGAGACAAGATTAGCACCAATGAAGTGACACCCTCCACTTGTGCTTTTCCTTTCTATTCTATCTCCAGCATAGTCAGCATCACAGAATCCAACTAATCTGTATTCATCAATTTTATTATACAAAAGACCCAGATTAGCAGAACCTTTTAGGTATCTAAAGATTCTTTTTACTGCTGAGAAATGAGGCTCTCTTGGATCAGATTGAAAACGAGCACATAAGCAAACACTAAACATGATATCAGGTCTGGATGCAGTTAGATATAAGAGGGAACCAATCATACCTTTATATACCTTTTGGTCTACCTTTTTATCTTTATCATCTTTGTTTAGCACGGACGTTGGATGCATTGGTGTATTCATAGGTTTACTATCGTCCAACTTGAAGCGTTTTAAAAGCTCCTTTGTGTACTTTGTCTGATGAATGTACACTCCGTCTGAAGTTTGCTTTACTTGAAGTCCGAGGAAGAATTTTAGTTCTCCCATCATGCTCATTTCAAATTCCCTTTGCATTAATTCAGAAAACTCTTGGCAAAGAGATTCATCAGTTGCACCAAATATTATATCATCAACGTAAATTTGAGCAACAATAAATTTCTTTTTATTTACTTTTCTAAAAAGAGTTGTGTCCACTTTTCCTCTCGAGAAGCCATTCTCTATTAGGAAAGAGCTGAGTCTCTCATACCAAGCTCTAGGAGCTTGCTTGAGTCCATATAAAGCTTTCTTAAGCTTATATACATGCTCAGGACGGTTCTGATCTTCAAAACCGGGTGGTTGAAGAATATATACTTCTTCATTAATTACACCATTTAGGAATGCACTTTTTACATCCATTTGATAAAGCATGATGTTATCATGTGCAGCATATGAGAATAAGATGCGTATAGCTTCTAATCTAGCTACTGGAGCAAAGGTTTCAGTATAATCAATACCTTCCTCTTGTGAGTAGCCTTGGGCAACTAGCCTTGCTTTATTCCTTACAACCTTGCCATCCTCGTCCAGCTTGTTGCGATAGACCCACTTGGTTCCAATTACAGACTTATCCTTAGGCAGGGAGACCAGCGTCCAAACGTCATTTCGTTGAAACTGGTTGAGCTCCTCTTGCATAGCGAGGATCCAGCAATCGTCCAATAAGGCTTCGTCCACAGACTTTGGTTCCATCTCAGAGATGAAGGCTGAGTCAGCTTGCTCTCTGAAAGTTGACTTTGTCTGGACGCTATCGTTAGGTTTGCCAATGATTTGATCCTCAGGATGATAAGTTCTGAATTGCCACGAACGAGGGGTATTAACAACTTGCTGAGACGATGATGCGTCCTGCGTAGCGTCTGACGCCTCGTCTTTGTTGGTTGTTGGACGAGCATCTGAATCATTCAGATTCATATCTGCAAAAGAATCATCTAGCTTTGATAATCTCTTATCAGGCTGTTTGTCATCAAATTTAACATGGATGGATTCTTCAACAATCAAAGTTCTAGAGTTATAGACTCTAAAAGCTTTGGACGTTTCAGAGAATCCTAACAATATTCTATTATCTACTTTGGCATCAAACTTTCCTAGTTGATCCTTAGTATTTAAAATAAAACATTGACACCCAAAGGGGTGGAAATAAGAAATGTTGGGTTTGCGTCCTTTCCACAATTCATAAGGAGTCTTAATCAAGATTGGTCTTATGTATATTCTGTTTTGAATATAGCAGGCAATATTTACAGCTTCAGCCCAGAAGTGCTTAGGGACAGAATTATCACTGAGCATTGCCCTAGCCATCTCTTAAAGAGATCGGTTCTTTCTCTCAACAGCACCGTTTTGTTGTGGGGTTCTAGGGGCAGAGAAATTGTGATGAATACCACTTTCATCACAGAACCTTTGGAAAAGCTCATTTTCAAATTCGCCTCCATGGTCACTTCTGATCGAGCTGATGAATATGCCTTTTTCATTTTGAACTTGCTTACAGAATATAGAAAAGACCTTGATAGACTTATCCTTGTGAGCAAGGAACTTAACCCATGTCCATCTAGTATAGTCATCTACTATGACAAGTCCATATTTCTTACCACTGACAGAGGCAGTCCTTGTTGGACCAAACAATGTTCTTGGACTCAAACGAGTTCTTAACTTGTTTTCCTTTTTGACATGTGTCACAGAGAGCGTCTGATCTAAACACAATCTTTGGTAAACCTCTTACAAGGTTATGCTTGTTTAGTTTAGAGATTAATCTCATACTAGCATGACCAAGTCTTTTGTGCCAGATCCATCGCTCATCTTCGACAAACACTAGACATATACACTTTGAGTTGAAAGTTCCCCCAAATTAATTTTGTACAGATTATTTTGCCTTTTGGCAGTGAATAAGATGGACCCATCAGGGTTCTTGACCATACATTCACCTTTATTGAAGGAAACAACAGACTCACTGTCACATAATTGACTTATGCTAAGCAAGTTGTGTTTTAATCCTTCAACCAGAAGAACATTATCAATAGAGGGAAGAGGATGCTTACCAATCTTACCTATTCCTACTATCTTCCTCTTCTGATTGCCTCCAAAGGTGACCCATCCACTAGTCTTCTCACGGATTTCTTGGAACATACACCTTTCTCCCGTCATGTGACGTGAGCAACCACTGTCCAAGTACCAGGACTGGGGTCTTTTTTGTGTTGCTAAGCAGATCTGCAACAGGTATTATCATACTCTTAGGTACCGAGATAGACTTGGGTCCTTTTGGGTTAGTTGGTGGTCTTCGTCCATGCATTTTGTTTTTATTTTTGTAAATGCATTTTGAAGAGGTGTGACCACTCTTTCCACAAATCTTACAGTAAGTTCTGGATGCATGCAATTTATTTTCTTTTTGCTTTCCATAGGAGTGAAAAGCCTTGTGATTCTTGTTGAACCCTGATATTTTCTGAGACGCATTTTGTTTCTCAGAGTCATAGCCTAGGCCGGACTTATCATGAGGTGATCTAGTGTACCTCAATATCCGGTCTAGCTTCTCTGATCCTCCAACAAGCTTAGTTACGCTTTTGGTGAGATCAGATACCTCTTATTTCAGTCTAGTTACCTCATGGGGTTCACTGGACTCAGATGTGAGTTTGTCAGTTAGACTCACATTCTCAGCTTTAAGCTTATCATTCTCTTCAACAAGCTCCTTATTTAGTTTGTTGGACTCTTCCAACTCTTTATTCACTTTTGACAATTTTTTCTTAAGCATGATGTATTGATGATGCAATAGAGAAGAATCATTTAGCAGTTCATCATATGCTTCTTGAAGAGAGTCAGAAACAGATACCTCGTCATCTTTTGATTCAGCGTCCGAAGAGCTTTTGGCCATCAGGCAGAGATTTGAGGTAGACGAGCTCCTTGGTCTGAACCGATGTTCCAGAGCGTCCAGCTTTTCCTTAGCTGTTTGGAATTGCGAGACCATGTCCAGTCTTGGACGATCAAGGGCATTGACAAGACACTAGTTGGCATGAGCATTTTGAGAACACCGTCTGATATCATCACTCGTCCAGTCTGTTTCATGTTTGGACGATGTTGATCTGTCCTCAAGGGTAATCGTTGGACGATAATCTCCGTTAGTGAAGATGTCCCACAACTCATAGTCTTAAGCTTGGACGTATAATTGGAAAAGTGATTTCCAATAAGAATAGTCTATACCCTTGAAGATGGGTGGAACATTCACATTCCATCCTCTTTCAGAGGTAGACTCCTGACTTCTTTCTCCGGGAACAGCAAGTTGTTCATCGTCCGAAGAGTCTTCATCTTGCTTATTGGACCAAAGGCATAGGTTAGCCTCTTCACTTGTTTCTTCTTCTTCTTCTTCAGAAGAGTTCAAGTCCTCCCGAGTTGCCATGAAGTTCTTTTTCTTCTTTTTGAAGAACTTCTTCTTGTCCTTTAGCGTAGGGCAATCAGCTTTGAAGTGTCCTGGTTTGTTACATTCAAAACAAACCAGCTGACTTTTATCCTTGGGTTCAGCATGATCCTTGAAGCTTTTCTTTTGGAATGGCCTTCTCTTCATTCCATTTTTCTTTCTCCACATATTCTGAATCTTTCTGGAGATAAAGGATAGCTCGTCATCGTCTGATGCATCATCATCAGACTGATCAGCTTCATCACTGGACTCATCAGCTTTTAAGGCTTTTGAGTTGTTGGACCTATGAGCTTTCAGAGCAATCCCCTTGTTCTTCTTTCCGGGATTGTCAAGATCAAGCTTCTGTTCATGAACTTGAAGCGTCCCGACAAGATCATCCAGAGTCAAAGTGGAGAGATCTTTGGCCTGGGTGATTGCAGTGACAAGAGGTCTCCATTTCTTAGGCAGGCTCCTAAGAATCTTGGTGACATTCTCCTTGGTAGTGTAGACCTTTCCAAGGGATTTCAGATTGTTGATGATCGTCTGAAAATGACTCATCATGTCTAGGATGGACTCTCCTTCAGCCATGGTGAACATTTCATACTGGCCAACCAGCATGATGATTTTAGAGTCCTTCACTTTGGTTGTCCCTTCATGGAGATTAGACAAGGTGTCCCATATTTGTTTGGCTGATTCACATGCGTGAATCTTCTGAAATTCGTCAGGACTGAGAGCACACATTAAAGCATATCTTGCTTTATGATTATGTTCCATTCTAGCCTGTTCAGCATCTGTCCAGTCGTCCTCTGCTTTGTCTGTCCCGTCAGAGTTGAGACAAACATTAGGACCGTTTGTGATTCTGGCTCAGAGAGCTGAGTTTATACTGAGGATGAAACCTTTGAATCCCTCCTTCCAGTACAGGTAGTGAGTACCGTTGAAGAAGCGGTCTGGTCATGGAAGTGCCTTCCATAACAGGTTGACTCCCGCTTGGCATACCTGGTCCAGACATATCTGCAGTAGGATCTTTTCCTCTACACGGCAAAGTGCTCAATCCAGAGGCTGAGCTCTGATACCAATTGAAGGAACCTGTTTGAAACACAAGAAGGGGGGTTGAATTGTGTTTTTGAAGATTTTAAATTCTTTTCGTAAGCAGATAATAGTTTTCACAAGATTGGGTGCTTAAAACGATTAAAAGCAAAGAGAGCTCTTCCAAACCCCAAGTTAAACGCTCACTTAGTTTTGACTAAGATAAGAGGACAGCGTAATAAAAGGCAATTCAATCCCAGTTAGTTTGTTAGATAAAAAACTAAAGGAAGAGAAGGGAGAGAAAAGAACACAAAGATATTATCCTGGTTCACTTTTGCTACGTCCAGTCCTCTCTACTTGAGAGCTTTATCCACTATAAAAAAAACCTTTTGTTACAAAGTATTCAACACCTCTTCAGGCAGTATTCTCAACCTCTTCAGGTTCTCTAAATATTCTTTTACAGACAAGCCTCTTCAGGCTCAACCAAACTAAGGTTTTGAAAAAGGTTGTTCTACTAACTCACTAAATGTGAGAATTCGAAACTAAAGCTTAGACTCTTAAAACAACTCTACACAGAGAGTAATATGAAAATGAGGATCAGAGTAGCTTTTCTAGCTTTGCAAGCTTGAGATTTTCTCTTTTATCTCTTGAGCTAAGATTTGCTTGTATCTCTTGAAAGATTTTGAATTGCTAAGTGTTGCTTCACTTGTATTTTTGCTGAAGTTCAGTCTACTTGTTTTTTCGGTCACTTTGCACTTTCAAAAGATGGGGGTATATATAACCTCTTTTCTTTGAGCAGTCTTCAGTCTTCAACGGATGGAAAAGGATCCGTTCTGATGAGCATTGAATGCATTTGATCCGTTGAGTCTGATAGCTTCTGAAGTTTCTGATCAGCAGGATAGACTATCACGATGATAGCTAAAAGTGGTGCTGACATATCCTCTAAGTAGAACGAAAGTTGCCTTTTGTTTATCCAAAACAAGAAGGTCAACTTCTTTAGGTGACAGAGACATTCTGGCTTATGCTTTACTTTTGTACGAATATTACAAAGAATGTTTTGTCCCAAGGGTATAAGCCTTTTACAGGGAATAATAAATTCAAATGCTTTTACAAGATATTCGCGCTTGAAATATAAAAGCATTTATTGGATTAGCTATTACAAAAGGTAACCGAAAGAGTCTTTGGACTCAAGGTTCTATACATTACCGTCCAGTCGTAAACCAAGACTAAATGTTGGACGAGATAAAGTCTTTGGACTATGTTGGACTAGATAACGTCTTTGGACTATGTTGGACGAGATAAAGTCTTTGGACTATGGATAGTCTTTGGACTCAATTTAGATTTGTCCTGCACACTTAATATAAAACGTTAGTCCATAACAAATCTTTGTTCATCTTAAATTAGCTCTTTGTTAACATCAAAACTTAAGGGATTATCTGGACCATGACCACTTTGGTTCCAACAAAAGACAGGTCCATTCTTGTGAGGTTTATGAGTTGCAAAGGTCTTATTATGCTAAAAATTGTAGCAATAGTGATTATCCATCAATAAGTTTGAGAGAAGTAGATGAACCCAAAGGGTTAAATAGTGTTCAACACCAAAAAAAAAGTAATAAGGATACCCAATATTCTTCAAAGAAAACTAATTAGAAGTCTCGTGATTCCGAGGTTTTATGTAATCCTGAACTATTCTCTATATAGTCTTATTTCTTTCTCATAATATAGAATTCATTAAAACTTTAAATATGTGTAACTTTTGTTGCCTTCTTTCTCTCCCATTTTAGGCTAATACTTTTGGGGACTAAGTCTACATGAAATTCTATCAAAACTATTGACACGTAGGTAGTTTCATTGTGATATTAAAGGTACTAGAGAGCTCAATGCCCAACTGAAATGGATACTGAACCTATAGAGTCCCAAAGTTATTGATGATGACATATCTTAAGCTCAATTCCTCCGATTTGGTTAGCTACCTTTTCGTGCTTCCTCCATTTTCTTTGCTCTCCGACAAAGCAGGTGAACGACGATCTATGGCTCTGAAAACATTTTATCAAAAAGGGTTTGAGAGCCAAGCTATTTAGATTGTGAAAGTGAAAGAAGTATGAAAGAGATCAAAGAAGAGGAGGGCGCTATAGAAGAGGATGAGGGTGCTGCAGAACCTTGTGAAAGAATGAAACTTTCGCGAGAAGAACCACGAGAAGAATGAAACTCTAGCCGGCGACACATGGAAGAGGAATGCCAAAGGCTCTTGAGCAGGAAAAAATTTCACCACGAAGTGACACATGACTAGGGAGGGATCGAGTTTTCTTACATAACAAATAGATAGATAGTAATAGATTACACTCACCTTTACCAAAAAGGGTGATAATAAAAATTACACCCATTTAAGTATAACTTTCAAAACAAAAAGATACTCAAGCGTTAAGGAATATAGGAAATGGATTGATTCTCTATTGTCAAAAAATGATTGTATGAGATTCTGACCATAAATTAATTTTTGTGTAGGCAAATATATTAATGTAAAAATGATTACATGAAATCCTGATCATAAATTAAGATAAATGTGTAAATGGAGGAAATCTAGGTAATCCGGGTCATGGAATATGGCCTATATGCCTAATATCCCCTTTTTTTATTTATTTATTTTTCGTAAGATGACTCGGAAGATTTCTCTATTTTTCCGTTACAAACTTAACGGAGTCTTGCTTACACTCTCCCCGAATTCAATTAGGTTTCCATTTCCCTTGGCCTCAGCCGCACGCAGTCTTGCTCTTACACTCTCCTCAGCTCCCACCATCACGCCGTCGCCGCCTTAAACACTTCCGCGGTACCCGCTGCCGCCTTCGCCGTAGCTAGCGGCGGCTGTGATTTATCGTGTTAGAGCTTCATCATCGTCCAGGTTCCGTATCAATTTCTCTCTCTTTCCCTTTCATCTCTGTATAAATTCACTGCTTCTTAGGATTTTGGTTTGGATGAGTTTGCGGAAGATTTAATTTTCTTTTTCTTCCCCATCTTTTTTATGTGTCTCTCGCATGATAGCATTTCCAGATATTCTGTTGCTGAAGATTTGTTTTTTTTATGTGATTTGATTAATTTGGACATGAAATCGTGCATTGAGTAGAATCAAAACTTTAGGAGCAGCAGCAGATGTTTCTGATGAGAGAAATTCAAGTATGCTCAAGCACAATAAAGAATGCTTCAAGAAGGATTGATTTTAAGTAAACTTACATAAAATTTAAGTTTCCAATTTAAAATTAATGATTGAGATTTATCCTACTGCATTCTGTAGGAGTATTCAATAATTTCTAGATGATATGTGGGTTTGGATGCACATATTTTTAATGTTTGAAGAGCATGGAAATTCAAATGCTTAAGTTGCTTTTAATTTCTTTATTTTTCTTCTTGAAAGGAGTATGGGCTTTGAATTTTATTTTCCTTGCAAGTTTTAGCAATTGTCACCTTTTGAGCTGTTCATCCCTCCCTTAGCTGCTCCAGTTCATGATTTTACCCACTGGCTTCTATTGTTTATGCTTTTCAATTTGAAAGGCTGGATGGCCAATAAACATCATCACTCCTGGTTCTCATTTTCTTTTGCCAAATTTTGTTGTTGTCTTGTACTGATTTTTGTTCTACTGAGAATGATGCTGCATGTATCCCTGTTTCCCACTTTCCTGATTATTTGAAGAGTTATATAATAAAATGTTGCTAATCAGGGGGTTGGGTAGTATGGGTATTTCGCTAGCAATAGTGTCTATGTGCCAAGTATAGTACAAAGGTGTGGGTGACTGGGGGAAAAGATGGCATATGGGTCTTTAAGCACTTACCATGTCATTTCATCAAAAGATTCTTATAAATAATTTTTTGTTCAGTACGTATTATGTCATCCCTAAGGTGGAACCTTTTAAACTATGGCTTAAGGCTTAAGCTCAACATCAGTAGTATACTTTCTTTTTTCCTTGTATCGTTTTATTTAAAACGAAGTCCAAGTAAGATAGGTAAGACTAAGGGGATGGGATACACAACACTATGTTACCCATAGTTATCAATCCCGGATAGCGGTGCGTAGCGGCCGGCCACCAAAACTGCTATAGCGGGATGGCCGCTATTACAAAGACGGGGGAGAAGAAAAGAAGGGAAGAAGAAGGAAAAGAAGGGGAGGAGAAGGAGAGGAAGAGGCAGAAGAAGGGGGGGGGGACGTACCAGAAAAGAGGAGAGAAAGTGGTTTTACTGAAGAGGCACTAAGTAAAATAGGTTTTTACTGAATTTAAGTGAGAGTAAAAAAGGGTTTTAAAGATAGGGTTAATTTTTTTCTTTAGACTTAGATAGGCCCATTATTTCAGAAGGTTATTTTTTCTTTCTTTGGGCTTAGGTTAGGCCCCATTTGTTTTAGAAGAGGGAGAGACTTAGGTTTAACCCCCATCATAGTAAAAAGTAAAAACAGGGTTTTACAAAGCAGCCGTCATCACATTATGAAGAAGTGCAGAGCCGCCGGAGAAGGTGCAGCGCCGCCATTAGCACAAAGTCGTGGCGCAATAGCGCTCCGCCCCACTCCGCCGCGATAGCGGCGCTATCGTGCGCTATTGACAACTAGATGTTGCCTTCTTTCAGAGAAGCAGAATAGATATTACATTATATTAGAAAATTTCAAGTAAAATATATTGGTAAGTTGAGAAAATTGTATGAAGAGAATTATCAAAAATTGGTGACGGGTCTATTTACAAAATGTAATAAATCAATTTCTATTTTTGGACATTTTAAAAAAATAATTTTTAATTTTTAAAGATAATAATCAATTAACATTAGTCATATATATCTTTTACCTGATGATGACTTTTGGTATGGTATAGGATAATTAGGTTCTGTGTCATACATTCACTAATGTAGATTTTTAAAAAATAAATATGTAGATTGTGATGCAGGTTTCTTGTTTTATGATGTTGACTTACAGATAGCTTAGCATCAAACATTGTGAATTGCCAAGTCATAAATTCATTTCATAACTTGATTAAAGTTTCCACTCGAAGCAGCCAAAATGTCACGGAAGGGTTTGATGGAACAAGACCTGAGTAAACTGGATGTAACTAAATTGCATCCACTTTCTCCTGAAGTCATATCTCGGCAGGCTACCATTAATATTGGTAATATTTTCTTTGATTCATTTATATTTATATCAAATATATTTGACATATTTGAAAAATAAATTCATTATTCAAAACTTTGAATTCTTCTTTTCCATTGATGACTGTTAAAGCTGATGAATTTTATCCTGGCAGGCACCATAGGTCACGTGGCACATGGCAAGTCAACAGTTGTGAAAGCAATATCAGGTGTTCAGGTATTCCTTTATCTTTGATTTCTCTCCGTTTTTAACTTTATCTTGTATATATCAATTCATTGTAGTATCTGTTGTCATTGATTCCACACTATAATATGTTTTATCCCACATTGATTAGTCTTCCAAGGCTCCAAGAAAGATTTTTCAAAATGGGTGCGAGCATTTTATTACTCTGTGAGTCTGTGTCACCTTACTGGTAAATATTTTGAGAAATCCTTGTAACCAAAGAAAGGAAGGGCCCAAAAAAAAAATTGAAGCATGCTGTTGAACTTGAAAACCAATGAATGGTGTAAGTATTTGCTAAGTCATTGGCCTGGCTGAAGCTATCCTTATTATTAATTTGGTGATTGTTACTCTGAGCAATCAAGATTATGATGCTGATGTCCTTTTTGCATGTCTTTAATTATCAGTCATACTTTTCGGGTTACTCAAATTGATGTTTGTTTAGGCCTTATATTATGATCATGAATACATGGAACTATATAAACATAGGCAATTTATTTCTAATGGGAAGAGAATATTTACTGAATTCCATAAAGATCATGTCCAAGAATTTTTAACTCCCAATCTGAGCACCAGGTGGATACTTGAAGCTTGTAAAATCTAGTTGCCATCAAGGAATTATGAAGTGACATTGTTTCAATAACTGGATATTAGTTTGCCACAATAAATTTTCTAGTTACTTTGTTAATCATAGGTTTTTTGCTACCCCTCCCGAAAAGAAGAATTGGTTTTCTTCTCTTAGTGGTTGCGCAAAGTGATTTGACGGCATAAGAATCAGTTGCATTTGATAATTGATACCCTCTTTCCTTGCATATTCAGCTTTAAAAGAAATGTATTATATTTAATGATGTCATTATATTATTTATACATTTTGCTTGAGCTTTGTATATTTAACTATAAAATGTTAATCTCTGATTTCCTGTGACCATGCAGACTGTTCGCTTTAAAAATGAGTTGGAGCGTAACATTACAATCAAGCTTGGGTATGCAAATGCTAAGATATATAAGTGTGAAGATGAACGTTGTCCCAGGCCTATGTGCTACAAGTGGGTATTTATTTTATGAAGGCTTTATATTATCTATTTATTTCAACTTTCTGTGTCCTGATCAAATTTCTTCTGCAGGGCATATGGAAGTGGAAAGGAAGACAATCCTATGTGTGACGTGCCAGGGTATGAAAACTGCAGGATGAAATTGCTGAGACATGTTTCTTTTGTTGATTGCCCGGTAAGGTCACTGATATCTCATCTGTTATTTTGGGTTGTCATCCCCCCATAATTTATATATTTAGGATATAATAGGGATGTACTTCCATATATCTGCATATTGGTTCTGCATTTATTTCCTTATAAATTATTATTTTTTTTTTTATGTCTCTCAATTCTTTTTATCCCAGATATATATGATTTGTAGGCCCTTTTTTTTGACAAATTAATTCTAATTCATTAATTTTATCTATAGTTTTATTGGTTTTACATCAATGTGGTATTTATTTTTACTTTTTCAATTTCCTTAGGGCCATGATATTCTCATGGCTACAATGCTTAATGGAGCAGCTATCATGGACGGAGCTTTGCTGCTCATAGCTGCTAATGAGAGCTGTCCACAACCACAAACCTCGGAGCATTTAGCTGCTGTTGAAATTATGCGTTTACAGCACATAATAATCCTTCAGAATAAGGTTGACTTGATTCAAGAAAATGTAGCAATCAATCAACATGAAGCAATACAGAAATTTATACAGGTAAGTTTTTGATGAAGAGGTTTTTGCTTTAAGTTTTCCGTAAAAAGGTACTGTGGTGACTAGTGAGTCCCCTTTATTTATTTGTTTTAATTTTTATTTACGAAGGGAGCCACTTTCTGTCACTTACATGTTGTTTCCACTTTGTTGGTGGCTTACCAGGGGACTGTTGCTGATGGTGCACCTGTAGTACCTATTTCCGCGCAATTGAAGTACAACATCGATGTTGTGTGTGAGTATATTATAAAAAAGATCCCAATCCCTGAAAGGAACTTCATCTCTCCACCTAATATGATTGTAATTCGGTCGTTCGATGTTAATAAACCTGGATTTGAGGTTGATGAAATAAAAGGAGGTGTAGCTGGTGGAAGCATACTGAGGGTAGGTCTTTTGGTCAATAACTTAATACTACACTTGTCTTCCTAAACCTGTACAATGCACATTTTAACATGTGTAGTCTGCCCTAGAATTATTTAAAGGAATGATTCTCTCTGTGTAAAAAGTTTTGCAAAGGGCGTCATCATGTCCTACATACAAGGATGCTTGATGGATGATAAACAAGTGGCCTTAATTTATTGGCATCTCATTTGTTTTATGCTACTTTTGTGCATGCATTTTGTCAAAAGACCTTGCGATGCTCTGTATACTTTTCTATTTCCAGACCAGTATAAAGAAATCTGCTTTGTAATGTGTTCTTATCTCTAAACCCAGTGAGTTTGTGGCGTTAATATTTCATGGCGGATGAGAGGCCATATACCCTTATCTGAGTCTATCTTGACATGTTTTGTTAAACACATTTGACAATTTGTTCTTTCCAGGGTGTTTTGAAGGTAAACCAATTCATTGAAGTTCGACCTGGGATTGTTGTTAAAGACGAGAGTGGGAACATCAAATGCACACCCATATACTCTAGAATAGTTTCATTATATGCTGAGCAAAATGAGCTTCAATTTGCTGTGCCAGGAGGACTAATTGGTGTCGGGACAACAATGGATCCCACTTTGACACGTGCTGACAGATTGGTCGGGCAAGTTCTTGGAGAGGTTGGATCATTGCCTGAGGTTTTTGTTGAACTTGAGGTAGGAGGCTACGTCTAATGGTTTATCAGTTTCGCATGCCTTTAAATTTATCTTCTTGCCAAGTTTTGATGACGTGCTTGAGTTTGTTATTTCATATTATATCTTCATTCAATCACTTTTCCTTTCCAATCTAACTTGCATTTCAAGTTTTGTATTTTGACTTGTGGTGAAAGATGAAACTCAGTTCATTGTAGTGAAAAAAAAACCGTATAGGGCTGAATCTTATACTCTGTGATCCTGCAGGTGAACTTTTTCTTGCTTCGACGGCTTTTGGGTGTGCGGACAAAAGGCTCCGAGAGGCAGGGAAAGGTATCTAAGCTGGCTAAATCAGAGATGCTCATGTTGAACATTGGATCAATGTCAACTGGAGCCAGAGTTGTTGCTGTGAAGAATGATTTGGCCAAGTTGCAACTTACTTCACCTGTGTGCACTAGCAAAGGTGAGAAGATTGCTCTTAGTCGACGCGTTGAGAAGCATTGGCGTCTTATTGGGTGGGGTCAAATCCAAGCAGGAATCACTATTGATGTTCCACCTGCCCCTATTCTGAGTTAACAAGAGAAAAGAGACCTGTTATTAAAACCAGAGGAATTTAGAGATGTGGGAAGGCAGACAAATGTTGGGAACCATTTTTTTGCGGTGGAGAAGAAAACATATGAATGATGAATTTTTGTTTTAGCTGTTTTTTTTTTTTTCACTGTATGCATGATTGAGTTAACACTGCGAGCATGCATCTCAACGATTACATATTTCTTTCCGTGGACACCTTCCAATAAGCATTATTGGTCCAGCATGCCACATATGGACGTATTTCCATAGTGTAAAGAGTATCCAAGATTGTTGAAAATGCTATAGTTTCTGGTACCCTCTTTCTCGCTCCTCTTATTCCTGAAGCTCGTAGGTTGTTGTTTGTAATTTTCTAAGAAAAAAATATAATTAAGTATTAGTTATGCTATTAATATTATTGTTATTATTATTATTAAATTCATGTAATCAACTAGTTGAAGTAAAGGCATATGATTATTGGCTTAGTATAGTTGATCGATAGGTGAGTTTCTTGAACATGTTATCAGGGATTTGATTCTTACTGTATGTGTGGAAAAATGTTTTATTCGGAAAGACAAAACTTATTTTAGTTATCTCTATGTCTCGAAAGGTATTAATCTTTAACTATTGGTTGGAGATAATCTTGTGCACATAAAAGAAAGAAGGCATATGATTATTGTTGCAAAAGATATAATTAATGATTATTTACTCGGCCATTTTCGTAATCAAGTTTTTTGTTTTCATTTCTCTAATACATTCTTGCCTCACGTACATCGTGAGCAACAAAAAATCACACAATTTAAGAGAAATAATATAGGATACCATTTGATAAGAAATTGTTTGAAAAAATAACTTAATTAAGTGTTTAATCAGTACTTATTTTTGAAATAAGTTAAAATTCATAAATTTATTTGACAAGCTTATTAAAACGAGCTAAAAAAAAACTTATAAAAGGTTATTAGCTATTTTTATAAATTATTTTCATAAATTTTTTCTTTACAAACTTTTCTTATATATCTAAATAAGTTTTCTATAAACTCTTAGAAACATCTCCAAATTATCTAGTACTACGACCTGATTGTTTTCAAAATAAAATTACACATCTTCAAAATGGTTTTCCAAATAAACCATTATTATATTGTCGATGAGAATGAATAATGCGGTTTCCTAATTATTCCACCGACCCCAATCAAACCATTTCTAAAAATAAAAAAAAAAATGGTTCTTTTCTTATTTTTCAAGTTGAATGAAAATGTAACTGTAATCAGAGAGCTCTTTGTGAATAGCGGAATGTTATTCGTACATTGAAAATGAGACGTCTATAATACACATTGAATGAATATAACTTAAACATATTTTAAATTTATAATTAAAAGTTAAAAAAAATTATACTTAAAATAAAGTGTCTACTTAGATATCCCAATGTATAAATAACGTTCTAATGAAGTCAGTCATGTCATTTTCCAGCGTAAAATTTTGACTTTTTTGCTCCTGCCTTTATTTAGTCCAAGTCGTAATTATTGGAGCCACCAGAGACAGGATAAGGAAGTAACCAAGAGAATTCCACCAGGACAGGGTGTTATCAGGATCGCTGTCATTGACCCTATTATTCTGGATTGTTTAGAAATTCTGTCCCACATGCAAAACACCAGAGTGTGTACTGTGTAGCATTAGAATAACTAGAAATGAGGCAGCACATGGTCTAGTTGGTGTAGCTAGAGTTCGTGGTTCTACAACTTGGGTGGGAAATGTCCCAGACCCAATCTATCCTATCATTTGTAAGGAGACTTTCTTTATATAATGAATTCCACAAGTTTACTGTCAAAAAAAAAAAAAAAGAATGAAGTAACCAAGAAATTCAAACCTTCATTGTAGTGGTCCCACTTTTATTGTTCTTTTTATTCGTACATCTATCTATTGAGGAACTTCAAAGTTCAAAACGTGTTCATTCTACAGCTAGCTAGCTTACCTGTGAAATAACCCCATGGCATTCACTGCTTCTCCTCCTCCTCCTCCTCCTCCTTTTACCTCCAAGATCCCTCCACTAATGCATGATGTTTTCCTTAGCTTTAGAGGCGAGGACACTCGCTATACCTTCACAAGCCATCTATATGCTGCACTAACAAGGTTGCAAATCAGAACTTACATAGACAACGAGCTAGAGAGAGGGGATGAGATATCACCCTCCCTTCTTAAGGCAATCGATGAAGCAAAGGTTTCCGTTATTGTTTTCTCTGAAAACTATGCTTCTTCCAAGTGGTGCTTGGATGAACTCGTGAAAATTTTGGAATGTAAGAGAAAAAATGGGCAGATTATAGTGCCTGTTTTCTACCACATAGATCCAACTCAGGTACGCAATCAGACAGGTAGCTATGCACATGCAATTGCTAAGCATGAACAACGTTTCGTGGATAACATGAACAAGGTCCAAACGTGGAGGCTTGCCTTGGCTGAAGCAGCCAATATCTCTGGGTGGGATTGCTTGGGAACAAGGTAAATATTCACCTTCATAACATAAATATTTTGGTCACTTCATTGGTCTAATTTTAGCCTAAGAAAAAACTCACATGTTTGTGCATAGAGACCAATCTTTATACAAGATATAGAGAGGTCACAAGTGTAAAATTTCACTGCACAGGTAATACTTTGGATAAACTCTCAAATTGGTTCTATAAGTAATTATATAATCGTGTTATTTTATTAGTCTCCTAAATATTTTTATACGGTTGGATGGAATTAAGATCAATGACAAAACGTGATTGCAAGTGAAAAATGATTTATACTGATCCTTACTTTTATGAGATGTAATATATTTTCTTTCCTAAAATTTGTGTGAAATGAACAGAATGGAGTCTGAGATGGTAGATAAAATTGCGTGGCCGCTTAGAAACACGCATAGCAACGTACAAACAAATGGCACAGCAGAAATTGGAGAAGTCCCTGAAGAGTGGTAATCTGAGAGACACGGAAGAGCTGATCACAACAGTGAGCCAGCTTGGTGAGCTGAAATTGGAGAAGGCCCTACGCACAGATGATTCAAGCGTTTGGGAGGACCTTATGGCCACATACGCTCGTATATTGCAGCTTAAAATGGACAAGTTCCAGCGTACCGTAAATCTAGATGACTTGGAAGATGTTAATGCTACAAGGCAGCATGTAGCGCTGATTGAGAGAGAGAAATCCAACCGTGAGCAGGGCTTCAGCGGGATTTAGATAGATCTATGTTGACTAATGATATATATGTATTTAAGTACTTCGATTAATTTGATATGAATGGAGTCACATTTTCACATTTAACATTGGAATAAGAAGTTCTATGTTTGATGAAACTTAAAAAAAGTTCTATGTTTGTTGATGAAAACAAATCTAAATTTTTGAAATTTCATTTGAGAAAAAGGAAAGAGATTTTATACTACGGTGAAATAGAATTCTACAATTGTAACTTAATATACTATGTAGAATTTGAAAAAAAAAAAAAACTTTTTTTTTAATAATTTAAAAGCTTGAAAAAAAATTGTTTTAAGCAAAACAGTATCATTATAAAGTGGGGCGGAGCTAGAATATTTTTATTGAGAAAATAAAAAATGATAATACTTTATTTAAGGGGGTCAAGTTAAAAATATTATATAGTTTTTAAAAAATCATATGTAAAAAGTTTGACTTTTTAAAAACTTTCACATCGCCCATCATTACAAAATACATTTTTTTTTTTATTTTTCAGGGTATCATACACACGCAATTACGAAGATTAATCCCTCAAACCGGATAGGACCACAAGAACGGCAAAGTTCTCCCGCGAGAGTTTTAAATTCTCAGGGCTCGAATTCGAATTCTAGACCAATGGTTAAGCTGGAAGAGACCCAATGAGTAAAATCTTAATTAATCTGAAAAGATACTTTATATCAATTTTGTTTCTCAAAAATAAATTTCATTATTTTAATCCCGAAATATCTACGTGTTTCATCAATTCATTTAAATTTAACAATTTGAACTTTAAAATTTGATTTATTTTTTGTTTGCTTTCGCAAAGAGTATCTCCGATCGTTCATCGAGATCAATGTCCTTCTGGGGATTTAAAGGCACACAAGGTGGATGCCCCCTCCCAACCCGATTTTTTTCCTATATGCAAGAGTCAAGAATCAAATCCCTGACCACTTGTTTAAGGGACCCTAACTCATCGTTACTCAGACCAACCTTGATTGGTCTTTAAAATCTGTTTTGAAACGTTAAAAGATGACTTGACATATTTAATTCAATAAATTATGTTTAAATGATGTTATTTTGCCAATTTTTATAGGCTTGGCAGTTGGCAATCTCACCTCGTCATGCTGGTATCCACCCTGTGCAGGACGGGTTTTAAACCCGTTCCTCTATAGGATGGATACAGGTTTCGATCAATCATTACATTCTGTTTTGCACCCCGCATCAACTTAAACATCACATGTTCAATTTAGTTACTAATCATGTAACTATATTAACAATTTTTCACTAGTTTAATAATTATCTTGAACACAATCTCCAATTTATATAATGAAGGATTAATTTTAAGATTGTGACTAAATATTGTATATATTTATTATGAATATTTGTAAAGAAGAATAAGACAAGACAAGATCGTGTCGGTTTTAATAATAAAAGTGTGGGATTTGTGCGGATTGTAATCCTAAAGATGTGATACAAGGTATTAAGCCCACGATGGGCACCATTTGTTGTCCCTAAATGTTGTTCTCTGTGTAGCCAACACCTAACGCTAGCCAATGTGCGCCCAACACTATCGGCGACCTCCTATTCACTATAAAAACGTGATTTTCACATTTAGAAGGTTCTTACGTCTTTCAAAGGCCAAGGAACACCATTTTGTGCCCTATTTATGCATCTCTTTGGAGCTTGGAGGAGGAACGAGATGAATCTCTCGCTCATCACTCTTCATGGTGTTCTTCTGTCCTCTTCTTTTTTATTTTATTTTTGTGTTTCTTAGCATATGTTTAGTTAATTTCCCCTTGCAATAAAGTTATATATTGAACATTTCGGAAAATTGTTGCATAATTATGGTCATTGAGATTAATGACCTTGTAATTCATTAATCTAGGAATAGATAGTGAGTTACTTGTAAACCATAAATCCTATGCCCAATGCATTTGTCTTGGTAATTAATTCACCTAAATAATTAGGGTTTTAATTAGTAGTTTTTGGCCCAATCACCTAAGGAATTATCTAGGGATCGGGTAATCTTTTGGATTTGATTTTCGTAATTGGAGTTTGAGCTTGTATTGATGTAATTTCTTTGCAATTGAATGAAGGTTTGTGAAGTTCAATCCCAACGCTTTTAATACATATACTTTCCCTCTTTATCATCCAAGTGTTCGATAAATTGTCCCAAAGAAAATCCTAATTTTTTTTATTGTTTTGATTGCTTATTTTTACTTTGACACTAGTGATAGTAATATTAGCTAGCATAGTACCACTGCGATTAAACGGAGATTTTAAAGAAAAATATTATAATATTATATATACCTTAATAAAAGTAGTTTTTAATATAAGAAATAATAAACATTTGTCTACTTTTTGGAAAATGTAACGTTAATTCAGTGCACAATCATAAAATTTTAAAGTAATGGAACTAGAACAAATTTGAAAGAAAATAGTACGGGTAGCAGAAAAAAGAAGCAAATATTGGCAACAAAAAAGCCATTAATAAGATAGAAGAGTGAGATTAAGAAATTTCAAATCACAGACATGTATACTATGAGCCTGTTTGGTAAAATTAGCTGTTAGCGGATAAACTAGCTGATAATGGATAGCTTATAGCGGATAGCGGATGAGGTAGCTGATAGCGGATAGTGGATAGCGCGGATAGCGGATGAACTAGCTTATTTTATGTGGAAGTGTTGGGTAAAACTAGCGGTTGAACTAGCTGAAAAATATAAAAAGACATAAAATGACATCTTCATTAATAATTTTACATAAAAGAGAGAAAAGATGATAAATGTAGAATTAAATAAAGATAATAAAGATAAAAGTGGAAGAGATAATGAAATGCCATAAGCTATAAGCTCAAACGCTACTTCAAGTAGCATTTGGAAAAAAAGCTATAAACTAGTGAAAAAACGCTATAAGCTCGTGACAGAGGCGCTTGCCAAATGAGACTACTTTCTCATCCGCTATAAGTTATTCGCAATAAGCTCGTAGAAGAGACGTGTCAAACACGCTCTAAATTTTTCATATAGCTAATTTTAATGAAATCAAATGTTAAAACCGATTTTAAATGATAAAGTCAACTTCCATATAGCATATTCAAACCGACAATTACTTCTATGTTATTGATTGATTGATTATCAATTAAAAAATAAATAAACACCACCAAGGCGTTATTATCTTTCATAGTAGAATTTCCTTGCTATCTTCACCATCTAGTGTCCTATTTTTGAAGATTGATGGTACCTCTTAAGTAACTTACCATTGTCTATGTAGTCCAATCAGATGGAGAGAACTTAGTCTCATATGACATTGACATGACTCATTTAATTGAGGTGGCATATTCTGGTTGGACATAGAAAAGGTAAAAGTTACCCTGCCTAATCAGAATATGCCACCTCAATTGAATGAATCAAGTTAGTAGGTCATGTAAATGGTTCTCACTATCTAATTGAGCCACCTAAATAAGATAAACTTTTACTCTTCCATTTTTTGGATAGCAAAGAATTCACCTCCTATTTTATCTTCAGGAAGTATTTTTTTTTTGATCAAGCATCTTTGGGAAGTACGTATTTGCTTAGTCACAACCACTATTTTCATTATTGTTGAGCACCAACTGTGGAGGAATTTGTTTCAAATATCTTGATGTAAGAAATGTAAGTAAATAATTATTTAAATTCACTAATAAATGTTAGTCTTTGGAAGTCACCGGATAGATCAGGGTCATGAAAGATTGCTAGGACTACAATACCAACATTACGTTGATTTTCTTCTGTGAATAAAAATAAAAAGGTAACTAATAAAAAACTAAAAAAGCAACACAAAATTTTACTTTTAAAATTTATACATACGTTGTACGAAAAAAACTGAATAAATTTTGATATACACTGATTACATTCATAGTATTGATAAATATATTTAAAATGAGATGAAATTATTCAAACAACTAGCATTCATGGAGCAACTAATACTTTTGATTGAACATACAACGAAGATAAGAATATACTTATATTAAACGAAATAAGTTATTTACGGTTTTTGTGATATTTCTTTTCCTATTTTTTCTTCTGATATTATATTTTCAAATGTTATACTCAAACCTCAGTTCACCAATTCCTCTGGGATAAGCTTATATACGTGCTTAATAATTATTGAGAGTTATATTAATAACAAGGTAGAGAGTCCAGAAATACACTCTTTGACAGCTTAATTATTATCCGAGTCACATTGTTAATGAGAAATACACAGTTGTATCGATGTTATTCTGTTTTCTGTCTCTATATAACGAAGACATGTACTTGAGACAGACAGAAGACATAATCCAAATTATATCAACCAAAACGATTTCGAATTATATAAGTAATGAGGTTGAATTTCCTTGCTTTCTCCACCCTTATGTTTTGATCACACACCGCTAAGCTGCCTTGTGGGAAATTTATTCTTATTTAATTTATTGTGTAGCTGGCCTAAGCAAACCTAGCAAAAATAATAATAATAATAATAATAATAATAATAGTATATATATCTCAGTTCTACGTTTTTGCTTTGCACCCCAACTAAGTTGCCAAGTAATCTCAACCATGGCTAAACTTGTCCTTAAAATTGAAGACCCCTTAATGTCTCTCCTTATGATTTTCCTCTTTTTCCTGTTGCTACTCAATGGTGTCAAGTCAGATTCACTTTCGTTCAGCTTCTCCAATTTCACACCTGAACAAGAATTCGATATAGGTTTCTTTGGTGATGCTCGTCCATTAGGTGGTGTTATACAATTGACAAGAAGAGATGGACCAAACGGTACTACTCTTCGCCAACATAGTGTTGGACGAGCAGTGTATGTTCCACCAGTGCGACTATGGGACAAAAGTCAAGGAAAACTCGCAGACTTTGAAACCGAGTTCTCTTTTGTGGTCGAGAGAGTTTCACCAATCCATGGTGATGGGTTGTCCTTCTTTATCGTTCCCTTTGATGTTGACCCTAGAATACCTAAGAACTCAACCGGGGGATTCCTTGGATTGTTCAATCCTGAAACTGCTTTCAACTCATACAAAAATCAAATTGTAGCTATTGAATTTGATAGCTTCGGAAACGAGTGGGATCCTGCACCTGTACCCATTGCTCCTCATGTTGGAATTGACATAAATTCTCTCGAGTCAGTGAAAACTGTAGAATGGCCTATTAATTCCGTTCCGGAAGGATCAATAGGACAAGTTCGCATAAGCTATGACTCTAAGGCCAAAGAATTAAGTGTTTTGGTTGAATATATTAATACTGAACCACACAGGTTTGTTAGCCTCACACAAATCATTGATTTGAGAGGTATTTTGCCAGAATGGGTCAGAATTGGTTTTTCTGGTGCTACAGGTGATCAAGTTGAAACACATGACATTCTTTCTTGGTCTTTCAGTTCACGTATCTAGAGGAGTTCTTTGAAGGGGAGGAATAAAGTAATTGTATGGGTGTGAAGAAAAAAAGTTTATACTCATGCAATCTTGTGTGGATTTTGTATTGTGTATGTGTGTTCCTTAATTATGCTGATTTTGGTGCTCTCAAATTAATAATCATGTTATTTCTTGTTTCGTATAGACTTCGGGGCATGTTTTGTGAAATGTTAACATTTCCTTTGAGCTATCAAGTGGTAGTAGTTCGCCTGCATCATTATTGTCCAACATTAGCTTGTTTATTCCTCTTCCTCCGCAACCAAATACTACTACGAGGATAGATTGGTTCACAAACCAAAATAAGTCAAATGCATTTTTATATCTATTAATAAATTTTTATTAGATAAATGTATTATAAAGTCATTCATGTTGGATTGATAACTCCAAAAACACAGACACACACACACAGATATATATATATATATATATATATATATATATATATATATATATATATATATATATATATATATATATGTTTTCAAAGGTATAACTATATTTCAAGCTAATGTTAAACTCTTCACAATATCTTGGTAATCATATGAAACTTTTTTCTTCTTTCTTGAAAATCTATAAGATTTATTTATCCTCTTTTTTCGTGCAAGTTAACAATTTTTAGAAAATATATTTACCTATGATATGAAATTTTTTCTTCTATCTTGAAAATTTATTTGATTTATTTCTCCTATTTTCACCGTGCAAGTTAACCATTTTTAGAAAATATATTCAGCTATAATATGAAAACAAATCTTTCTGGAAAATATTTTGATTTATTTCCCCCATTTTTCCGTCAAAGTTAACCATTTTTGAAAAATATATTTATCTATCATTTTAATTTTTTTCTCTTTTGAAAATCTATTTGATTTGTTTCTTCTTTTTTCCCCTGAGCAAGTTAATAATTTTTAGAAATTTTATTTATCTATCATATTATTTTTTTTTGTTTTCTCTTGAAAATCTTTTTGGTTTATTTCTCTCATTCGTTATGCAAGTTAACTATTTTTAGAAAATATATTTATTTGTCACATTATTTGTTTCTCACTCTTCAAACTCTATTTGATTTATTTCTCCTCTTTTCCCTGTGCAAGTTAATCATTTTTTACAAAAATAATTATCTATCATATTATTATTTTTATTCTCTCTTGAAAATTTATTCGATTTTTTTTTTCTCTTTTCCTCGTGTAAGTTAAAATTTTGTAGAAAATATATGCATCTATCATATTATTTTTTATTCTCTTTTGAAAATTTATTCGATTTATTTTTTCTTGTTCCCTAGCGCGAGTTAACCATTTTTGAAAAATATAATTATCTACCATATTTTTTATTTCCTAAAAATATATTTGATTTATTTCTCCTCTTCGTCTTGTGCAAGTCAATCATTTTTAGAAAATATATTTATTTATTTATTTATTATAGTACTTTTGTATTCTCTCTTGAAAATCTACTTGCTTTATTTCTTCTCTTTTTCATGTAAGTTAACCATTTTTAAAAAATATATTTATCTATCACATTATTTTTAATGTTTTCAACCTACTTTAACTAATCAATACTGAATGCACTCATACTTTTTCACTTTACATTTTTACTCACTTTAGAGGAGTCTGATCCAACATCAAATGTGATGTGAGATGAAGATTTGCCTCATAGATAAATACGATTTGTTTCTACCTCAATATGGAAAGGGAAAAAAAATCGCTCTTGTGAAAGAGAATTATTTCATCGAAATAAAATTATTTGAAAGAGAAAAAATTATAAATTTAATTGTTACTATTAAAGAGAGTAAATAGACTTATTTTAAGGACACTAAATAATAATAATAATAATAATAATAATAATAATAATTTATAAAAAGCAACAGAAATAATCTTATTTAAACTTGACTAATCAAGCATTTAAATTTAATATGATTAAATAATTTATGTTTGACAAAAGTATACCAAGGCTTTCATTCTCCAATTTAGAAATTAAATTCAATACTTTAAAGGAAGAATGTTCTAAAACCCATTACAAGTTGATATTAATACTGGATATATCCTTTTAATTCATGTAAACATTTATATAAACATAAATATTTCCTAATAAAATCACTTTAAAAGGTGTTCACATTTTCAGAAAGTAAATTTAATTTAAAACAGATCATTTTAATATACAATCAAAATTATTAAAATAGAAACTTTGAATATGATACCTTTTATTTCGAAATTGTACTCGTAGTCTAAATATCGCAAAAAGTATACTATTATAGGCATTCTTAAGAACAAAACTTTTACGTATCCATCTTATTTATTATATTAATATATTATTTTTATTAAAATATTCATCTATAGTAGTAATTTAGATATTTTTTTAAAGTCCATATGTTTTAAAAAAATGTCAATAAGTTAATTTTACAATTAAGGTTTCACTTAGCTAAATATTAATAGAAAAATCCTAACCAGTGTTCTAAGAAATAAAAAATAGAAATTTATCATTGAAAAGTAGTACATTCAACATTTGATGGAGTGTTTTATTTAGTTTTTTAAGAAACATTTGCTTTGATAGGAATCCTTAACCAAACCAAAATCCAATTCATATCAGCGTCGTAGAACTGCAGGTCTGCAGCAGCCAATACCACGTGATGCACTAAATTGAGCAGATAGTCATATGCCTCACATACTCTAACCATGGATGAAAAACTTGGCTTGAGACGGAGAAACATAAAGGAGGGAAAAAAATGAAGCTTGGGTAAGTAAAAGAAACATAAGAAAGGAAGGCTTTCCAACCGGTACATTCAGGTGACAGTGATGTAGCAGTGGTAGCGCTCTGGTGTCGGTGATGACTCGTGTAGGAAGAAGCATGGCAGCTGCCTCCTGTTCTCGTGCAATGGAGATGGTGTCTAATAGTAAAGGAGGGTGACGTATGAAAAGACACCTTAAGTAAAAGAGTGGAGTGGGGATAATAATATAATTTAATGACTTAAAATTTTCCTTTTCCCTCTCGAATGTTTTTTTCCCACCATCATAGGGCAGAATGAGATGTTCAACATTTGTTCACAAATTATATTCCCAGGCATCTTTTATGTTTAGGAATAATTTTTCATCTCTTATACTAAACGTTGGAAATTTTTATTCCCACCTCCCATTCCTGGGAATATTAAAACATCTCTTATACCAAACGCAACCTTAGAGCACTGATTAGCAACACTCATATTAATATTTATTGAGTAAGCATTTACCTTTTACAATTTTAGCATTCATTCATATTCAATGGAACCAAAAATATTAAATGATACAGCCTATAATTATAATTAACAATTTAACAATAAAATTGATTAAAATAAAATAATATTTAATATTGTACTCTTTACATAATTTAATAAAATAAATGATTTCAAAACAATTACCTTGAAAACACACATGTTAACCTCTGGAAAAAATGTGAAACAATGTATTAGAAAATTTAAAATTTACTTTTTACCCTTTTATTGTAAGTCTTACATCAATTTTGAAATTTTCCTTTAATTTTTTTTTTTTTTAAATGTTGACCCCAGGCCACGGATTTCACTCTCTCGCTGGATCCATTAATTAACCCTTTGTTTGTTTCGGTGGAAAACAAGAGGAAAGAAGTGGACGGAGAAGACAAATGGCTGAAAGCTTCAAATTTTTTTGTGCTTAGGATCCACGGATAAAACAGGTAAGGTAACAACAATTACTACATTTTTTATATTTGTGCTATGCTGCCAATCCTTTCAATGGAAACTCGCTATTCTGGAGGGCCAATTTCCCTCTATTTTCATTTTTGTCTTTTTAGTATGTGCTTCTATTTTGTACCATTTCATTTTTTATATTAAAAATGAGGGAGTTATTAGGTATCTTCCAATGCATGCATCCAAGCCGACATCAAACAATTCCACTGATATAACATTGTCCTTGGCTCCTTGCCAATAAGCTTATTTGTTGGCGTGTCAAGATTAAAAGGTCTGAAAGAATCATTCTTTATTCAGATAGTATATTGTTCAAAATAGTAATTTGCAAAATAAAACACAAAAAAAAAATTTAATATAAAAACTAATGATTGGCTACCAATAGTTGCAGCCATTGTTGCAATAATATTAGAAGTCAGAACAACAAATTTGAAATATTGAGTACATGGTCGCTATATTCATGTCAGAGGGCATAAAAACAAAAGAACACCCTTGCCCTTACATATAAACAATTTTCACCTTTCAGTGTTTGGACATGTTCTAGTGGTTCTCTTTTGTTCTTTTTCATATAGCAACTTTATCTAGTCTATAGCCGGCCTTGCTGCAAGTAATTGAACATAACACATGAAAAAAGGGGTCCTTGATAGTTAATTTTCCATTACCTGTGTCAAAAATGGTATATCTTGCAAAAAAGATGG
The DNA here is from genome assembly GCA_039655645.1 of Ammopiptanthus mongolicus. NCBI lineage: Eukaryota > Viridiplantae > Streptophyta > Magnoliopsida > Fabales > Fabaceae > Ammopiptanthus > Ammopiptanthus mongolicus. Next base: position 85,198,997 of record CM077343.1, read on the forward strand.
ATAAGATACATACATGTAATGCAAAGGACAGTACCACCAAGCAAAGGTAAAAGACACACCAGTCATATTAGATATGGTGAAATCTCAGATGCCATAAGTACTCCCAGAACTCCCCTAAAATGTCAAACAAAGGACTGTATAAAGAAATAACAACATGACATTGTAAGAACAATTGGGGAACTGATTCTAAGCTCACATCACACATGACACTATGTCAGAGGAAATACCTTTATGAGGCCTACAAAACTGTAGCAAGTCATATGTATTAATTATATTCAGCATTGCTGTGCAAATAAAGGATTTGATCCAGAAAACAGACTCCCGCCTTCAAAGATTCTGATGGCTAAATAAAGAATTTGCCAATAACACGTAAAGAAGACACTTAAAATCGTCGAGGAAGCTCGAGTCATGTATCATTGGGTAATAAATTGCATAAGATGTCATTTTCAGGACTAACATACATTAGATCCTTCGATTCCAATTTGGAACTCTCCATGGCAGTTGAAAGGCCTGAGTAATAAAACAACACCATATTGAATATACTTTCTATTTTGGGCCAGAGAAATTAACAGAAATAAATTTGAAGATTCAGTGTAAAATATTCAAATGCTCAAGCAATTCTAAAGCCATATAAGGAACATGCATGGAAAGATTGCAAATGGAACTAACGTTACCTCTATGCTTTTACCTATAGACCGATTTGTGCATCCTAGTTAGCTTTCAATGCAATTTTCTCATATTTTATGAATCACCAAAACTTCACTGCCTTGATTATGAACTCCACAATGGTTCTACTTTATGTTCCTTCACCTCTTGCAGTCAATGAAGACTAAGACGAACGATCTGGAATGTCCAGGGAAAATATGCTATTGGTTTCCTTTGTACCCTTGGAGCTTCTGCAATTCACTCTCTTTTGCTTTCCCTTATGCAACTATCCTTGGAGAAGTCTTTGAAAAAGGAAACATATAACCTCTTCTTACTATAGAGTGCTACTTCTGAATGATTCAAAATTTGGTCCAAAAATAATTCACACCCGTTAAAAAGGGGGCATTCATATGGTTGAATATTCAATTGAAAAAATCATCACCTACCCTACCTTGCAAATAGGTTGAAGCAGACTAATTCATCCAACAGAGTATTGATGCTTGAAACATTTTCAAAGTCAATAGCCATTACCATGGAGAAAAAGCTAAATATATTCAAAGGAATATAAAGAAATCTAAAATAACCCAAATCCTCAAAAACAGACTATATAAGCAATAAGCATTAGGAATAAAACGGTGAAACAGAAAAATGAGATAGAAATCAATGAAATACACTTTCCAATGCCTGAAAAAATCTGCAATCAAAACTCAGACAATAAATAAGTACTTAAGGCATCCCTGACTCGCTGTTCCATCTTCAAAACACTCGTAGTCACTAGCTGTTACATTAAACAAAAAATAATGAGAAGCAAATAAATTTTAAAAAAGAGAATCACTAAATCATGCAATAATTTAATAGAAACAATTTAGATAAAAAAGAAATATTGAAAAAATAATTATCTCAGGCTGACAGTGGCAGAGAAAATAAAATAATTTTAAAGTAGACGGAAAACCGCAGATGAGGATGCCATATAGCTTCTCCGTCTTCATTGGCTCCAACAAAACGCAATAATAAATAGCAGCAAGTTAAAAAAAATAGTAGATGAAAATCTCGATTGAAACCGCCATTGCTGTTAGCTCGGGCGCCGTAACCGCCTCCCCACAAGCACGAATCCACCATGTGGTACTATTAGGGGGGATCTGCGAAAGTAGCCATGCATGCTGCTTTTGGAATGTCGTTTTGTAGTGATCGATGTAAAATAGGAAAGGAGAAGAGTTTAGCCTCATTAAATAATCAGAGAAATCTTCTGGGTCGCCAAGTTCAGACCCTGCTCGGGATCATCCCCGTTTCCATCTCTGTTCTTAGGATTTGTTGACCCCTGCTGAAATTTCTATGCATCAAAATTTGTCTTACTTCTTACACATGCAATTGTGAGGGATTTTCAAAAATATGGAAGTCCTAAAACACAAGTGGAAATATGTCTCTTCATAAGTTTAAAATCCTTCCTAATAGGTATGTTATATCATGAGAGTATGTGTCTATACATCAAAGGATAAATGCATGAAATATTGCATTCCTTCTTTCAATTAATGAAAGGTTGTTTCCATTCACCAAGTGACATGAGTTGATCTATAAATAGAATCACTTTGTATGTAGGAAAGTTTGACGAAATTGTTAAGCCTTATCCATTCCAAATCACTTTCTTTTCTTCCTTATGCGCAGAAAGAGTTTAGAAAACTATTGTTGTGTAAACTGCTATTGACAATATGCTTTGGTTTAGGGTGTGCAAACCAAATCAAGGTTGCTCCATTGTATTCTGAAGGGAATTCGCTGATCCAACCCAGATAGAGATTGGTGGGGACGAATCGAACCTAAAGTCTAATGTCCTCATACGCCTTGGAAATTGTGCATTTTCTTTGTCTTGTCTTCTTTGTTTCAGATTCACACCCCAACTATCTAACAATCTTTAGGTTCGATTATTCGTTCTATAATAATGGTTTCTGCAACATTGAAAGAGATGGTTTCCGACTTTGTAAAACGGGAGAGGTTCGATGGCAAAACGGCGGAGATTCCATGGTGGCGATTTTTCTAAGATAATGAAAAGAGATACATTGTCTTCTTACGACAAGGAGGGATGAACACTCAAATAGTCATATGCTTCCTCAAAAGTTTGTCTATTTATGACCATGGTGAAAGGTGTACAATTACTTTCTATGAATATGACTTGGTTTTCTAAATTCATGTATGTTCAATGCTAAAGGCATTCTTTGTTGCAATTATTATAATAAGATTTTTAAAAATATGTTTAAATCATGTACTTATTTGCCCTTCTAAAGATTTAAACATATTGGCTGCATAAAAGACTTGAGCCTATAAGTTTATTTAGTGATAAACGTATGGCCTATTTAAAGGCCTTATTGCAAAATATGATTTTGAAAGGTTTTTATATCATGTCAAACTTTTAAAAGGTAAGACCCGATATTAAAAATACGTATATCAAATAAACAAGACACTTTCGATCCTAGAAAGCTTAGCTAAGCCGAGTCTATTTTCGACTTTATGCCTCATGCCCCTGGGTAGTATGAGTTTATTATTTTTTATTTTTAGTTTATCATGCATAAAGTTTATCCTCGTTGACATATTAGTCATTTAACCTACTTAGAGATCATAGGTCAATGACAGGCTTTTAAACAGGCTAACAGGTTAGTTCAAGCATTCAAAAAGGCCAGGCCTTGAGTTTTTAGAACAGGCCAGGCCTATTTAGGAAAAGCCTTGTTAGGCCCACCCTACTTCCACCCGTAATCCATATCATAACCTTAATTTGTACTTAGTACGTTGAGGAGGAGAAGTCATAAACAAGTTAATGTAGGACAATAATCAAGCAGGGGAACCATTACCAGTTGATAGATGAAAGGAAAAGTTCACAAAACATGCATCAAAGTTTAGTTTTTAAGGAAAAACACACAAACATTGGTATTTATTTGATAGACCAAACTTGGGCTTATTATGGAAACAGAGGAACAAGTACAAAAGTACAAAATCCACAATTACTTTATTCTCCCACACTTCGAAGAACTTCTCTAGATGCGTGAACTGAAAGACCACGAAAGAATGTCATGTGTTTCAACCTGATCACCTGTGGCACCTGAGAAACCAATTCTAACCAATTCAGGTAGAACACTTGACAAATCAATGGTTTGTGTGAGGCTAACAAACCTGTTTGCTTCAGTATTAATATAGCCAACCAAGACGCTTAATTCTTTGGCTTTAGAGTTATAGCTTATGCGAGCTTTTCCTACTGATCTTGGAAAAGAATTAATAGGCCATTCTGCAGTTTCCACTGACTCGAGAGAGTTTATGTCAATTCCAATATGAGGAGCAATGGCTACAGGCTCAGGATCCCACTCATTTCCGAAGCTGTCAAACTCAACAGCCACAATGCGATCTTTACGCGAGTTGAAAGCAGTTTCAGGACTGAACAGTCCAAGGAATCCCCCACTTGAATTTTTAGGTATGTTGGGGTCAGCATCATAGGGAATGATAAAGAAAGAAAACCCATCACCATGGATAGGTGAACTAGCTATGTCTACCACAAAAGAGAACTCGGTTTCGAAGTCAGCAACTTTCCCTTTGTTTTTGTCATATAGTTGCACCGGTGGAACATACACTACACGCCCAACACTATGTTGGCGGAGAGTAGTACCATCTGGTCCATCTCTTCTTGTCAGTTGAATAACACCACCTAATGGACGGGCATCACCGAGGAAACCTAAATCAAATTCTTGTTCAGGTGTGAAATTGGAGAAGCTAAATGAAAATGAATCTGACTTGACATTGATAAGTAGAAACATAAAAAAGAGAAAGACAATAGGGAGAGTCACAAAGGGGTTTTGAGTTTTACGAAGAGGTTTAGCCATGGTTGAGATTACTTGAGAACTTCGTTCTATACAAAGGAAAGACGTAGAATTGAGATATTTATAATATCTAGGCTTTGCTTAGGCCCGCTACATGAGAAGTTAAATAAGCATAAACTGCCCAACAAGGAAGCTTATGTAGTAAGGAGTGTAGCCAAAACATAAGGGTGGAGAAAGCAAGGAAATGCAACTTGATTATGTACATAATTAACAACGGGACTAAGATAATAATTAAACCACCAAATAGGGTGATTTTGGGCTCTTTGCCTTGTTATTATCAATTAATATAACTAAATGATTATGCATGTGTATATGCTTAACCCCGAGGAATTAGTGAATTGGGGTTTGAGTAAAATTTAATAATTTATAAATATCCGAAGAGCAAAAATAGGAAAAGAAACATCACAAAAGCGTACTAGTATATAGCTAGCTTAATTCATTAGCTTGTTTGCTTTAAGATAAGTATATTCTTACCTTTGTTGTATGTTTAAGCTAAAATATTGGTGGCTGCATGCATGCTGGTTATTTGAATCATTTCCCTTTTTTTCTAAATATATTTATTAATATTTTGGACGTAATTCGTATATCAAATTATATGCAGTTTTTTTGGGTATAAATGTACAAAGTTTAAAAAATTTCCTCAAATTTAGCGTTCATTTTTTTATTTTTACTTATGGGAATTAATCAACCTAATATAAGCATAGCAGCTGTAACAATCTTTCATCATCCTGATCAGTTCTAGTGACTTCCAAAGGCTCATAAATATTTATTAATTATTTAATTAAATATTTACATATGTTTCTTACATTAAGATATTTGAAACAAATTTCTCCACAGCTGGTGCTCAATAACAATAATAAAAATAGTGGCTGAGACAAAGGAAATACTTCCGAAAGTAGAATATGATACTAGAGGGTGAAGAGAGCAAGGAAATTCTATTATGAAAGATAATAACGACGTGGTGGTGTTTTGATTCTTTCTCCGTTGATGACTAATATCAATATTATTACCATCACGACCCATCGAGTATTAGGACTGTACGTATATACACATAGGTAAAGACTTTATCAAGTTCTTCAGTAATGAAATATACAGGAACATGTTCACAGACATTTAGTATTTCAAATTACGCATTAATATATTTTGGCTTATTAAAAAAATTACGCATTAAACATTGTTTTGTTGGATACACGGATCAAATCCCTTGAAATGTGTCTATCAATTGTATACAAAGTGCAGCAAGCTAAAAGTAAATTTACAAATCGTGGAAACCGGGCTAATATTATGCTTTTATTTTTAAAATGTAGAGAAAAATATATACACATCTCTTAAACTTTATCCTATGTGTAAATAAATACTTTCAAATATTGATTCTTCCTAATTATTCTTAAACTATAACTATTAGTAAAATCAATCCTTCCGTTAATCCAAAGTTAGATCACTAACGGTGATCGAATCCATCCGTTCATTTTGCTTAAGTCTGAACCGTTGATTGCATTTATTTGAATTTTTTGTTTTTTTTTGTTTTACATATCAATATAAAAAAATCATGAAGTTATATTTAATAATAATGAGAGGGTGGATGCTCGTTCGGAGGACTTGCCACTTCGATCTCCGATTCGATTCTTAAAACATTGATTTGATCTTCATTCAATTTGAGTCTTTCTGCCCATCACTCAACAAAGGACAAAAAGAAGTAGGTATGACAATTTGTATCCGTGTATCGGGATCCCCGTGGGGACTGTCCCGAATAAGGTCCCGCGGAGACGGGGACGAGGACGAGGGAGAAAATCCCCCCGAAGGCGTTTTGGGGGCGGGGATGGAGATTCATACTCCCAGCCAATATTATTAAAATATCCTTACAAATATGTGTATATATATTGTAGATATATTTTATTAATTTTAAATATATATTATTTTATTAAATAAATAATATATTAAACATATATGTGTACTATTTAAGGTTGAACTTGTTACAATGTCTTGGAGATTGCTTTAACTTTAAATATTTAAGATTTTTAGTGTTTTTATATTTTACTAGATATTTTAGTTAGTTACCTATTATTATTATTATTATTATTATTATTATTATGAATTTTCAGGGTCCCCGAACTCCCTGCGGGGATCTATGGGGAATGGGGACGAGGGAGAAAGACTTTCCATGACGGGGAACGAGGACGGGGATGAAGGAAAAAATTGGGGGCGGGGAACCTTGCCCCATTGTCATCCCTAAAAAGAAGTCATGACTTTGTGTATGGGGTTTCAAGGTTTGAGTCTCTATTATCTAGAGTTTTGGTTCAATTAAACATCTTAATAAATATTTTACAATTTCATGCCATTGTACGTTGCTTTACAATAAACTAATTCTTTCGGACGGTGTAGTCGTGTAGATAGTCTTACTTTATTCTCTAAAATAAGACTCACATCTAGAAATGCAAAAATCATTATATACTGAAATTAATTTAAATTACTAGTAAAGTCTCACAACTAGAACCAAATTCACCTATGTTTACTGGAAAGTGTTTTACCATCTACAATAATATAGTAAATGACGAATATATAAATGAATCCGATGGGAACCATCATTCCATCAACTTGAGCAAAGGTTTGGACGAAAGGACAACTCCAGTAATGTGAACCATTTATGATAGAAGGGCAAAGGTTTATGCGACGATATCAATTCGGCAGAGTTTGATGATTTCTTCTACAAATTTCAATGCATATTTCCAAAATTAAGGTTCATCGTTGTAGGATTAAGACATGATTCACAATTACCCAAAAACATAAAAAATAAAGAATAAAAAGACCTGACTACAATTGAAATTTACATTCATATTAGGGATAGAAATAGGTTAGGTCGTCCGACGGGGGGTTTATGATCTAGCCTACGTCATGCCCAAGCTAGGCTAGGCGTATTATTAAATAAATAAGGTTAAGGCTTTTTGAAAAGCCTATTTAACAAAAAAGGCTATGCCTCAGGCCATCTAAAAAGCGTCTGAAGTCTAACAGATCGACCTATTTAAATAAATATTAATATTATAATAATATTTTTTGTTGCAATTATTATAATAAGATTTTTAATAATATGTTAAAATCATGTACTTATTTGCCCTTTTAAAGATTTAAAAATATTGGCTTCATAAAAGACTTAAGCCTAAAAGTTTATTTAGTAATAAACTTATGGCCTTTTTAAAGGTCTTATTGCAAAATATGATTTTAAAAGATTTATATATCATGTCAAACTTTTAAAAGGTTAAATCCGATATTAAAAATACTTATATCAAATAAACAAGACGCTCTCGATCCTAAAAAGCTTAGCCTAGCCAAGTCTATTTTCACCCTTAGGGCCTCATGTCCTTGAGTAGTATGAGTTTATTATTTTTTTATTTTTAGTTTATCATGCATAAAGTTTATCCTCGTTGACATATTAGTCATTTAACCTACTTAGAGATCATAGGTCGATGACAAGCTTTTAAACAGGCTAACAGGTCAGTTCAGACTTTCAGAAAGGCCAGACTTTAAAAAAGCCTTTGATAGGTAACAACCCAGTCTTGGGCCTTGAGTTCTTAGAATAGGTCAAGCCTAGTTAGGCACAGCCTACTTCCACCCCTAATCCATATCATACCCTTAATTCGTACTTAGTAGGTTGAGGAGAAGGAGGCATAAACAAGTTAATGTAGAACAATCAAGCAGGTGAACTATTACCAGTTGATAGTTGAAAGGAAAAGTTCACAAAACAGCATCACATCAAACTTCATTTGTTAAGGAAAAAACACACAAACAATAGTATTTATTTGATAGCCATACTTGGCATAGCCAAACTTGGGCTTATTATGGAAACAGAGGAACAAGTACAAAAGTACAAAATCCACAATTACTTTATTCTTCCACTTCGAAGAACTTCTTTAGATGCGTGAACTGAAAGACCAAGAAAGAATGTCATGTGTTTCAACTTGATCACTTGTGGCAGCTGAGAAACCAATTCTAGCCAATTCAGGTAGAACACTTGACAAATCAATGGTTTGTGTGAGGCTAACAAACCTGTTTGGTTCAGTATTAATATAGCCAACCAAGACGCTCAATTCTTTGGCTTTAGAGTTATAGCTAATGCGAGCTTTTCCCGTTGATCTAGGAAAAGAATTAATAGGCCATTCAACAGTTTCCACTGACTCGAGAGAGTTAATGTAGGACAATCAAGCAGGCGAACTATTACCAGTTGATAGTTGAAAGGAAAAGTTCACAAAACAGCATCAAATCAAAGTTCATTTTTTAAGGAAAAAACACACAAACAATAGTATTTATTTGATAGCCATACTTGGCATAGCCAAACTTGGGCTTATTATGGAAACAGAGGAACAAGTACAAAAGTACAAAATCGACAATTACTTTATTCTTCCACTTCGAAGAACTTCTCTAGATGCGTGAACTGAAAGACCAAGAAAGAATGTCATGTGTTTCAACTTGATCACCTGTGGCAGCTGAGAAACCAATTCTAACCAATTCAGGTAGAACACTTGACAAATCAATGGTTTGTGTGAGGCTATCAAACCTGTTTGCTTCAGCATTAACATAGCCAACCAAGACGCTCAATTCTTTGGCTTTAGAGTTATAGCTAATGCGAGCTTTTCCCGTTGATCTAGGAAAAGAATTAATAGGCCATTCAACAGTTTCCACTGACTCAAGAGAGTTTATGTCAATTCCAATATGAGGAGCAATGGCTACAGGCTTAGGATCCCACTCATTTCCGAAGCTATCAAACTCAACAGCCACAATTTGGTTTTTGCGTGAGTTGAAAGCAGTTTCAGGACTGAACAGTCCAAGGAATCCCCCACTTGAATTTTTAGGTATGTTGGGGTCAGCATCATAGGGAATGATAAAGAAAGAAAACCCATCACCGTGGATAGGTGAACTAGCTGTGTCTACCACAAAAGAGAACTCGGTTTCAAAGTCTGCAGCTTTCCTTTTGTTTTTGTCTTATAGTTGCACTGGTGGAACATATACTACACGCCCAACACTATGTTGGCGGAGAGTAGTACCATCTGGTCCATCTCTTCTTGTCAGTTGTATAACACCACCTAATGGACGCGCATCGCCTAGGAAACCTAAATCAAATTCTTGTTCAGGTGTGAAATTGGAGAAGCTAAATGAAAATGAATCTGACTTGACATTTACAAGTAGCAACATACAAAAGAGAAAGACCATAGGTAGAGTCACAAAGGGGTTTTGAGTTTTAAGAAGAGGTTTAGCCATGGTTGAGATTACTTGAGAACTTGGTTGCTAACAAAGGAAACACGTAGAATTGAGATATTTATAATATTTCTAGGCTTTGCTTAGGCCCGCTACATGAGAAGTTAAATAAGCATAAACTGCCCAACAAGGAAGCTTACATAGTAAGGTGTGTAGCCAAAACATAAGGGTGGAGAAAGCAAGGAAATGAAACTTGATTATGTGCATAATTAACAACGGGATTAAGATAATAATTAAACGGTCAAAGAGTGTAATTTTGGGCTCTTTGCCTTGTTATTAATTAATATAACTAAATGATTATGCATGTATCATAAAAAAAATATGTATATATGCTTAACCCCGAGGAATTAGTGAATTGGGGTTTGAGTAAAATTTAATAATTTATAAATATCGGAAGAGCAAAAATAGGAAAAGAAACATCACAAAAAACGTACATAGCTAGCTTAATTCATTAGCTTGTTTGCTTTAAGATAAGTAAATTCTTACCTTTGTTGTATGTTTAAGCTGAAATATTGGTGGCTGCATGAATGTTGGTTATTTGAATCATTTCTCTTTTTTCTAAATATATTTATTAATATTTTGGACGTAATTCGTATATCAAATTATATGCAGTTTTTTGGGTATAAATATACAAAGTTTAAAAAATTTCCTCAAATTTAGCATTCATTTTTTTAATTAATTATTTTTTTTTATTTTTACTTAAGGAAGTTAATCAACCTAATATAAGTGTTGTAATTGTACCAATTTTTGGAATATTTTTATTTAATTATATTCCAATATTATAATATAGACATATATCGCCAATTAATTATATTAGTTATTTATCAATTAGGGGCCTTAATTGATATGTGATCAAATTAAGAAATAAGACTAATCAGATTTTCAATATGATAATTAATTATTTGATATGAGCAAAATATGGGTGTGGAATAATGAGAACCCTAATTGGACATTAACCTATAAATAGGCTAAAGTCCACAATACATCGGACAATAACGCATACCGCCTCTTCTCCCCATTTGAACAATGACTATGAGCCTGTTTGGTAAAATTAGCTGTTAGCGGATAAACTAGCTGATAGCGGATAGCTTATAACGGATAGCGGATGAGGTAGCTTATTTTCTGTGAAAGTGTTTGGTAAAACTAGCGGTTGAACTAGCTGAAAAATATAAAATGACATAAAAGGACATCTTCATTAAAGATTTTACATAAAAGAGAGAGAAGATGATAAATGTAGAATTAAATTAAAATAATAAGAATAAAAGTGGAAGAGATAATGAAACGCCATAAGCTATAAGCTCAAACGCTACTTCAAGTAGCATCTGAAAAAAATGCTATAAACTAGTGAAAAAACGCTATAAGCTCGTGACAGAGGCGCTTGCCAAACGAGACTACTTTCTCATCCGCTATAAGTTATTCGATATAAGCTCGTAGAAGAGACGTGTTAAACACGCTCTAAATTTTTCATATAGCTAATTTTAATGAAATCAAATGTTAAAACCGATTTTAAATGATAAAGTCAACTTCCATATAGCATACTCAAACAGACAATTACTTCTATGTTATTGATTGATTGATTATCAATTAAAAAAAAAACTAAACACCACCAAGGCGTTATTATCTTTCATAGTAGAATTTCCTTGCTATCTTCACCATCTAGTATCCTATTTTGAAGATTGATGGTACCTTTTGAGTAACTTATCATTGCCTATGTAGTCCAATCAGATGGAGAGAATTTAGTCTTATATGACATTGACATGACTCATTTAATTGAGGTGGCATATTCTGGTTGGACATAGAAAGGGTAAAAGTTACCCTGCCTAATCAGAATGTGTCACCTCTATTGAATGAATCAAGTTAGTAGGTCATGTAAATAGTTCTCACCATCTAATTGAGCGACCTAAATAAGATAAACTTTTACTCTTCCATTTTTTGGATAGCAAAGAATTCACCTCCTATTTTATCTTTTGGAAGTATTTTTTTTGATCAAGCATCTTTGGGAAGTACGTATTTGCTTAGTCACAACCACTATTTTCATTATTGTTGAGCACCAACTGTGGAGGAATTTGTTTCAAATATCTTGTTGTAAGAAATGTAAGTAAATAATTATTTAAATTCACTAATAAATGTTTACGAGTCTTTGGAAGTCCCTGGATAGTAATCAGGGTGATGAAAGATTGCCAGGACTACAATACCAACATTACGTTGATTTTCTTCTGTGAATAAAAATAAAAAGGTAACTAATAAAAAACTAAAAAAGCAACACAAAATTTTACTTTTAAAATTTATACATGCGTTGTATGAAAAAAACTGAATAAATTTTGATATACACTGATTACATTCATAGTATTAATAAATATATTTAAAATGAGATGAAATTATTCAAACAACTAGCATTCATGGAGCAACTAATACTTTTGATTGAACATACAAAGAAGATAAGAATATACTTATATTAAACGAAATAAGTTATTTACGGTTTTTGTGATATTTCTTTTCCTATTTTTTCTTCTGATATTATATTTTCAAATGTTATACTCAAACCTCAGTTCACCAATTCCTCTGGGATAAGCTTATATACGTGCTTAATAATTATTGAGAGTTATATTAATAACAAGGTAGAGAGCCCAGAAATACACTCTTTGACAGCTTAATTATTATCCGAGTCACAATGTTAATGAGAAATACACAGTTGTATCGATGTTATTCTGTTTTCTGTCTCTATATAACGAAGACATGTATTTGAGACAGACAGAAGACATAATCCAAATTATATCAACCAAAACGATTTCGAATTATATAAGTAATGAGGTTGAATTTCCTTGCTTTCTCCACCCTTATGTTTTGATCACACACCGCTAAGCTGCCTTGTGCGAAATTTATTCTTATTTAATTTATTGTGTAGCTGGCCTAAGCAAACCTAGCAAAAATAATAATAATAATAGTATATATATCTCAGTTTTAAAAAATACTTAAGGTCGGGAACATATAATGGATCCAAGTATATTCATAATCACTGAATCCTCGTAATCTGATATGATGTTGATCCTAGACTATATAGTTTATGTGATTTAGGATGTATGCTTATTGATTTAATGTTTCATAAAGAATAAAGAATCAATAAAGAAAATCTAACAAGCTTTCATCATCCTGATTAGTTCCAGTGACTTCCAAAGACTCATAAATATTTATTAATTATTTTAATTAAAATTTACATACGTTTCTTACATTAAGATATTTGAACCAAATTTCTCCTCAGCTGGTGCTCAATAACAATAATAAAAATAGTGGTTGAGACAAAGGAAATACTTCCGAAAGATAGATTATTATACTAGAAGGTGAAGAGAGCAAGGAAATTCTATTATGAATGATAATAACGACGCGGTGATGTTATATGATTCTTTCTCCATTGACGACTAATATCAATATTATTACTATCACGACCGATTGAGTATTAGGACTGTACGTATATACACATAGGTAAAGACTTTATAAAGTTCTTTTGTAATGAAATATATAGGAACATGTTCAAAGACATATAGTATTTCAAATTACGCATTAATATATTTTGGCTTATTAAAAAAATTACGCATTAAACATTGTTTTGCTGGATACACGGATCAAATCCCTTGAAATGTGTCTATCAATTATATACAAAGTGCAGCAAGCTAAAAGTAAATTTATAAATCGTGGGAACCTGGCTAATATTATGCTCTTATTTTTAAAATATAGAGAAAAGTATATACGCATCTCTTAAACTTTATCCTATTTGTAAATAAATACCTTCTGTTATCACCAAAAAAATAATTCTTATGATAGGAATATGGAGTTAGTGGGAGTTGAATTAGTGGGTAGTTATTCATGACACTAACCATGAGTTAGTGAGAGTTCAATTAGTGGGAGGTTATATTCCATGAAATTAGTGGGTAGTTACTGTTGTTGGCCATTATCAATTGTGTCAAAGTGGCTAATAGGGATAGTTTTAGGCCTACAAATACTTATTGTATATTGTTCATATGAACACACCCAATCAATAACACAAGATTTTACATTTATTTCTACTTTATCGCTTTCTCCTTATTGCTTTTCCTTTATCGCTTTCTTGCAACTTTAGTTTTCTTGTTCCACCTTCTACACTAGAGACTCTTTGGAGTAGTCTAGGAACCCATAGCTGAGAAATAGAGTCCCTTTCTCAGCCCAATCGCTTGAACACAAAAGGGGAATCATTATCAACTGTGCGGATTAGCCTATCAAATGGTTGACCTCCAAATTTTCGCACGACGATAACAATGGCACGCCCAGTGGGACCATGAAGGTGAACATATTGTTTACAATTGAAGTACCACAACAAGAGCAACCACATTTTCAGGCAGAACCTTTACCACAGGTTCGGCCGAACTCTATTAAGGCAAGACCTTTACCACAGGTTCAGCCGAATACGTTTGCTACTACTAACCCAGGGGGGCAAATAGTGACGAATGATATGGTTGATAATGCAGTGGAACAGATTGGAATTTTGTGTGTTATGCCAAATGTTTCAGCTTATGGCACGACTCTACAGGCCACCAATCAAGGACCTGCTGTTTATTAAGCTCTGGGCGCTGGAGGAATGCAGATAAAGCTACCTGGTGATTATATGGGGGAGCAGCCATGGAATACTATACCACTTACCTCGGCTAATCAACCAATCTATCGGCTAACTCCAGAGCGGTCACCTTATGTTCAGATGGGTTCAATTTCTCCTCGAGGAATTTTGTATAGGGCACCTGATGATTATGTTCGGGGGCAACAATGGAATCCAGTTCCACCTACCTCAGCTAATCAATCGGCTGTCAGCAGGACTCAACATACTAATCTTGATAATTAGCCAGCTAATATCATGGCTGCCTAAATCTTGAGGGAAATGTTGTCGAAGAGGCTTTGAAGGATGAAAGATCCAAGTTAGCTGACAAAGGTGTAATTGAAACGATGGCTGATACAGATTTATTCCTAGCTACATTCTCTTATATGGTTTTAGTGTCTAGCTTACCATTTCAAAGGGTAAATGGAAATAGCTGATGCATAAGAAATGGGAACAGAAGAGCATCTCAATTGAATAAAGACAAAGTGGGCGGACATTTAGCTGTGTCAAATCGGCAACATAAGACTACTATCTGCAAACCCAATGTTTTAATAATGTTGGGGCCTCCTAAATCAGTTGGATCATATGAAGCTGGGGGCATTTAGCAGTGTTGTTCTGACATTGTAAGTCTGCTATCTGCTAACCTAGTTGGTCCGGAAGATTAAGTGTCCATATGCAGCAGAGCCATATTAGCCGAGATTCAGGGCAACAGGCAGAAGGAATTTCGGCTGATATAATACATCTTTCAGCTTCCTCTTATTATCGTCAGCTAAAAGATGCAGGAGGACATATGTTATCACCAAAAAAATAATTCTTATGATAGGAATATGGAGTTAGTGGGAGTTGAATTAGCGGGTAGTTATTCATGACAATAACTATGAGTTAGTGAGAGTTGAATTAGTGGGAGGTTATATTCCATGAAGTTAGTGGGTAGTTACTGTTGTTGGCCATTATCAATTGTGACAAAGTGGCTAATAGGGGTAGTTTTAGGCCTATAAATACTTGTTGTATATTGTTCATATGAACACACCCAATCAATAACACAGGATTTTACATTTATTTCTACTTTATTGCTTTCTCCTTATTGCTTTTCCTTTATTGTTTTCATGCAACTTTAGTTTTCTAGTTCCACTTTCTACACTAGACACTCTTTAGAGTTGTCTAGAAATCCGTAGCTGAAAAACAGAGTCCCTTTCTTAGCGCAATCGCTTGAACACAAAAGGGGAATCATTATCAACCGTGCAAATTAGCCGATCAAACAGCTGACCTCCAAATTTTCGCATGACGATAACGCCTTCAAATATTGATTCTTCCTAATTATTCTTAAACTTCAACTATTAGTATAATAAATCCTTCCGTTAATCCAAAGTTAGATCACTAACGGTGATCAAATCCATCCGTTCATTTTGCTTAAGTCTGAATCGTTGATTGCATTTATTTTAATTTTTTTTAAAAAAAAATGAAGAGAAAATCAAAGAGCTCAGTTTCTCCTCTTTTGATACCATGGCTTACCCGCATTACCAATCACAGTTTGAAGACAAAACGTTAATAAAATTGTTTGTTGTTGTACTAGCTCGGGAGACTCCCATTGAAAAAATGTGCAGATATTGATCCAAACCCAGTAATAGATGGAAGAAGGGCAAATTGTAATATTGCTTCTCTGCAACTAGACCGTCACCACTCGATGCCAATTTACACCCTTTGCTTTATCTTATAATAATGTTTGAACTTTGAAACTGAATCACTATATATTTTTTATTTTTTAATTTTCTCTGTCAATATACATATCCTTTGCTATATAGCTTTTTATTACTATAAATAATAAATAATGCTGGGTGCAACACAGGGTGCAACATCCTACAGTGGTGTTCCAGGAGCAGGACCACCATCCCAGCTTCCACTGTCACCTCGTCCTCCTTGAACCAACCAAATGGGCGAATTGAGTGTTAGCTCTGTTCATTTAGTGGAGCCATTAATTATACACATCCATTCGTAGTCAAAGGGAGCTTATCCATGGAATATTAATGGGAGAACTGCGTGACGCCCATATTACTGACTACTTATCATCATCATGCTTGACTGCTCCCAGGCACCGAGCCAAACTTGAATAGTATATATATATATATATATATATATATATATATATATATATATTATATATCAAATTTCATACAAAATATTCATAATTATTTGTTCCAAAACGTTATACATTAGTAATCTATCAAAACACGGAATGAATCTCCTGCATGTTATGAAAATCATCTATAACTAAATTCACGCCAAAATTTTCAGCAATCTTTTTTCAATGTAAACTAATAAACAATCAGTCAAAAATTAATCTTTCATTCTATTGTGAACTGTAATCTTGATTATATTTGTATAACTGAAAAAGATTGCTCTCTAAGGAAGTGTAAGAATAAGAATTTCCACTTTATACACAAGATGATACATGTTTTTTGCATTTTTGTATCAACCAATGACATAGAATTAATAATTATATATTATTACTAACGTTTGCAAATCAAAAAAATTAGGGGTGGTCAGGGCCTGGAGCTACTAACCTAGCTGTGTCCCTGGCTCCCCCCATCAGTTACAGAAACTGAGACGAATGCAAATTGACTCTCTAATTTATTCCTTTTTAAAAAAATTAAAAATAGAAAATAAATACATTCAATGGTTCAGATTTAACTTCAATGAACGGTTAGATTCGATCATCGTTAGTAATTTAACTTTGTGTTAACCAAATGACTAATTTCACTAATAGTTAAAGTTTGAGGTCTAATTCAAAAGAATCAATAGCTAATTAAAGGTGTCTATTTGCAAATGAGGTAAAGTTTAAGGGGACGTATGAATTTTCCCCTAAAATATATATAGTTGGAAAGCACTTGCCGAGTCAAGCTTAGCCAAGGAAGAACAAGCCGAGCATAGCTATATATTGAGTCGAGATGGGCTTAGAAGTTGCAAGTGAGCCGAATCAAGTATTGGGCCGCTCCGCTGAAGTGCAAAAAATTCGTCAAGCAGTTGAAGGATATCGGTTGGACTAATTATGAGCTGAATGCACTGGGCCAGGTAGAAAAGAAGCTTAGTTGAGCCCGGATTAGCCGAGAGGATTTAGTCAAAGTTGGTCAGCGAAAGTGATCTCAAGGAGCAGTTAGCAAGCCATACTTAGTCGAGAAGAATAAATCGAGGCAGGATTAGCTAAACTGAGTTGTTGAGCTGAGATAGATCTGGAAGTCGTTAATTAGTGGGCCAGATAGGCTATATTGGGCTGTGATAGGTTCGTGAAAATGCTGATATAGTGGGGCCATGTTCCTTAGCCAATTTCAGATTCAAATGCATAATGATCTAGAGCTGACCAAGTCTAATGCACTTCCAGTCATGTAACTACTTCCCTATATTCTTGGGATGAGGTTGAAGGTAGATTGGAGAGAGTAGGAGATAGAAGATGATTCGTTGGAAGTTGGGGCAGTTCATGAGTTGACAAAACCAAGGATGTGCATGATGACCAACTCCCTTAAAAATAGGGATATGGAGCATGGTTAGCTGATGGAACTGTTAGTTGGTTAGTTAGTCGAAACAGTTATTTTTGGTCCATAACTTAGCTAAGAGAACAGTTGCCTACATTATTATTACCAACTCATGATCTTACATGATTACATGGGTTAGTGGGTTAGGAACATCGCAGACACATTCGGTGTAGGTTAACCAAATACTTTTAGATTTATAAATACCAACTATAGTGTCAACTTTGACACACATTCAATCAACCAAATTACAAGCATTTATATGTGTATGTCTGTAGGAAGCACATGACCAATAACTATTTTTTTAATCTTGATTGTCTATGTATGATTTAATGGCCCGATTTTTTGCTCCTCTCACAATAAAACACCGCTCTCACTATATATATATATATATATATATATATATATATATATATACATAATTTCATATCGTTTATTTTATTTTGATCTAATGACTTGAACTTACAATTTTTATTGAAGTGGGAGAATAATTAAAAAAATTAATATGGAAAGAAAAACAGAATTTATTTAATGATTACTGATTATCTTGAATTTTTATTAAATTAACCTGGTAGTCTTTCTTCTCTCTTTATTAAAATAAATATACGAGCCAATGAAGGTTGATCCAGTTGGTAAGGATGCGACTCATACCGCACAAGGACGTCAGTTTGAATCTCACTGCCAATGTGAGTATCTCGTTGGTGGGTAATCTGTAAGTACCTCTGTAAGCGTTTTATAAGTCGTAAGGCCTGCTCTGACCCTGATGAGACCCCAAGACCAACTCACCTAAACTTTATTGTACCAAAAAAATATATACAATAAAATTTTATATGTTGTCAGTTACATATTATAATAAAATATTAAATTTTTCAATATTTTGAATTAAATAAATAATTATTTTTTCTGACTATAATGTTTTAGGTTAATAAATTAATGCTTTCTATTTCATATAATTAAATTTATTTAATGAAGAGAGCTATTTTAAATTTTGATTACTCACTAACGTTATTCATCAAATTTCATTATAAAATATTTTTAATATATTAAATTTATAAAAAATAATATATTAGAACAAATTTTTTAATTTCATTTTAAAAATAACTTATACAAACATTTTTTAATTTTAAATATAAATTAAATTAATAATTATTGTATTTATAATATGTAAACGCGTTTTTTTTAGAACACAATGCCACGATTATATGAAACAATATAACAATATTTATCATTTTCTAATTATAAAAAAATATTTATTATTTGCTAAAAGCATTATCAGGACAAAAAATAATTATTAACTATAACTATTAATAAAAATCATATATTAATATAATATGCAATTAATAACATATAAATTTTATTGTATAATTATTTTAATAGATAATGAAAAAAGACTACTCGAATAATTTAATTAATATAAAAAATTAAAAAATATTAAATATTTAATAATTAAATATTATAATTTTAATAAAAAGTTTCGCGCTTGCGAACAAACTAGTACCCTCCAAATCATTTGTTTTGGTCATGTATACTAGTAAATATTTTTATAATTTTAATTGCATATGTAATTTTATTTTTATAAAAAAATTAATTTATTAATTTTAATTTTTTAATAAAAAATTACCTAAAGCTAGCGGCCTCTTTCTCTCAACCTTTTCTCTGTTCCTCTGTTCCTTCTTTCTCATCCATCGGAGGGGGTGGTTTTGGGCAATTTTTTGGCCTGTAATCATCCCTTTACATCGTTTTTTCTCTTCTTTTATTTAAATAAGTGATTTTTTCCCATATATCTTGTTTTTCTTTCATGTTTTTTCGTGATTTCGTTGTCTGAGTACGGCATTATTTTGTTCGTCGTCTTAGTGCGGCGTTGTTTCGTTTCCTGTCTTGTTGCGATGTTCATTTGGTTCAGTTTGACAGATCAGCTTCGATCCATTACAGATTCAATTAAAACTTGAGCGTCAACGTTAAAGATCCAGAGGCATAAGCATTCCGGTCACTTTGATTTTGTCATATTTGTAGGCATTTTGCCGTTTTATACTATTAACCTGGGTGCTGAGACTTTGTTCGCATATTCATCCTTTTCGGTTTTTAGCGATGTTAAATTTGTGTTGTTTTCGATGTATTTTACCAATTTGAATGAATGAATATCCTTTTTAGTCACAAAAAAACAATAAAGTTATGTTTATTATCACTTCTTCCTACTTTAAATTTGTTGAGTTCCTTTTTTAGGTTTGAGTCATTAATTTGTTATGGGATAAAACTTTTCTAAATTGAGTAAGAATTTAAAGTGAAAAAGTATGAGTGTTTTAACCTTTGATTAGTTAAAGTGCATTGAGATCTCAACCCATTTTAATTAATCATGGATAACACTCTTACTTTTTCACTTTTGTTCAATTTAGAGTAGCCTAATCCTAAAAAAGTGGAGGTCCAAATTAGTTCCTGAAAATTTTCGGGGGTCCACTTTTAGTCCTTGAAAAAAATAAAGTAACCATTTAGTCCCTCAAATTTACAAACGCGGGACACATTAGTCCCTAGGTTTAGTTCCCTCGCTCACTTACTTGCCTACGTGTCCTATTAATCATTCTACTTGGCTCGTTAGTGGTCTTGAATGACCTATGACGAATTTTCACCTTGAAAAATGAATGAAAAGTAAAAAAAAGTGCATAATTTTTAGGTATTTGGGTTTTAAAATTGTGCATGTTTTTTTCATTTTTTATACGTTTTCCACAAAGGAAATTCATTATAGGCTACGCAAGACCACTAACGAGTCATATATGATGGTTAATGGATATGTAGGCAAGTAAATTGACGTCGAAACTAAACCTAGGGACTAATGTGTCCCGTGTTTGTAAATTTGAGACTCTAAATGGTTAGTTTATTTTTTTCAGAGACTAAAAGTGGGACGC
Source organism: Ammopiptanthus mongolicus (assembly GCA_039655645.1). Lineage (NCBI taxonomy): Eukaryota > Viridiplantae > Streptophyta > Magnoliopsida > Fabales > Fabaceae > Ammopiptanthus > Ammopiptanthus mongolicus. The sequence goes on from CM077343.1 coordinate 85,219,788, forward strand.
TAAAAATTTTTGATGATCAATTTGGGCCTTCACTCTAATTTTTATTAGGCAAGTTGGTCAACTACCTCACACCAATTGATTTTCTTTGATTAGGCGAAAAGCCGAGAAAGTGATTATGATCCACAGCTAGAAGTTTTTAGACTTCAAAAAAAAGTGCAGCATGAAGCTCGACTATGGATGAATTTTCCAAGCAGATAGTGACTAAGTAAGAGATAAAAGGTTAGAATGTAGAAGGCAATGAATTGGAAAAGTAAAACAGCAAATCTTAGGTATTTAGTGTAAGGTCAAAATCAGCAAGTGATTTTTTTTAAGATGTCAGACTATGTTTTGATGATAATAAATATCTCAAAGTTTTTGTACCCACCTATACGAAAAACATTGTATTGTTTTAATTAATAGTTTGTTAAGTGCGTAGAGGTTAAATGAACGTCCCTGAAGGACTTGATAAAAAAAATGAAGCAAAGCTTTTTTTCAAAATTGAAATGGATGAATTGATTATCCATCCTTCCAATCCATTAAATGGATCAATGGATTCTCATTTCTCAATGGAGTATTGGTTTTCTTTTATCTATCAATAATAATCAAATCTAAAATTCATCCAATCCAACCATTTGACAGCTCTAACCATTACAAACTAATTATCCGGACTTACTGAAATGGTTTGAAGCCAATAGTCTTCTCTGGATCTATGACTTTAGTTGAACATACAGTAATTCCATTGCTTGCTTCTCCTAAACACCATCTCTTGAACCTAAGGTTCTTGAGTCTTGTGCCACAAACCATATCTCTGGTGACAAGCATCTTTCTGTACCATAACTTGCCCATCACAACTTCCCTATGTCACTTTAGTTGATAGCTATGAAATTCAAGCCAAAGGAATTGAGAAGGACGGTATTTTACACTACATCCTTTTATGTTCCTGGATGTCCTAAAATTTTTGCTCTATTAGCTAGCCACCTAACTCACAATCTTGATTACTCAATTATATCACTAAAGACTCTGTTTTTGTACGAGATCGGAGCTCGGAATGGATTATTAGAACAGGACTTGAGTCACACACCCTCTATCAGTTCTTGACCTCATCCATTGTTTGTTTAACCACAGAATCACCCAACCTCTCCATGTCCGACATAAGCACCCTGGTATTTCTAAACTTCAGAGGGTGGTTCCCAGTTTGTCAAAGTTGTCTTTTTTTTTTTTGTCTCTTTCATTCTACATATTCTCTTCATGACCTCATCGTAGACAAAGATAAGTTGTCCTCTCGAACACCGAAATATGTCTTTCTTGATCATAAAAAGGTATACATGTATCTCTGTTAGACTTAAAAGATATATAGTTTATGCCAATGTTACATTCTTTGAGTCAACTCTTTTTTCAAAGTTGTCTCTTTTGACGAACAACTGGTTTCTGAGGTTCTCTCACATTTCCTGCTTTGGTCTTTCTTTTTGAGTCAAAAGTTGAAACAACACCTCTTGTAGAGGTTGAGCCTCTTGTAGACACAATAACTTATATGGACTTAACACTTTCACCACCACCATTTTTGTCTTATCATCATCGTCCGTGAGTAGCACAACCTCATGAGCAAACTACTATTGATGCCCACAAGACACGTAGAAGCTCTTGATGATTCACATCCTAATCCAACCCTTTCCAACTACTCCAAGCCTCCCGAGTGAGTTTGACCTTCCAATTGATCAACACAAAGGTATTCATTCTACTCATAACTATTTTCATAATTATAAAGGCGTAAACTACCACAATTTGTCTTCTTTCCTACTATGCCTTTGTATACTTCTTGTCCTATGTGTCTATTCTTAAGGCTATAGGTAGTGCACACTCTCATCACTACAAGAACTACTCTATTTACCGACGGCTTTACCATCGGGAATGCAAGATATCAATAATATTTGTGTGCATTTGCGCGAAATAAAGCCCGCGAAAGTATGTTTTACATAACCGACGTTTAATACTGTCAGTAAATGCCTTTTCACATTACCAGCATTTACATATTTTTAATATTACTGACGGTGGAGGCCGTCAAAAAATATATTTACGCAAAATTATGTAAAGACTTTCGTAAATTATACTATATTGATAAGAATATATCCTCAATTTGATACCTGAAATTGTAACACTATTAATCTCGTCCGTGACATTAATGAAATTCGAAAAACGTCCCCAAAGTTGTTAAGCATTAATCATTATAGTACCCCAACATCAAGCAATCTAGTCCCTGACATTATTGACGGAGAGACTAGATTGATTAACGTTTGACAACTTGAGAATATTTTTGGAATTTCATTAATGTCAGGGATGAGTCAGCGACCAAACTGGAGATTTACTCTAATATTAAACTTTGCTTTTTGATGAATATTGTTGTATCAACATGTTCTCACTCCTCATCTCTTCTATTTTTGGTGGGCTTTTACAGGACTGCATGATGCTATAAGAAAGGAATTTTAAACTAACAGGAGACTTCCAATCCCAACTCAACAAGCTGTTATATGATATATCATATCAGATGGCATCATCATCCTCTAATATTTCTCGAGAAAAGCACGAGGTGTTCCTTAGTTTCAGAGGTGAGGACACCCGAAAGACTTTCACTAGCCATCTTCATGCAGCATTTGAAAGGCAAGAGATCAGAACCTACATAGACTACAATCTTGAGAGAGGGGATGAAATATCAGGGAATCTTCTTAGGGCTATCGAGGATGCAAAGCTCTCTGTGATTGTGTTTTCCAAAAACTTTGCAACTTCCAAATGGTGTTTGGAAGAAGTCAAGAAAATAATGGACTGTAGAAAAACAAGGGGGCAAATTGTTCTCCCTATTTTCTATGATATAGAACCAACCAATATAAGGAATCAAACAGGAAGATTTGCTAGTGCATTTTCTATGCATGAGCAGCAATTTTTGAATAGACCAAACAAGGTGCAAAAATGGAGGGATGCTCTGATAGAAGCAGCCAATCACTCTGGGTGGGATTGCTCCGTCGACACGTAACTCTGTTAGTCCAGTTTGTGTTCTCTGTTATTTGAGGCTAAATAACTTTCTAACCACAGGCACGATAAGCACAAACACAATTTCTTGTGTTTCTGTTTACAACATTTTAAAATGAGGTCCGCAGCTGCAATTAAGACCACAACGTTGTGGTTTTCGTAGTCTTCGCAATCGAATTATGACTGCAATTATGATTACATCGACCACATTTTCCAACAATTATCTGCAATGGCGATAAACGCGATGCAAACACAACTGAAATTTAAAACCTTGCTTATAACAACAGAAAAAAAAAAATCTGACTTTTTTCTCTTTAACACTTATACTCAGAAAAGCAATCACACAAGTGATCTGTGACATCAGAAATTTTCATGTCTAATCATAGCTTTCTGAAATTAATCGATTAGTTGTGTGTCAACTCGTGTACGTTATAACAATGTCAATTATTCCCAAACCTATAATCCATGATCACATCACAAATGGTAATATGGTATCTTGTGATGTTAAGGTTTGGGATGTTTTTCAAGTTTTTATTAGGATTAATTTTTCAATATCTTAAATATCTTTAATTTTCAAATTTTATATTAAATGTGGAAAGCTGAAATCATGCGGCCATCATATTGGATACAGATAATATTCATATTTATATGTGTAATATCAACGGGTGTTCATCCAAGTGGAAGGGACTTGAGTCCTTTAAACATATGATCCTAGTTTCTGGGTTTGATCCCTAAATTCATGCATGTGTATGAAAAAAACACTATTAGGAGGAATTCTCGCTTAGACGACTGACAATACCTTAGGAGAGTTGTCTCTTACCTATCAGGCGGAAGGATACTCAGAGAAACCAAATAAAATGTGCAATGATTTGATATTGGAATTTTCTTTTTAATTTAGATGTTTGAGTTTTTGACATGGATAATATGCAGCAGCTAGTAAGCCTAGGATGTATTGAAAAAATTAAATCGTGCATATGTTAGAGACCTGGATAAACAAATTGCGAAGTATGAGGAACTTGCGAAGCATCAAAAGCAATACTTTCAACGTTCACTTAACCCAATTCATTGGGAACATCATCAAGCAACTGTCCAACTTATCAGAAAACTTCAGATGGAGAGACATTATCGTTTGCTTCGCATACCTCCCGGCATGTACTCTGACGCGGAAGGTTCTCATACCAACAATGATTTTAATAATATATTATCTAATAATTTCAATAATTTATTTTCAGGGAGTCTTTTCAGATAAATCAAGTGTTAGATTATCCTATTTCCAAAGGAATTGCGAATGGATTCGGGGGTTTCCCAATCATTCATGGTTCTAGAACCGTTATTAGATTTCAATTATAGTATATATTGTAGTTATTTATGCTGTTTGGGCATAAATATATTCTGAGACAAAACATGTGCTGCAAAAACTCCGAAGTTGGTTTTACTAGCGTTACTTAATTAAATTTCTTTGTCAAATGGCGATGGCTTATTTTGTAAAATTTGAAATATGAATTTAATTTGTTGTTTCCAAAGCAAAATTCTTTTAGTCAATGATTATAAAATAGGTATAAAAGAGAAATGTTAATAACGCATTGCTTAACACAATCACATTAGCTTTTATTTGGTGGATTTTATGTAGGATCTATTAAATAACATGAAGTAACTCTTTATTCAATCACTTTTACATGAAATCCATTTGATAATAAAGAGTGTGTTGAAAGGAATATGATAAAGAGTGTGTTGCTGGGAAAAATAGTGTGAGGGTATATCTTTCTTATGGTATGAGATAGATAGGTACCGTGCAACTGAGAGAAGCAAGAAGGTGAAGATGGATCATGGGTGGGTGTCTCTCCATCAATTATTCTAAAAGAACTCCTTATAATAGCTTTTAGCCATGGCAACAACCCCATCTTCTCTGCTTTTCCCCACAATCACCACCAATAGCAACAACCATGACCAACCCTTCATCCATAATAGCCACACACGCCTTATCCACTTGTTGAACCAATCTACTGGTAATATGTCTCAGCTCAGGCAAATTCATGCTCAAACGCTACGCACCATAGACACCAACCATCCACAAGCTCTCTTTCTCTATAGCAGAATTCTTCATCATTCCTCTTTAACTGATCTTGACTATGCTACTCGTGTTTTTCATCACTTTGGGAATCCCAATTCCTTCATGTGGAACACTCTTATAAGAGCCTATGCACGAAGCACCAACCGAAAACACCAGGCAATGGAGCTTTACAAAGCAATGATGATGGAAGAAGAAAGTAGTACTGTAGTTCCTGATAACCACACATTCCCATTTGTTCTAAAGGCATGTGCATACATTTTTTCTCTATGTGAAGGAAAACAGGTGCATGCCCATGTTTTGAAACTTGGGTTTGAGTCAGATACTCATATTTGTAACAGTTTGATTCATTTTTATGCCACCTGCGGGTATCTAGACTTAGCACAGAAAATATTTCATAACATGTCTGAAAAAAATGAGGTTTCGTGGAATGTCATGATTGATTCTCATGTAAGGGTTGGAGAGTTTGACACTGCTTTGAAAATGTTTGGTGAGATGCAGAAGGCACATGACCCTGATGGTTATACAATGCAAAGCATTATTATTGCCTGTGCTGGTTTGGGTGCTTTGTCTTTGGGTTTGTGGGCTCATGCTTATGTTTTGAATAAGTGTGACAAGAATATGGCTGGTGATGTTTTTGTCAATACTTGCTTGGTTGATATGTATTGCAAATGTGGATCCTTGAAAATGGCTCAACAGGCCTTTGAAAGCATGCCTTTTAGAGATGTAAATTCATGGAACTCTATAATCTTGGGTTTTGCCATGCATGGCAAGGCTGAGGCAGCATTGGAATATTATGTCCGAATGGTGAAGATAGAGAGATTTGTGCCCAATTCTATAACTTTTGTTGGTGTCTTGAGTGCATGTAACCACAGGGGCCTGGTTAATGAAGGGCTAATGTATTTTGACATGATGACTAAGGAGTACAATATTGAACCACGGTTAGAGCATTATGGATGTCTTGTTGATCTTTTTGCTCGAGCTGGTCGCATAGAAGAGGCTATGAACTTGGTCTCAGAAATGCCCATGAAACCAGATGCTGTAATATGGAGGAGTCTTTTGGATGCTTGTTGCAAGCAACATAAAAGTGTTGAGCTAAGTGAAGAAATGGCCGATCAAGTTTTTGAGTCAGAGGGGAATGTTTGTAGCGGTGCATATGTGCTTTTGTCAAAAGTCTATGCTTCAGCTAGAATGTGGAATGATGTAGGATTGCTTAGAAAACTAATGACTGAAAAAGGTGTGACCAAAGAGCCTGGTTGTAGTTTGATAGAGATAGATGGTGTCATTCATGAATTTTTTGCTGGGGATACCACTCATCCACAAAGTAAAGATATATATAAGTTTATGAATGAAGTTGAAGAGAAGCTAGAATCAATAGGGTATTTACCTGACTTCTCAGGGGCACTTTTGATTGATGAGATTGATGATGATGGTAAACAGAAGATCACTCTGAGGTTGCATAGTGAGAGACTGGCCATAGCTTTTGGGCTATTAAGTTTAAGACCAGGCACGCCAATAAGAGTATTTAAGAATCTTAGGGTGTGTAATGATTGTCACAAGGTTACCAAATTAATCTCTAGAATTTACAATGTGGAGATAATTGTAAGAGATCGTGCTCGATTCCATCACTTCAAAGATGGAACATGTTCTTGTATGGATTATTGGTGATGCATGTCTAGCTGAAAATTTCTGGTGTGAACTGTATCTAAATGACATTCTAGAACTGGGAAGATGGAATTCGATCTTGTACAAGAAAAGAAAAAAGTAGGAAAAGTTGTTATTAGTGAATTGTTTCTTAGATTATAAAAATCTTAGATTATTCGATGGATTGAGATCTCTATCAATTTTATCAAAATCAAATAAAAGTTGGAAATATCTTATTTATTACAAATTCATTTTAGAAGAGCTTTATCCTCGGTAAAAATGATAAAACGGGGGATATAGTTTCCAAAAATTTCGGAAATATGGACCTCATTTCCAGGAGCTAGAAACAAAAATAACACTGTACATGTTTTTTTTTTTTTTCCTGTTGTTTTTCATTTTTAATGAAATAAAACAAAAAATGATGAAACCCAACACGCTTTAAGAATCTCTCGTGCTCATGGTAGGTTACCCAATTAAAGAAGCATGCTACTATCATGCACTTCATACAGGTTCTCAATTTAAACAGGACATGAATCAATTTGATGAACTAATAATTATTTAGGCCAACTACTCCATACCAGTGATACATAATCATCTGCCGGCCACATGCACCCCAAGACACAAATTCAACATATGAACATGTGTTTTAAATAGACTTATGCCAACATCAGAGATCATCATATGGGGTTCATAAAAAAAAAGTGATTATCATATGGCTTGTAAAGCACAATCACCCTTTTGCATCCTCGTCACGGATCTTAAGGATATTCTCATATTCACCCAGACATTGGTTGGGCGAATCAGCCCTTTAGGATTATAGGTTAAATAATTTTATATCCTCCTAATGAATCTACTTCCTTATGCCTCCGTGAACTTAAATGCTTTGAAGTTTAAAGTTTGAACTAAGAGCTAAGGAGATCATGTCAAACCACAGTAGGCACTCACTTCACCCCCTTCCAAACTAAAATATAATTTTCAATGTAATTTACCAGGTTATTAATTTATTTCTTAAAACAATTGGGTACAAGTAACAATCTATCGAGCTATATGTAAAAAATAAGTAAATAAACTGATGAATTTTGTCCACTCGATTGGTACCAAAAAAAAAAAAAATACAAAAAAAGCTGAATACATTATATATCCATCCTTACATATTAAATACTTATGCATAAAAAAATCATGGACTAAATTATTATGCATTGCAGGGTAAAAACTACAAGCACCGTCGTCTACAAGACATTGGATGTCACTGAAGAATGGAGATAGCTGATATGACCCGTAAGGTGACAACTTTAAGGTACCTCGATTGGACCTTGATCAATTATGCTTTATAAATGCAATGGACCGGAGCAAGGTGAAATCTTGCAACATATTCTTCAATGATTTCACATATATGGAAATTGAACAAGCTTTGATCACTATGTACATAGGCCATGCATTTCAATAGATTCAAGACTCCAATAAATCTAGCTTCTCAAAGTAAACCTTGTGCCTCAAAGTCTCTTCCAACTGAAACACCAGAACAGAAAGCAAATGTTAGGACAAGACGACATTCAAGAGAAACCCAACCTAACGGAACAAGATTATAAAGTCTAATGTGATATGAGCAACTAAAGCACTATCACTAGATTGCAATGGTTTCTTCATTCAGTTTGCTTAATATGCAACTTAGAAGTTAGAGATGCAACATGGTAGTTTATAGTTTGTCCATACAAGTCTTCTTATGTGCGATGTTGCATAACAGTTATGACATTTGACAACATATCTGAATTAGTCTCATTTTTTCTTCAAATTACTTCTTGTGTAACAGTTATGTCATTTGACCTCCAAAAATCCATGATAAAATATGATGTCCTCCAGAATTTGATGATTCTTCTATGGAGAAAGCAATGTGACATACATAAAGCTGAAAAATAGCTTGATATAAAAGATCGTCTAGAATCTATATTTCATGAAAGAGTTAATTATGAAATCGTCAATATAATTTCAAATCCTTCAACTTTATTACCTTTACAGTTTAGCTCAAATTCACTAAACCAGTATGATTAAAGATTATAGGTAGAGAATTGATGCCTTCTCAATTTAGGATTCATATCATATGGCACAGAAAATTGGTAGCAAGGAACAAAGGGGAGAGAAAAGAACAGCTTAGCTAGAATTGTACCTTAATGACATTCTTAATACAAAATTTTCCCTTCTCAACTTCATATATTTACAACTAACTTCAGGTTTCAATTTAACAAATTTTCACAACTTTACCCCATTCCTGAAACTGATATCACAAATCTAAGAATATTAACAATTGCTATTCTTTATCCCCTGCCTTAACACAAAAAGGATTTACCAGTTCCCCAATATCCATTATTTACCCACTGCTAACAATTTAGCTCATCAAGTTGTGTAGAGTCGGCATGATGATGCAAGTAAATTAGCAAATTCGGCATCCACAAAAAGAACATTCGACAAGCAGGAAAACTCACCTTTTGATGAGGCAAGAACCAAAACAACCTGCATCGTCACATTGTTTGGAGGAAGCTGCAAGCGAAGAGGATAGAGCTTTCCATTCAAAGGACTCCGAGTACACACAATAACTCCCTCTAGCCCTGTCTCTTCCTCAAACTTACGAGTCAATTCCTCAACGCCGTTCCCTTTGAAAATCAAAGAATACCCCTGCACATTCTCATCATCCACTTCCCCATTATCCTCAGCAACATGGTAGTATATAGTTCTCCCCTCCATCTTCTTCGGCGGTGAACCCACATTTGAATCTGTCGACTGCAAACTCAACCAAATAAAAACCATTACAAAACAATACAAAATTTCACAATAATCAAACAACTAAATGTCCATTTTTATCTTCCATGAAATATGACATCACATTAGCCTCCCCTATTAGAAACGTCAAATTAGTCCTTAAATGATAATTAAACACCATTAGTTTCATCCTCTAGGAACTAATTTTAATGCCATACACTTGCACACAAATCATACCATCTGATTACATTTAGTCCTGTCTTGATTTCTGCACACTTACACTCTGATTCTGCCACGCAGGGGTGAGGTGAGAGATGTGAGACAGAATTTGGCCTTGCGAAAATAGCTTATGAAAAAAACAAGTTTATGATTTTCTTATAAATTCTTTTTAAGCTTATTTCAATAAGCTTATCAAAAGAAGCTTTATCTAAGAAGTTATTAAATAAGTTCTTAATTAAGTTATTTTCCCAAACACCTGCCAAAATGAAAATTTACACTAATCAAAGCCTACCCAGATGAAAATTTCCAAACTTTTCCCCAAATCCATACCTCTTGTCTGGAAAACTGAGCAGATTTGATGGAAATAGCAGAAGGGGTATTGGAATCAAAGTCGAGAGAATCCGAATGAGGAACAGGTGGAGCAGCAGGTTTCATCCCCGGAACATCAACATGAATCTCTATAACATCAACATCCCACAAGATCCAATCCTGCGTAGAAGTTCTATGCGGAATATCATGTGTCACCGAGTTCCTCCAAGGTGGCAAGCCCCCATTAGCTCTAAGGAAGTTCCCATACCGCGTTTTAAGCTTCACTTGCGCACCGTCCCTAATGGGTTCCCACTCGACCGAAGAATCGAGCCTGTTAGGAAGAGTTTGAAGCACCTTTCGACCCGTCATGCCAAGAAGAAAAGGCATGTTCGATGCTGTTAGGTACTTTCCGTAACAGCTCTTGAGGCGTAGGATGTTGTCGTATTCGGGTACGAGTTGGACGGTCCATTTGGAGTTTTTGGAGGATCCGTTTCGGTCTTGGGTGACTGACTCCTCGTCTTCTTCGGCGTGGAGGTACTTGTCGTGGTGGCTACGGAGACGCACCGTTTTGGCTCGGTGGAAGAAGTCCATGCCGGTCCTGAAGGTGTTGGAACTTGTCTGCATAAAGTGAAGTGAAAGTAAAAGTAGCGAGGAGGATGAGGTTACTCACTTACTTGGTTTGGTTTAGGGACTTGTGATCAGAGATGAATGGAAAGTGGGAAGGGAAGTGAAATTGGGATTTAGACAGAGGCGATTTATATGTAAGAAAAAGCTGACCACTTTCTTGTTGGTTTGCAATTGTTCTTTTTTCAGATAAAAAATTATCATCCAATTCGGATGAATTTTATAATTTTGCTTAAACTCAGAGTAGCTGCCGTGGCTTGTAATTTTTATACATTTTATTAATTAACAAAACTTATATTGTGGTATCATAAATACTGTACGTATTGTTTTTAATATAAATAAATAGTACATGTATAAAAGTTTACATATATTATATTTTTATCGCTAAAATATCATTTTGGTCCCTTAGCTTATTTTTTAGTTTTAATTTGATCCCTTAACTTTTAAAAGTTTCAATTTGATCCCTTAACTTGTCTTTGTGAATCCAAGTTAATCCCGTCAGTCAATGACATAAACAAAAGTGACAAAAGTACCATACATGTTAACAACTTAAAGGACCAATTTGAAACTTATTTAAAATTTAAGGGACCAATTTGAAACTTATTTAAAAGTTAAGGAATCAATTTGAAACTGATTTAAAAGTTAAAGGACCAATTTGAAACTTGTTAACAATTTAAAGGATCAATTTGAAATTCATTTGTTTATGTCATTGACGGAGAGGACTAACTTGTGTTAACAGAAACAAGTTAAGGGACCAAATTAAAACTTTTAAAAGTTAAGGAATCAAATTGAAATTAAAAAATAAGTTAAGGAAACAAAATGATATTTTAACCTATTTTTATTAATAAGTTGTTACATATATCCGAGTTCAACAATACCTAAGTTATGCAAGGTACATAAGAAACTGTACCAAAGTTTTGTCCATCTCATTTATTAAATCAGAAATAAATATAAATTTATTTATTTATTTATTTTAAGATAAATTTAATTTTAAATATATGCTTCTTGTTGCTAGTAGCATAAAAAAATAACTGTAGAAGTACCAAACAAAACTTGTTGGGATAGTTGATTATTATTTGTTAATTAGAGTATTAAATTGGGTATATCAGATATATTAATTATTTATTAATCACAGTAAACAGAAGTAATAATATGATACGAGAGATGAGCTGGTCAGCGCCAGCCAAACAGGGACAACACGGTTGGAGCACGCGGGCGTTCGGTGGCCACAGTGGTAATCTCTCTTATGATTCCAGCGGGGAGTGGGCCATATGAAAAAGCAACCATAAATTGTCAAACGAAGTTCGTTTCAAGGCCCTTCAATTTTAATTTTAAAATATTTTTTGTTGTGTCTATAAAGGATGTTCAAAACTAATCCTTTTCACCCATGATATGGAATTTGATTCTTTTTAAGCAAGATGAGTCTTATAAATGAAAAAAAAAAAAAAAATAGATGTTTGAAAAAACTTTATCTTTTTAAATGGATCATCTAATCTTGACTCGGATTAGTCAACATCCCCATCCCCTTCTAAAGTGAAAAATCACGTGGTTACCGTCTCTCTTAACTTACTGTTTTATAAATATTTTGTGTTACAATTTGATTGATTTACTGCATTATTTTAAGGGTGTACTACAACCTTTCTTAGGGGTGTACAACAACCTTTATCTAAAGGGGATTAGTTATCAGTGTTATACTATTGGCTAATGACGATAGGATCCGCCAAAAAAAAAAATCTAAATGGTTATCACGGATCAAGATAGCACTCACGCCAGGGTGACCTCAACCCGCAAAAGAAAATACAAGAGCATAATGATGAGCATAGTGTTAATTCAGACGAAACAATCACTGAAATATTAATTAACAAGTTAGCCTATGAACTCAATAATAATATTATCTTGTGTACAACTCTAAAAGAAATAGTATTGTAAGTTTGTAACTAAAAGTTACGAATATATTATAATATCATTATCATTAGCTAGCTCTAAAAGTTTTGACTAACAGTTATAACATTTTTTTAATTTAAACATTGTACAACTCCAAGTGAAGCTTAATCTAAGTTCTTATGCAGATATATACTATTATGGATATTCATAGGAACCATATCATGTATAGTTAGATAGAATGTTTTCCAAGAAATGGAAATAAAGGTAAGAATATAACGGGACGAAGTGTTCTGTTTGATATATATAGGAATGAAATTATAACTCCACGTTAGTATGCTATAATTTATTAAAGATACAATAAATAATTTATGGATTTAACTATTATGCACTATGAGTATAAAATTTGTTAATTATATATCATCAATCAATTATGAATTGTCATATTATTAAAAATATTAATTTTTATAATAATTACCTTAAAAGTTATATATACAATAATTTATGATTAATTAAGAGTGTAAAAAATTTTATACTGACAATATATATATCAAAATTAAACTCTTAATTTATAATTTCCTAAATGAAATAGACACGGTTCATCCCAATTTAGGCTAGTCAAGTCGGGTCAAGTGTTTGAGAAAATGTCCTTCTATTGTGAAAAAAATGTAAAACAAACATGCTCTAATTAAGTTATTAAATAGTCATGATGGCAATTAAATAAATTGATTTCTTTAATTTTGCAAGTACAAAGGATTCTGTTGTACCTAGTACTAAGTTGTTTATACAGAAAGAAAAAAACTTTCTTGTTAGAAAGATATGAATTTTTTTTGGCCAATAAAGGCATTTATTTATGTGTAAATAATAATGATAGTCTTTTTTATTTCTTTTGTTCTAGATGTTCAAGTTAGAGGTCAACAGAATCAAAAGTAAACAATGTAATGGTTTATTTATGAATCTTTCCTAGCATAATCTCTAAACCAGTTAAAAATCATAATTTTTTTCCAGCAATTAATTAAATTAAGGACAATACTTAGGTAGGTATAATTTCATATGCTATTTTTCGATGATAATAAAACATGTATTAAGATTTATCAATGAAAAGATAATATGTGTAACATGTCATATTTTCATGAAAAAATAACACCTAATATAACTATAGAATTCTATGAAACATGCCAATTCAAGTTGACAAGTAAAAGCAGAGAAGTGCAATCAAACATACACACGCACCTGCAAAATTGTATTCTGACTCTGTAAAAACGAAGACTTCACAGAAGAAACCACCACGGCTGATCCCGGTTCCGAACCCAAAACATCATAATCATCAAAATCAAAGGACGAAACAACACTCTCTTTGAACGAAACCATCTTCTCTGCTTGAAACTCCACAACCTCCACACCCCACAGGATCCAACTATGTGTGACAGAGCTATAAGGGTGATCATGTGTGATCGAGTTCCTCCATGGTGGGGTGCCACCATTGCCTCTAAGATACTTCCCACACCAGCTCCTTAGCTTTACGTGGTGCAACCCTTCCTTTATTGGCTCCCACTCGTATTTCCAATCCAAACCTACGTCCAAATCGGATTGAACCACTTTGTCACCCGTCATGCCGAGGAGAAAGGGTGTGTCCGTGGCCGTGAGGTACCCACCGTAGCAGCTTTTCAGCCGTATACGGTGGCTCTTCCCTTCTACAAGTTCCACCTCCCATGTTGAATTCGCCGTCGACCCTTTTCGGCTCTGACGGAGTTTTTCCTTGTCGTCGTCGTCAGTGACTAGGTACTTATCAAGGTGGCTACGTAACTTCACGGCCTTGGCTTTGTTGAAATACTCCATCACAGGAAGGGTTGCAACTATGGTTGTACAGGCTATTGGGTGTGTATATAGTTATATATAACTGTTTGATAATTTCCTCTGAGAGATAGGGTTCTATTTATATTGGTAATTGGTAATAACAATAATAAATTAATAAAAATATGGCTAAAATATACTTTTGGTCCAAAATGATCCCTTATTTTGCAAAGTTATATCAATGTGGTCCCTCTTTTATTTGTTGTTCTGAAATGGTCCCTTATTTAGCGAAAGTTAAACTCATATGGTTCCTTTTTTTGTTCCGACATGGTCTCACTTTTATTTTTTTTGTTTCGAAATTGTCCCTTATTTTATAAAATTTATATCAATATGGTCCCTTCCATACCACAATTTAAACGGAAAAGACTACATTGAAACCTAAAATAAAAATAAGGAAACATTTCAAAACAAAAAATAAAAAGGGACCAATTGAAACCTGAAATAAACATTAGAGTGGGCTATGGGGATTTGAATATGGAAAATGTTTTTATCTTTTTTACTATTGGTTGAGGAATTCATTTATGGATTTAATTGGTATACAATGTAAAGATTTTTTTTACACTATCAAACAATTATAAATTATTATATCATTAAAAATGTTTAACTCTTATCATAACTAACTTAAAAGTCATATATATATATATATATATATATATATATATATATATATATACATATATAGGATGATATTTATTATTAACAGTATAAAAAACTTAACAACTTAACCTATGCTCCATCTTGTACTTCAACTATTGTCTTATACCATGGGGATCATCTGTACTTTGATGTAAATGATGTTGTAGAATATAGTATTATTATGTACTGTTAATCGATGCAAATGCAAATGCAAATGCAAATGATGTCTACAAAATTTGAAAATATATTTATATAAATTAATATTATTTATAACTTAGTTATATATAATATTTAAATTTATACATTATTTTCAAATATTAAGTTGTTTTGATTCTAATTTAGTTATTGATATTGATATGATTGTATAAATTTGGATTAAAAAATAACTAAAAAGTTTTCATATAAAAAAAATATATTCAAAAGTGTCATCCACAAACAAAAAATGACTGTGTTTGAGAGGGACGATTTCTATCCTTCAAACAACAAGATTATTTGAATATTGGGATTCATCTTTAATGGAAAATGAGAGGGTTGTTTCTGGATTTTTGTTATCTTAATCAAAGAAAGTTATAATGAAATACAAAAAGGTTAAGCATGAAATATCAATGCCAATCAACCTCTAGAAGACAGGCCAGCAGGACTACTTCATGGTTCAAAAGGATATTGTGAGCCTATATATCTGGACGAGGTATAGCATGCAGTATCTGCCTATACGATATCGATACTTGGTCTTAATTTGCGCTTAGCAACTAGCATCTTCTAGATAAATAACAATACCAACCAATAACTTGCATTTTCTTCCATGCTGCGTGGAAATTAACCAACGGGCATATGCCACATTGAACTGATTGAAGGGAAGATAAAAGGTTGGCGATTTCTTCTCTTTGGTCTTTGATTGAACTTGGCATCTTGAAAAGAATTACGGTAAGAGGAGAACATTTTGAAGCTATGAACAAATTCAGTAGTATATATACCTGTAGGTCTCAAATATTTTCCCACACAAGGGAGTTTTTCTTTCTTTGTTTATAAAAAAAGGAGTTTTTCGTTATCATTTAATTTGGTACAATTTACAAAATACAAATGGTGGCTGGGGTAATCGTCAAATAAACATAAAACTTAAATATAGATTCTTTGTGTGCTTGCGACATTATTTTCCAACTAAAGAATTTTTTTTGATGAATTCCAACTAAGAAATTGTACCTTAGTTTTTTTTTTTTATATAAGTAATTGTACCTTAGTTTTATCCAAAGTTAAACAAACCTTCAAAATTGTAATAAGATAACAGTGGATGAGGTGCTGAAAAATGGGTAAAGTTATATGATACTTTTCTTGCAATTATCTATGCACACTCTTCATCAGCCAATTATAACTTTATAAAATAAAAAATAAAAATTATGATTTATTAATAAGAAGCATATATAAATAAATAATTTCGAATATGTTAATTGTATTTGCATTCATTAGTTGAGCCTATAATTAACCTATACACACGCTATTAATTTTAATTTATTGTTTCTCATAGCCAAAATATTTTAGGAAAATGTTAACAAGTATCCTTAGAACATTGGTTGAGGAGTCAAAAGAGGCATGTTCTAATTGAAAAATTGTGCATTTAACATAACGAGAAATGATGTACTTAGATTCCTAATGGAAACTTTCTATTTCTTGATTCCTTAATCAATGCCTTTAGAATACGGGTTAACCAGACCCAATATTTTAAAATATTATTATGACTTAAAATATATTTTTGGTCTACGAATATATAACCTTTTTTGTTTACATCCCCATTTTTTCATTTGGTCCAAGCATTTTAAATACTTTATTTTTAGTTTTAATGTGTCAATAATTTTTTGTCATTAACAGTAGAAGGAGGTTTATTAATGGCAGGAACTGAACCCAAATATTTTGATGAAACAAACAAGATCTGGTGAGAACCCCAGAAAGAAAGGATAAAAGGAAATATATAGCAAACAAATTCATTAAGAATAGTTTTATCAGGGATGGAAGATGTACCACAGACAAAACGTTTTAATAGTACTAAAGATGCATTTGATTTGATAATCATCAACCGAATATTGCATCCCAAAATTTATTAATGCCTTCTGAACAAGGCAAAAACTAGCTAACAAAAGTACTTACAATGACAATTACTATAATGTGGATCTCCTGAGGTAAAGCACAAACCCTGAGCTCCGAGGCCCGGGTACTTTGCACGACAAGCAGCAGTACATTGATCATCTTTGCAGTCTCCAATAATAACAGCACCCAAAACTGCTTCACATATTTTAGCATGACAGTAATAGGAACACCAACAATACTTGTCGCTATGAGCAGCATCGGGGGGTGTGCATATCCCTTGACCACCTTGATGAAGGGAGGAGCACTTCGCGTTACAGTCATCACCACAAGCCCCTATGTCTTCCTGGCAGTTGTCACGGGCGACAACCATAGCCATCTGAGTACCTATATGCATCAAAAGTTAGAATTTAAATTAGCCAATATCTACTGCTTCTATAGATTCAGTAGTTCATGACATGCACAACATTATAGCTAGCTAGCTCATAAGCACTATACCCATAAAAGATGATGTGTACAATATATATACCTGATATAGCTAGGAGAAGGAAAGTGGCATATACTGAGTAGAGTTTAGCCATGCTCCCTGTCTTGATGGTTAGGTTACAATATGATTAATCCAATGTGTGGGAGGCTGTTGACTATCTATCTACTCAATCATATGGCTTCTTTAATTTATACCATAACAATTCGTTTAGAGCCATGAGTCGACTTAGGAATTAATATGACTAATATGATTTGATTTTATTTGATTTAATTTATAAAATAAAATCTTTTTATGGGGAAAGTTACAAAAATAAGAATTGATTTAATTTATAAAATAAAATCTTCAAATAACATATAGTTTGTATCAATGATTTGATTTGCACCTTATATGTAAATGATAAGTAACTCATTAATTATGGGCATAATAATTTCAAAATTCTGTATATGATTAATTTAATTTCAAAATTATATATATATTTAAAATCTAAATCAATTATGTCCTAAGAATAACTACAAACTTTAGTCAAAAAAAAGAATAACTACAAACCAAATTATATGTAAATTTGTCACAATGATTATTATAAAAACTACTATATATAGATTCCATCAAATTTGGGAAATAATAAATAAATTAATTTAATTTCAAATAGTTGACGAATTGAAAATGTGAGTTATTTACTTTTGATTAATTGGATCAATTGAGAAAAGATTTCAAATCGAAAATTGATTTACTTTCAAAATTGTTTTTTATCTTGAAATAAATTGAGGATAAATTATGTATATTTTGTTTCAGTAATTTTGATTTGATGATTTTTTTACATGTTATTAAAAAATAACAAGTAAGTCATATGTATGATAAGCAATAATAATTATGATCATATGTATATAATAAATAATCAAATAATAAGGAAAATAATAATTAAAAATTAAAATTGAATATGCGAGTATTTATTATTTTTAAAAGATTTTAGATTTTAGAAATTAACTGACACAGTAAATGCAACCTATTGAATTCTTAAGCTAAAAGGATATATGACATCGAAAAAGATTAGAGATTTAATAAATTAGGTCAATTATGTACTCATCAAGAGGAAAAAAAATATATTATAATAATTATTCATAAATGACAACTAAAAGGAAGATAAAAAAGACAAGACCCTTGGTTTGGATGGGACAAAATACCCAAGAAAAAATAATATTATGATCATGCTAATAAATAATATGAAAAATAATAATCAGATTTGAAAACTGAATCAATTATGTCCCGAGCATACGTACAAATCAAATTATATGTAAATTTGTTGCCACAACGATCATTGTAAAAACTACTATAGTCATCAAATTTTTTTTGTAAAAACTACTATATATATATATATATAGGTTCAAGATACTTAAAATATATCTTCATTAAATATATTCCATTTTTTGTCTAAATATTGAAGCTACTCTTATATACTCTTTCTCTTCAATAGAAATGAAAATTTAAGTTGTTGGATCATATTAACATCAACGGTTAAAAATTGATACGAAAGTAAAGTCTGACTGATGTCAATGACTCCTATATTACCATCCATTACCATAAACTGATTTCAAAAAATTATTTACGTACTATATAAACCTTAATGGATGTAGGACGTGGGAGTTATTGAATTCTTTCCTTTTTTTATTCCTCTCTCTTTAAACAAAAAATAATTGTAAGAGAATTATCAAGTGGGTGGTTATGCAGTAATTTAACATTTTAAAAAAAATTATTCCGAAAAAAATATACTAGTGGAAAGTTTTCTTGACCTAAAATCTGTTGAGTGGGACATTCCCCAAGTTTACGTGGCTTAAATAACCATAAAAGACTAGATACCCTATAGGATGTGAAGATTCCATTAATTGGCAGTGCAGCTAGTAATATCTGAACATTCTAAACACAATATTTAAAGGCAGGCCTCCCCATCAAACCTTATATTACAGCACTACGGTACCAAAACCGTAATCATCTTCCCAAGAAAAAACTGATCCTAATGTACATTAGTTGCATGTTATAAAACAACAAAAGACCACCATGCTTGATTTACAATCAAATACTAATTCATGGAAGAGTGGAATTACAACAGTAGATGAAAGCCATATCCCCCACCCATTCATTAAAGAACACTAGTACAGAGAAAGAAGAAGGGCCTACGAATTATGAGAAAATAATGAAGATTACAAAAATAATCTTCATATACGTGAACAATGACTAGATCTGAATTATGAGAACATAAAGAAGGTCCATATTACTTTGGGGGAATTGAAAGATTGCTCTCTAGCATAAAGGAGAGATCATGCATCTGTGACATCAACGTCTCTACATCAACTTTTGACCCTACTTCAGCAGTGGAAACATCTCTAGAGTTTCCTCTCATGGCATCCACATCAGCAACACTGAAAAACGCAACAGATGGCATAAATTTCTATTTTTACAGTACAAAATGTCAATCAAAGATCCAATATGTTAGTCTGCAGAATGAATAAAAAACCACATCAATTAACCAGAGCATCAATGATAAGATGCAAAGGCTACCCATTTAAAGGATGAAGAACTTCCAATTCTCCATGGCTTTCAAGGTAGAAGTATAAACAGTAGGAGCTAGGAAGGATAGAGCTGTTTTGAGTATTTAAGTTTTAATAAAGATCAATATAAAGAGAAACATCCTCTATTCCCACATCCATTGTCCCATTCACTTGTAAGTTGTAAGATGGAAATCTCATTTGAGTCATAGCACGCAAAGCTAAGAAATATGCCATCAGTCAGAATCCCGTTCGCATTCAAATAAAACCCTTATTCACAAAAGATACCCTTCGCCCACCTTTGAATTAGGAAATCAATTGGCTAATATCTAGATGCATCAGTTTCCTTACAGGACTAAGGATTTCAACCGTATATACATCTCTTCTGTTGAATTATATACAACCAATCAATTATGACTAATGTAACTGAATAATTGAACTCAACTCCTAAAGATGTTGGAAATAAATTCAAGCCCACCTGGTTGAATTCAATTTTCAATTATGCATAGTTTTGAAAGCAAAACAACTGACATAATATCAAGGCACCTGTTTGAAGAAGCAGCTGCATGCTTTGCATTGGTGGCTACAGGAGAACTCAGTGGACTACTAAACTGCTCTGAAAATAAATCATGTTGTGAAAACCCACTAAAATCCATATCATGTGAGTTCTTTGATGAGCTGACTAAATTTGTTTCAGAGGTCTGTTCAGCAGAAGCCTGATTTAAAGTTTGTTTAGAAACATTGCTGGAAGGATCTTGCATAGAGGCCAAGCTAGCGAAGTCATTCCAAACATCAAATGAATCAGCAACTTCATTAGTAATCACAGCATCAGTGTTGTTATTGCTAACTTGCCATTGGTCATCTTGCACCAAAGGAAAACTTTTAACAGAAGATGTACTAGCACCATCTGCAGCTTTTGTTTCATTAAGATCAGCGGTAGTTTCAGATTTCCCAGTCTGGCCATTTATCTCAGAGTTGGAAACACTACTGGAAGGGTTTTGTGTAATGGTGGAGCCAGTAAAATCATTCCATGCATCAAATGAATCAGCAACTTCATTACTAGTCACAATACCAGTTGCCTTGTTATTGATCCCCTGCCATTGATCATCTTGCATCCAGTCAAAATTTCTAGATGAACCAGTAGCACTTTCAACTGTTTTTGTATCAATAGGATCCTTGGCCAATTCAAATTTTCCAGTCTGGCCAGTTACCTCAGAGTTGGAAACACTATTGGAAGAATATCGTGTACTGGCTGAGCCGGTGAAATCATTCCATGCATCAAATGAATCAGCAGCTTCATTTGTACCAATGGTATCAGCTTTCTTGTTATTGCTTCCTTGCCATTGGTCATCTTGCATCCAGTCAAAATCCTTATTAGAAGAGCTATTAGCACCCTCTGCTGTTTTCGAATTATTAAGATCAGTGGTATTTTCAGATTTTCCAGTCTGCCCAGTTATCTTTGAGCTGGAAATAATACTAGAAGAATCTTGTGCACTAGCTGAGCCAGTAAAATCATTCCATGCATCAGATGAATCATCAGCTTCATCAGAAGCCGCAGTACCGGTTACTTTGTCATCGCTCCCTTGCCATTGGTTGTCTTGCATCCAGTCAGAATTTCTAGTAGAGGAACCATTAGCACTTTCTGCTGTTTTTGTATCACTAAGATTCATGGTTGATTCAGATTTCCCAGTCTGGCTAGGTACCTCTGAGTTGGAAGTTCTCCATCCATCACCCTGAAACCAATCATTTCCGGTTGATGCTGAAGGATTCAATTCATCATTATTCTTTACACCAACAGCACCTTTCCAGGATCCGGATACCGTATCCAAATCAACTTTAGAACGATCAAATGATTTAGACTCTTCATGAACCAGACCATAACTAGCAGACTTAAAGTTGGCCTTCCAATCAGAAAATAAATCACCACTCTGATTTTCTGAAGACACTGTAGCTGCTTCCGAAGCTTGGATATTCTGAAACAAACTAAGATTTTCATTAGCTTGGAAAGCATTATCCGAAGCAGTACCGATTTCTCTTCCAGAACCCAAGTTTTGTTCAAACGCATCGGAATCAGATTCCTTCTGATCAAAAAAACTATCAAGATCAACCCCAGCCAAATTCAACGAACTTTTCCCCTGAAATGCTGCCGAACCTGAATTACTATATGCAGTTCTCTCAGCCTCAGAAGGCCATCTAATTTCCAAATCTAATAGCTCCGATAAAGGAATCTCATCCTTTGATTCACTCTTCCCTCTGTTTGATGCATTTTCTTCCACCATTGGTGACACCATCTCCTGCAAAACAATGCGTACAGAGTTAACACACCAATACATCAAACCAAAAAAAAATTTAAAAAAATCATAACTTAATGAACCAAGACATCAAAATTAAAAAAAAAAAAAAAAGTCACACAATCAACTTCACAAATAAAGTAGCAATGAATAAAATTAAATCAAATTACCACCAAAAAAATTCCAATTTGAAATGATTAAATAACCATATTTTGAATAATGGTGGATAAAATGATGAAATTGAGATTACCGATCCATCGAGGTTAAGAGAATCGAGTAACCATCGATACCCTAAGGTGTTCTTGAACTTGATGGGTTCAGGAGGAAGGTCCTTGTGGGGATTGGTGCCACAAAAGACGCATATAAAGGACTGCAACCCTCGGAGGAGTCTGCCATTGCAATTCTTGCAGCGAAGGTAAGAGGGAGAGGGATCGAGCTCCGCTATGGTTTCAGCCATGGAAGGTAGCTTTGGGAGAGTGAAACGGTCGTCGTTCTCGGGCTGGTACCATGAGAGATTGGCCTCTTTGCGTAGCAAGATCTGTAACTGCTTTATCTGATCCAATGGTATCTCGAACGCCATTGTTAGGGTTTTCGATTTTCGGTTTCACTGTGCCTCTCTCACGCCACCTCTTCTTCTCCTTCTTCACTCTGGTCGATGAAGCGGTTCAGGGATGAAACGACAACGTGTTAATTCGCTTCGGTAAAAAAACAAAACAAACCAGAGGCTTAAACAAAACGATGACGTTTGTCTAATATATTGTATTTTCAAAGAATATAATGCAATGCTTGAAGTTAGCACCAAAAAAATAAAAAAGTAAGATCCAAATTGGTCCTCGAAAATTTTCGGGGTCCCACTTTTAGTATCTAAAAAAAATAAATTAATCATTTAATTCTTTAAATTTACAAACGCGGGACACATTAATCTCCATGTTTAGTTCTGACGTCAATTTATTTACCTACGTGTCTCATTAATCATTCTATCTAACTCGTTAGTGGTCTTGTGTGGTTTATAAGGAATTTCCTTTGTTGAAAACGAATAATAAATGAAAAAACATGTACAATTTTAAAACCAAAATACTTGAAAATTATACTTTTTTTTTTTAATTTTCATTCATTTTCTACGGTGAAAATTCGTCATAGGCCACTCAAGATCACTTACGGGCTAAGTAGAATGGTTAATAGGATACGTAGGCAAGTAAATGAGCGAGGGAACTAAGCCTAGGGACTAATGTGTCCCGCGTTTATAAATTTGAGGGACTAAATAGTTAATTTATTTTTTTCAAGGACTAAAAGTTGGTGCCCGAAAATTTTCAGGGACTAATTTGGGCCTTCACTCAAAATAAAAAGAAAAAAACTTAGGGGTAGTTAGTTGTTTCATGGGTACCTGTGGTGTTGTTTTCCGATTAGAAGAATATATATGTAAACATATGTAACATTTCTTAGTGTATGTTTTGATGAGCGTTTGACAAACGTGTTTTTGCATGGAATTGATTTCATAACAATTGAGTTTGAAGTAAAGTGATTTATGTTTGTATATTTTTATTTTGAAAGCAAATTTGATGTAAAAGTTAGTGTAATTTTTCAATTCAAAAGTAAAAGTTACATCAAGCTGCTTCTGATATAATCGATTCTGGATACAAAATTGTTTCCCCAAACGTTTAACCAAACACTTCTTTTTTTTTATTAGAATCATGTTTAACAGATGCAAAAACACTTCTGATGTCTCGAGAAATAAAAACAACACATACTTATAGCTTGTTTGGTATCATGTCAGTATCACGTCAAAGTGGACGTGACATAGAAGCTTATGTAGGTAGCTTCCATGTTTAAGGCCAAAATAATTGTAAGAATGTTATACAAACGTGATTGGTGAGTTCGATGTGATTTGTTAACGCTATACCAAACATACACTTATTCTCATTAAAAAACATAAGTAAACCAAAAAAAAAAATCATAAGAAAGCCATTGTTTAAAATTCGCCTACATTTTTTAATAAAATTTATATTTTATAAAACTCTATGAGATAAAAAAGAAGAAGAAGAAGATATTTATATTAACATTAAACCCTTCATTAGTCTTCTCAAGATATCAGTGTCACTGGATCCTTCAAAGTTTTGTATCACCAATTAAGTCGTTGTAAGATATAAAACAACACTATGTTAATTAATAATTTTCGAGTAAAGATCCTCTCCATTTTTCAAAAGAAATGGAGGGTTCCATTATTATAGTTTTGGGTGTATAAAGCACATAAAAACCTAATAAATATCACCATTTTAAAAATAAATGTCTTTATACACCCAAAACTAAAATAATGGAACCCTCTGTTTCTTTTGAGAAATGAAGAGAATCTTTATTCATAATTCTTGATCACTGTTGAAGATGTTAGCAAAGGCATACATGACATGTTAAATGGTGAGAATGTTGTTGAATGCCAATCGAGATGCCACATCGTTGCTTTGTTGGCTCCTAAGGTTTTTTTCTGACTAAACTAGAACAATTATAACCAATTTATGATCCTTTTGAAACTATTACTGATTTAGGGTTGTTTTATTCATACCGTAATATTTTTATTTTGACTGCTCACGTACCTGGCACTTCCCACGTGGTAGTGAACCCCATTACCCAACAACTTCCCAAGCTGGAAATATAAATATTATTTTGTACAAAATGAGATTCAAACCTTGCAAGTGAAGCTAGCGGTTTATACCAATGGAGGCCATCTTGACTTTTATGTTCTATAAAACTTAATATATGGATAAGAATAAATAGATAGATGAAATTGAGAGTAGGTATTATAAACTTATTCTTGAAGTAAGTTGATCCCTGCCCTTATATTAATGCTATTTATATTTTAATTATATATAATATGAATTTTATTAGTATGTACTGTAAAGATTTTTTATACTGTCAATCAACCATAAAGTGGCACATCAGTAAAATTGTTTGACTCTTATCCTAACTACCTTAAAAGTCATTCATATCTTGATCTGCGATTGGTTTTGACAGTATAAAAAAATTTACACTAACAATGCATAACAATTAAACTCATATAATATTTAAAATTTGTATATTATCTTCAAATATTAAGTTAGTTTGATTCTAAATTTGTTATTATTGATATAATTAGATAAATTTTGGATTGAAAAAATAAATCAATTAAATTAGAAAAGTTTTATATTGTTTTATATATATATTTTTTTAATGGAGTTAATCTGCAATTTACGGTTAGTTTTAATTAACTAAATAAGTTACTAGGGCTATGTGCCTCTATGATACAACATTAGTGGTCAAGTCTCACACAAAGAAATACCCTAACATCATGTTGAAAAGAAGCAAATTAGATCTGCATTATGTGGTTTGTTTCATCCACTTGTTTTTCAATGTGATATGTGAGTTGCATTTCTGAGGACCGATAGAACAAACAAGATTTGAGAACCCCAGAAAGATAGGATAAAAGGAAATATATATCATATGGTGGCAAATTCATTAAGAATAGTTTAGGGATGGAAAGAATGGATCGGGAAGAGGTACCACAAACAAATTAAAACGTTTATTATTAAAGATGCATTTGATCATCATCAATCGAAGGTACGCATCCCAAAACAATGCCTTTTGTACAAGGCAAGAACTAGCTACAAACGTACTTACAATGAAAATTACTATAAAGTGGATCTCCTAAGGTAAAGCACCAACCCTGAGTTCCCGGGTACTGAACAGAACAATCAGCAGTACATTGACTTTCTTCGCAGCCTCCAACAGTACTTAAAACTGCTTCCCATATTTTAGGATTGCAGTAATAGGAACACCAACAGTTCTTCTGGCCAAGGTTTTAAATTGCGGTCGCGGTTGCGTTTACCACAATTGCGGACAATTATGGAAAAATGCGGCCGTAACTGCGATCGCGTTTCAGTTTTGGAGACCTCCAAAACCAAAACATTGTGGCTCAAATTGCGGTCGCAGACCTTTATTTAAAACCTTGCTTCTGGCTATGATCAGCATCTGGGGGTTTACAAAGGCCTTGACCACCTTGATGAAGGGAAGAGCACTTCGAGTTACAGTCATCAACCCAAGCTCGACCCCTATATCTTTTTTGCAGTTGTCACCAGCAACCATAGCCATATGAGTACCTATGATAACCATTATATATATGCATCAAAAGATAGAATCTAAATTAGCCGGTATCAACTGGTTCTATATATTCAGTTCATGTCATGCACAACAATATTATAGCTCATAAAAGCACTATACCCATAAAATTAGATGATGTGTACAATATACCTGATACAGCCAGGAGAAGGAATATGGCATATACTGAATAGAGTTTAGCCATGCTTACAGTCTTGCGGATTAGTTTACATTATGATTCCTTTGTGGGAGGCTGTTGACTATCTATGTACTATTTGATATGGCTTCTTTTATACCATAACATGCATTATTTAGAGGTGCCTTCGACGGTGCACCTTCTAAAAAGAGGTGCACCATGCACCATAAAGTAAGTAATATGTGGACCAATGAAATTGCTATATGGGAGCAACTTTTTTGTTTGAACATTTGACCAAGTCAAACATGGTCAAAGGTGATACCAAGTTTTTAGTATTTGTATAATGGATGTTGCAGTGATTGTATTTGCATAATACTACAAAATAGCTGAGATAGCACACATTGAATGGTTCAACGGAGCAAGAATTTTTTTCTTTCCAGCATCTAAGAAATTCTCTTAAATTTCATATGTTCAATATAATTCCATAAAATCCAGAACAATATGAAGAAAAAACAGGAGAAGTTCAGTTTTATCTTTTATGACTCCTAATTTCTTAAGTTTAACATAATTCCATAAATTAAATAATTCCTGATATAGCGATGAAAGAACGAAAGAAATGAAGCATCCTACCACGCTGTTGTAATTGATACATCTCCGATTCAGTGTAAATTTGAAAAGACCTCAAATTATTCATTCATTTTTTTCATCTTCGTTTAGTCGACTTGCCATATCTCTACTTCTGTTAACACACATCATAACGTCTAAGAATAATGATCTAATTAAGCAATTTACAAATCACGAACAAAACTCCTACCAGATTGCTCCAAAAGCTATATAGATCAAGCTTTCATTCAACGTCATCTTTGTTTGCACCGCACAGCCATCAGATCTGAGCTCCTCTGCAGCACCGCCATACGCCATCTCACGATCACCACGCTCACCCCGTCGTTCCAGCTCCATCCAGTCGCGTTTCTGCCACCACAGATCCACACAGACACCCGTGAGCCACCACTCACACCCTTCGTCCAGACGCAGCACCTTGGACCACAACTTTGCCGGCACAGATCTGCACCAGACAGTGAAGCATTGCATATTTTAGAAGAAAAAAATAATACATAAGAATAAGGGATCAAATAGCAAATACATGTATTATGAAGTCAGAATACAAAACTTTAGTCCAACCGGTCAAGTATTCAACCCTTAAAGTTATAAGGCACGTGTGTGTCAATGCAACCATGTTATTGGTTGACAAAAAAAGGTGCAAGTTGCACCAGCAAAATTGCTGGTATAACATAGACGACACCTTATCTAGAGCCATGAGTTTTAGGAATTAATATGACCGATATGATTTGATTTTTTTTTTACCATGTTATAGGTGTGAAGTATCCACTGGCTTGGCCGATGATTAATCTCCGTTGGGGAATTTGACTGGCCACCTTTAGTGGAGTCTATCCCTCTCAACCACGTTTTTCCATCCACTAGGCTCGACCCGAGACCCTGCTTAAGGCATCTAAGCCCAGTTCCACTCGAACCAATGTAATGTCGATCAATATAAAGATAAGAATTGATTTGATTGCATTGTTAAAAATAACTAGATCTAAACTCGTTATAAATACATATAATTTATAGTTGTAGATAATAATGACATTGATTGTTGTGATTACTAATCGTAAAATAATGAATTAGCTAAGAAATACATTAGCGTAACCAACGAAGGTTGGCACAAGTGGTGGTGGACTTGTGTCCCTTAACCAAGTGGTTGGGGTTCGAATCCTAACTCTTATGTATAGAGCGAATTTTCGCCGGGAGTGGGTTTTCCTTTATCAGGTGCCATTCACTCCCCCGCAGGAGATTAGTCCCCGCTTCCGGCAGGGAATACTCCCGGTCAAGGACCAAAAAAATAAATACATTAGCATAGTATCTATCTATCTATCTATCTATCTATCTAGTAATATTTTATACTATTTCAGTGTGACCTTTGTGGCGTGTGTTGGGTAAGTTGGCTACGTCCTTTTAGTCCATTTAGCCCCTTTTTTAAATTTTTTTCATGTTTTAAATTTTAGGGCTGCCCGAACACAGTCAGGCTATCCCGCTTCAGGTTTGGGCTCCATCGGGCCAGGCCAAAAAAGCTCGGGATTAATCTGTGTTCAAATTTCACACCACCAACATCGACGAGGATTTATAGTGGGGTTTACATATCGCTCACCAACAAGGAATACCTGAGAATCGAACCTAAGTCACGACGATTATGGGCAGAAGGCTTGACTATATGTCTTAACCCAGGTTGGTTGCTCCCACAAATATTCCATTTATCAAAAGCAAATCAATGTCATATTTGTTCAAGTGGAGAAGACAGGATCAATGTGCACACAAAATATGCTACTTGAAAATCTAGATTACTTTGAATATATAACGAAAACTTAACCAGAAACAAAACAAATCAAATCAAATTACTTCATTTAACCAAAAGCAAAAAAAAAGTCAGTTTTTATATAAAGACGCATATATACAAACGTAAGAAAAATATTGAAAAATAAAATTGAATATAAGAAACAATATTTGAAGAAGAATTGACATAAATAATTAGAATCCTCACAATAACATGAATAAAAAATAGGAAGAATCACGCTAAGAGTCATAAAGTGGCAAAGCTAGTTTGGGATGTGGGACAAAGGAGTGAGAGATATAAAGTGTTGGGTTCGATTACCATCCTCCACTAACATAACAAACTAACAACTAACATTTATCTATAAAAAATAAAAATAAACAAATGAATCAATAAAACTCTACCAAGATTGCTAGGCTTAACTTGTTTGGCGAGATAAAAATAAAACTAAATTTTATATCCTAAAAATACAATTAAAAAATTCCATTTATCCAAAAGTGAACAAATTTTATACAAATACATTCATATACAAACCCAAGAAAAAAATATTTGGAGAATAAAATTGAGTATAATAAAAAAAAATATTGGAAAAAAATGGTTAACATGAATCACAATCCTCACACTTACATGAATCAAAAATTAAATAGGGGAAGAATCAAGAAATCTATAAATCCTAAGTAAACTTGCTTGACAAAGTCTAAAAAATGATATATCATAAAAATGCAATTAAAATATTTCATTTAAAAAATGGAAAAGAATTTCATTGAACAAAAAGCAAAAAAAAAAAATCAGATTTTATATAAATTGGTGGATAGAATAAGAAAGTTAATTCATAATCAAAGCAAATGGATATCATATTTGTTGAAGTAGAGAAGAAAGGATTAATGCTCAGACAAAATATGCTAACTGAAAATCTAAATTACTCTTTCACAACCAAATTGTTCATAGGTGAAAAAAAAACTAATATAAAAGTTGAAGGTGACAACAATAGAACTCACAAACATGTAATAATAGAAGGCTATGGATTAAGATTCCAACGTCAATAACAAAACGACAATTGATAAACCATACCTTCAGGGCTGTAACACCCCGATTTTTTTTGTGCTTTCTAAGGACGATAAACTCAATTAATGAGTTTATATTTTTATCTGTGTTTTAGAAAATGATTTTGGGAAAACTAAAATCATAGTCTTGTTTCATAAAATCGTAGGATCTTTCGGTTAAGTTTTGGGCCGAAAACTCAAACAAAAACCAATCTACGTTTTTCAGATGATAGTGTTTTCTACTATCACGACCTAATCTGGACTAACGAACGAAACCATTAGTCTTAGAATATATTCCTCTACCTTTTTCCTAAAATGTGTCCTGACGTCCAAAATATAAATAATATTTTATATTCGGGCCGATAATCGATCGAGGAGACGTTTCGAGCTGTCTTAGGGTTTTTCGAGACCCACGATCAGATGTTTTTCATACCAAAATTGTATCAAGTTATTTGAGGAATTCATACGAGTGTCAGGACGATTCCAAATATCGGGATGTGAATTGACCAAATTGCCATTGGTTAATTTTATTACCAGTTTACCTTTCCTATTATTAAACTAATAAACCCTAAATATCTAATATTTCCAACCTTATCTCCCCACTTCACTCGGCAGCCCCTCCCCCAAAAATCACCTCCATCTTCTTCTTTTCTCTTCCTTTCTCTTCTTTCTCTTTTCTTCTCAAAATCTCCATTGTTGAAGGCCAAAAGCTTGAGTTTTTGTGAAGCAATCTTCATCAAACTTGGAGTGGATCATCATAGGAGGTAGTAGTTCAACTCTATCTCTCTCAATCTCTCCTTTCTCTCCTCATATTTTCATGATCAAGGATGTTAGGGTTTTGTCCCTAAAATCTTTGAAAATCCATGAAAAATTGTAGGAAAATCGTATCTGTACCAAACCAATTTCTATGGCCTAGGTTCATGACATACTTGTATGATCCAAGAGCTTAGAGCCAAGAAATCCCTCTAGCTATGTTTTCTAGGTAGGGGCCGAAACCCCCCTATGTGTGTAGGGTAGGGTTTTGGTTGGTTTTTGATGATCTGATCTGATATCTAGGGCTGTCACACTTAGTTAGGGTGTTATCCAGAAAATGAGAAATTTTGGAGCTCCCTAGCTATTTTTAGTGTAATAGGGCCGAACCCTAGGGGTGGTGCATTAGGAGAAATCTTCATTTTGTAAGTTAATGCCGATATGTTTTACGTGTATGTAGTGATCCGCAGCGTGTTAGGACGATAAACAAGTTGATCGGGTGTTCAGAGTTGAGCTGGAAGCTACAAGAGGTAAGGGGATAAACCTGAGGAATTCCATTTCCGACAGCTATGTGCTGCATCGGTGGTTGTATTGTAGTTAAATAGTTTATATCTGATGTTGGTTGTGTTTTTGATTGACTGCTGTTGATTGGAATATGTATTGATGTAACTGCTGATATAGTTGAATGCATGTTATACTTGCTGAATGGTTATATGGATGTATAGTGTGCCCTGCTGTGGGATTTAGGCATTAGAGGACCTAATTTTGATTAAGATCCGACATCGTGTAACTAAAAAGCTTTAAAAGCCTGAAAATGTGTTTTGATAAGAAGAAGTGAAGTTTAAAAGCAAATAGGACATTAGAAACCTTCAATATGTCTTAATTTGATAAGTTAACCCTTTTGAGAAATGTGGTTTCCAAAGTCATACTGAGTTTATTCAAGAAAAAATGAGTTTGTGCAAGTTTTGTTTTAAGTTCGTATTTTACCGAAAAACAACGAAAGAAAAAGAAATGGTCTCTGGACCAAGTTTTGTTTTATGGAAAACCGATCCCGATGACTTTGTGTAAGTATCGGAGATTTTGGGTTTTTGGTTTTCGAGTTTTCAAGGAAAGTGGTTTTAAAGCTTAAAGCTTAGAAACTAGAAACCGAGACGTCGGGGTTCTAGGGTTCTGCAGAACACGTGGATCAAGGATCCGTGTTAGTTGTGGTCCTGTCGGCTTAGGGACAATCTTTGTGGTCCTGTAAGCTTGAGGATGTTTTATGATCTTGAATCCGGCGTCCTTGATTGGTGCATCGGTTAGGGATGTTGGGATTTGAGTTGTTTTGGACTAAGTGTCCTCTTTTGAGAAAATGTGTTTTGAGGCTTAAAGAGTCTAAGACATTATGGTGGTTGTTAGCGTTGATGCTACAACGAGGGAACATTGATGCGACAAAGATCAATTATCGGAAACTAGATAGGTTTCTCATGCATTAAATGCGGGGCAGACGTGCCGTGATACGGGGGACCTTGATAAGCAAGGAGAACCTGAGATGACTTATTTGTCATAACATTGTGCCTTGATGGACAATGGTGTCATACGTGTTCTGGGAACGTATTGTGTCTTGAGTTGGACAATGCAGTATGACCGTATTCTTGTGGAGTACTTCTGATTGCGCCCCCATGTGAGAATCGCGTAGTGTCATGGGATTCAAAGTACTCGTTTTTGGGCCAAATATTGGTGTAAATCTCTAGAGCCTGATCAGCTCATTGCGAATGGTGATGGGATTTCCGGAAATCTAGAAATCTAGTGTGAATAATAGTTGAGATATATGGAAGTGCCATGCATACGTTTAGGAGATAACGTTGATTGTGGGGTACGAAGCCCTTGTGCATTTACTGCCATTTGTACTTGATGATATATGCCATGTTATATGATAATTTGAGTGAGTCACAGTATATGAGTCTGTTGTGTGGATTGGGCATATAGTTGTTGTTTATGGATTCATATATTGGTTTCTCACCCTTGCATGTTTTTGGACGGGTTGTCCATTCATATATATATATTGTATCGTGGTTACAGATGGAGCCGGAGCCGGATCACCTAGCGCACTCCGGGATGCGCGTCCTAGCATTTGATCGGAGGATGGACCCAGCCGCGTGGGTTATCCACCCAGGGGTGGAAAGTGCGGCGTACACTGGACCGGTTTGCACCGTAAGCGGAACGACTGAGACGGGACCGCGGAAGAGTACTCGGACAGTGGAGACCATCCAGGTGCCTCTCCCTCCCATCGGGTTGATGTTGCAGGCCCTTATGGAGCAGGGTGTGATCGAGTCGGTCGCCCCCGTTGCACAGTCCCCACAGCAACAACTACCCCAGACGCCTCCCTCGCCTTTTGTCTTGGTAGCGGGCGAGCATGTCGTGGAGGATGTGGGGGAGGAGGAGGAGGAGGAAGACCCTGAGGAGGATCCTCAGGAGGACCCGGAGGATCATCTTTCGGATGCTTCCGATCCCCATCCACAGGGGAACGGGAATGTAGGTTCCCAGAGTTCTTCCCCTAGTTCCAGCATTGGACCTCCCTCCGGGGGATTGTCCAATGGCTTCCATTAGTCGGACCAGCTTAGGGTGTAGACTTTTTTTTGAGGCAGCGGTTTTTGGGTAGTCTGTTAACGGCTACTGATGGCCATAGGTTTTAGAGATATGGTTCCAGACTGTCGCTGCCTAGTTTTATAGCTTTTTAGAAGTTTAGTAATCATTCGTTCTTTTGTAAAGGGACTTGTTGACCATCATATATATATATATATATATATATATATACCTTGTGCTAATTATTGCATATGAGTAGTTCTGTGTTAACTGGAGTGGTGCCTATACGTATTAATAAGAAAATTTTTGTCACGATTTTTCAGAATCTGCTTATACAAAAGATATATTTTCTGAAAGTAAAACCAGCGTAATTTTATTTATCGTTTCATTAAGAGTGTTAAGTTACGAAAGTGGCACTGGGTTTGAGGGTGTCACAAGGGCCGTCTTAAACATTTTGGGGGCCTTGTTCTAATCTTAAAACTTAGGTTCCTAATAATAAAAAAAGCAATTTTAATAATTAAATATTATTTCAAAATATTATTTCAAAAAAAAGACAATCTTAAATATTATTTTAAAAAGGGCAATTGTTCTAATCTTAAACACCCACTTCAGGACAATAAATGCAAAAAAGATTATTAAAATCCTATCAATACAACTTCAAGTTAATATCTTAAACATCCCTTTTTTTTTTGTCAAAATAAATTTTGGGGGCCCCAAATTTTGGTCCAAATTTGAGGCCCTGTGCTGTTGCACGGCTTGCACATGCTAATAGCCGGCCCTACATACCTTTGCCTGTTTTGTTGAAAGCAATGTTGTTAAATCTGGACTTGACTGTTTGGTTGGACCGAAAAAACCTTCCATCGACCTCATATTTGGGACTGGTTAGTCATTTAATGATCATTTGAATGGTTAGACCAGGTTAAATTGGTCAAAAATCAAGTTTGACCACTTTAAATCGGGTCTAAGCAAGGTCTGACTGTGTATATGCCAATTTTTTTGAAAAATCATTATTAATCCCAAAATACAACATATGGGATTTAAACCCAAGTTTGTGTCATGGCAGAGAACAATTCTACCACTAGATCATTGGTGCCAGTTGTAATAATGAGCGCAATGTAAGTATTATTTTTTGAGTTATATTGCAAATTGTGAC
This sequence comes from Ammopiptanthus mongolicus, assembly GCA_039655645.1. Lineage (NCBI taxonomy): Eukaryota > Viridiplantae > Streptophyta > Magnoliopsida > Fabales > Fabaceae > Ammopiptanthus > Ammopiptanthus mongolicus. The sequence goes on from CM077343.1 coordinate 85,254,329, forward strand.
CTTATACACAAGACTTGATTTTAAGTTGTGATTATAAGACTTTAATCTTTTTATCAAGAATATTTTATTAGTAATGTATTTTATGATTTATGAGAAAAAACTGTGTTTGATAGGCTTGTATATATAATATATAAATATTTATATATCATGTCATACGACAGAACATCTGATCTAACTGGTTGAAGCAGCAGTCGAACATGAATAGAACATACACCTCTAGTGTGTGGATATGGGTAGGGTTGTTACTTGTGTATATAATAATTAGTGGGTAAATCCCTTCCCCATTGCGGATAATTTTAATTTTTGCGAGTGCCATTGCACCTGGATCCAATTCTCATCCCTGTTTTTTTTTTTGTTTCCCACGGTACCTGCTCGCATAATTGCGGAGACTAATCCTTCGAACCGGGTAGGAGCACAAGGGCAACAAAGATCTCCCTCAAGATTTTTAACGCTGCTGCATTCCCAGGGCTAGGATTCGAACTCGAGACCACTGGTTAAGCTGGAAGAGACCCGTGTCATCTCATCCAAGCTCTTTTAGGCGATTCTTGTTAAATGTGCTTGGATCTCACTCCCAAAAGCTAGCTCAAAGGATGAGGGTGCCCAAGCACATATAAGCATTGCACAGCCTGGGAACTTTGGCAATGTGGGACACATATGCAACTTCAATACCCACCCTCACGCATAGCGTGGGTCTGCGTCCAATTCCCACATTGTCTACAAAATCCTGCTTTGATACCATGTTAAATGTGTTTGGATCTCACTCCCAAAAGCTAGCTCAAAGGATGAGGATGCCCAATTGCACAGCCTGGGAACCTTGGCAATGTGGGACACAAATGCAACTTCGATACCCACCCTCACACGCAACGTGGGCCTAGGTCCAATTCCCACATTGTTTGCAAAATCCTGCTCTGATACCATGTTAGATATGCTCATACCTTGTTAAATGTGCTTGGATCTCACTCCCAAAAACTAGCTCAAAGGATGAGGGTACCAGTTGTGTTTGGATCTCACTCCCAAAAGCTAGCTCAAAGGATGAGGATGCCTAAGCACATATAAGCATTGCACAGCCTGGGAACCTTGGCAATGTGGGACACAAATGCAACTTCGATACCCACCCTCACATGCAGCGTGGGCCTAGGTCCAATTCCATTACCTGCAAAATCCTGCTCTGATACCATGTTAGATGTGCTTATACCATGTTAAATGTGCTTGGATCTAACTCCCAAAAACTAACTCAAAGGATGAGGGTACCAGTGGCGGCGCCACAGTATGCTGAGGGTGTGCAATGTGTGCTGAGGGTGTACTTTCTTATACACCCCCCCCCCGCCCCCCCGCCCCCCATATATAGATAAAAAAGATTGCACTCATGTCACTCAACACACACAACACCCAGACTTCTTCTACAGTATCAGCGCCCAGACTTCATTCACTCTTCTTAATTTTAATGTTGTTAACAGTAACAGTATGGAGATAGTTTTAATTTCAAATGTTGACCACAGTATCAGTAACAATATGCCTTTCTCTCTTGTTAATTTCAAATGTTCATAGTTAGGGTTTTGGTATGTTCAAAACTGAAATTTTGTGATAATTATATTATTTCATCAAATTGATTGGTTACTTATGAAATTAAATTTGTTTCTTTGATTGCAAGAGATAATGGAAAATTATTTGAAGAGGAAATTATCAACAAATGAACAACAATCTTGTGAATCAAATCTCCAACAACAAAGGGTTGGAATTAATTTAGAAGATTCGTCATCAGGTCCAAGAAAGCGAACTAAAATTTCAACATGTCATCCTGATGTTCGAGGAACTAATCATTTAACGATTTTAAAATATAAGATCACGTAGAGGACAATTATAAGGTATATAATTTATTTGTTTAGATACATTAAAATTTTATGCCTTCAAAATTTACGCCTTTTATATTCATTTATATGATAGTATTTTTTTTATTAATTTTTTTTTTAGAAATAAATTGCCCTCACTAGCTTCAGATACTAGATCCGCCACTAGAGGGTACCCAAACACATATAAGCATTGCACAGCTTGAGAACCTTCGCGAGGTGATAGACAAATGCAACTTCAATAATTCTCATTCCTGTTGAAAACCAATCTATAATTAAGGCTTCTCATGAAAGATATTTCCTTCCTTAAATTAATAACCGGAATTGGAATTTCTTTTTGCCAAAAATTCAAAACAAACACCCTGCTATTTTGTTAAAAGAACATTTACTTTGGAGTAGAAGCAGCTATTTTGGCCATATGCATCTTAGCAAACTCAAGGAGCTTCCCTGTCTCTGGCAAAACATCTTTGACAGCATCATGTGATCCGAACCTTTCAGCCCATTTGAACAGCCCAGGTGTGCTATCCTCCTTCAGCAACTTCACCTTAAATGATGTCTCTGTCACCTTCAGCCACCCCAAGAAGCCACCAAATGCAATATCCAGGTACCCAATTTGGTCACCACCAAAAAATGCCTTGCCTTTGCTGCTCTTGTTAAAGGCATCCTCCAGCATCACCAAGCCTTCTCCCACCTCCTGTATCAGCCTCTTCCTCTCATCCTCTCCTTGTGCTACTGCAATGGATTTCATTGCCGGGAACCACTGCAAGTCACACAATTACCACAATGAAAAAAGATTAATTGTACTTCACTTCTTTACAATCCAACTCTATGACGATATCACATTTACATCTGAATATGGTAATGAGTTTTATGTTATACGTATGAAGTATATCCATCACTGTTATTAGTGACTAATCTTTGTCGATGGGAAAACTGTTGGACAAAAAAGGTGGATTCTCCCTTTCCAATCAGGTTTTCTCTATACACAAGAGGCAGGATTCAAACCCACTTACCAGATGTCCGAGTTCTTTACGACTCGGACCAATGGTTGGTAATGAGTTTTTTATATAGTATAGGACAATGTTCAAACCACTCACATAAAAGCAAAGTGTTATGCTTATAAGATATTATTCAACCTACTCATATAAAACCGAAAACATTTTCCTTCACAATTTTTGGCGATGCTATGCTTGGATTCACTATACTAAAAAGTAGAAGTTTCCTAGATCTACTATAATTGGCAAATTGGCAGTGGTTTTATTTCTTTCTTGTCTCAGTTTGATTTAATGAATTAAGAACTATGAAGATTTTCAATCATTAATCAGCAAACCAATATCAGTAACATATAAACAGCTAGAGAACTTGACATGGGATTAACAAATATTTGTTTTTTTATATTGAAAACCCTAAGTAATAATTTGGTTATACAAGTTAAGGGTGTTATATTTGTGGTATTAGAGCCTTTCCCAAGAAATGCTAGAAAGAAATAGAACCATAAATTTAAACAGAACAAATAGGTCCCGGTTCCTGTTTTTCTTTTCCTTTTTTTTCGTTAATAAATGCAAAAGACATCCTGTTCTCTTGCGAAATGAAATTAAAATAATATAATAATTTTATAATTATTAATGAAAATATAAAATGAAAAGATGAAACTAGAAACCAAGCAAACACCCTCATAGTGTTCCATGCTTGGCTAAAAATGGGAACCAACATAAGCCGAAAAGATCTAATTACACTTATACCTTATCATCAATATAGGTAGCCCAGAAGCGAGCAATGGCGCGGTCGTAAGGATCAGAAGAAAGGATGGGAGGGCCAGAGGACCAGGCTTCATCGACATACTCCACAATGATCATAGACTCGCAAATGGGTTTATCCCCGTGAATGAGAACAGGGATTTTCTTGTACACGGGGTTGGATTGAAGAAGAAGCTGGCTTTTGGGCCCAAATGTCTCCTCGAGGAACTCATAGTTCACTGACTTGATATTAAGAGCTATCCGAGCCCTCAACACAAATGGACTCGGCCATGCCCCCAAAAGCTTCACTTCACTCTTTGTCATTATCACTTCAGGAACAACTCTCTAATTTGGTCTTGGTATGAAGATGAACATAAATATATAGAAGAAGAATGGACGCTATTAGCCACAAGTAGATTTGGATTCACTCTATTTAAAATTCATTACATTCATTCCATTCACTGATGCACGAATGAATTATTGTTATTTTATTTATTTAATATTTAATATACACTCAAATGCATCTAATAATGTATATGAGTAGAGGTGACAAAAAAATTCAATTGTTCATTATCCATCCAATCCATCCAAATAAAAATTCATTCAATCCAACCATTGCAAAAAAAAAGTAACTATGGATCGGATGGTTTGGATTATTTTATTTTATGGATGATTGTGATCCATCCACCATTATTCTAAAGTCCATTGGACCACTTCATAAAACAAAAAAAATAGTCCATTGGATAAAAATGAAAAAAATAAATAAATGATAAAAAATCATAACTTCAAAAATTAAATCAATTTGTTGCTCTTATAAGTACAACAATAAATTTTTTCATGTTTTGCTACCACGATTTATATTCCTTATAGTGGATTTGTGATGAATTGTTAATAATAAAAAAACCAGGAAAAAAATTATTTTGGAATTTTTTTTTGTGGATAGATGAGAGATATTATTTGGAAATAGTCATAAAAATTATTCAATTTTTTAAAATATTTTTCAAGGATGGATTGGATATCCATCCGTAAAAAATTTGTTCATGGATGGATTGGATGGATTTTGTTAAATGGATCATAGATGGATTGGATTTTTTTAATGAAATTTTAATGGATCATAATATATTAATGGATTATTTTTAATCCATCCATTATAATCTGAATAAAAATTTATCTAATCCATCCATTTGCCACCCTTACATATGAGTGAAAGTAATGAATGTAGTCAATTTTGAATGCTAGGAACACAAATCCATGTTTAAGATGGTTAGTTAAATAATTAAAGCGTGTTTGGTAAAACTAGCTGTTAGCGGATAAGCTAGCTTATAGCGGATAGTGGATGAGGTAGCTTATAACGGATAGCGGATAAGCTAGTTTATTTTGTGTGGAAGTGTTCGGTAAAACTAGCGGTTGAATTAACTGAAAAATATAAAATGACATAAAAGAACATATTCATTAATGATTTTACATACAAGAGAGATAATTGGATAAATGTAGAATTAAATTAAGATAATAAGGATAAAAGTGGAAAAAAAAAAAAATGAAACGCTATAAGCTATAAGTTCGTGAAAAAAAGATATAAGCTCGTGACAGAAGCGCCTGCCAAACAGGGCTACTTTCTCATCGGCTATAAGCTTGCAAAAGGGACGTGCCAAACAGGCTCTTAAATCATACTCACTCTGTAACAAAATATAAGCAAATTTAACCACCTTCACACTTATTAAGATAATTAGTTATTCATATTTAATATTGTTAATCTCATTTAAAAATTCAACTTCATTGTTTAAATTACCCTTTTTTGTTTATTCACATTAATTGTATTGTACGGAAACTTGTTTCAATTAAACGTAATAAAATGAAGATCATTTTTGGTATATTATCATTAAATAGGAAGCAAAAATTTGACTTTTTGCTTATATTATGTTACAACTTAGATAAGTCAATTTTTGTTTATATTTTGTTATGGAAGGAGTAGTGTGAAGTGTGAAGAGTAAATACTCAATCTGATTTCTAAAATCATAGGTCATATCAACTTAGTCCTTCACATTATCAATATTCCAAAATGATCTTTAGAATTGTAAAATGTTAATCAGGTTCTTCCCTCCATTTGGATCCATTAACAAATGCATTCTTGATATTATTCACTTAGTTTCAAATGCATCCTTGACATTATCAACTTAGGGCCCGTTTGGTGGTCAGGATAAGGGAGGCAGGATAGGATAAGCTATCCTGTCCTGTTTTAATCTGTAGTTTGGTGAACCAGCAGGATAGGATAAGTTTATCCTGTTAGCTTATCCTATCCTGTTACTTAGTTATAATTCTATCCTGAGGGTGGAGCTGGGTTAGAACCAACAGGATAGGATAAGAAAATGCTTTCTTTTATCTCTTACCTTTAATATTGTTATTATTTAATTACGGTTTCAAACCTAATTAGTCAACCTTAATACTAATTAAAATATGTGGTTTAATTAACAATTTTTATAAAAAGTGAAAAAAAAAGTTAATTTTTTATAATTTAAAAAAATGGACTAATTTATAATTAAAAAGCCAAAAATATATATTATTAAATATTTTTTAATTTAAATGTATAAAACAACCACGTAATATTAAAATTTATTTTTGAAAAAAAAAATGTAATTTTGATATAAGGATAATTTTATCATTTGTGGATATTTTATATCATATCCTGTCATTATCTGATGCACATCAAACATTGGACAGGATAAGAGCTTATCATGCTCATATCTTATCCTATCCTTATCCAGCTCTCATATCCTATCCATCCTAATCCTATCCTGACCACCAAACGAGCCCTTAATGTCATTGTAGCCCCTATAAATCTCAATGAAGAAATGAACTTGATTAATATTTTACAATTCAAATAATCATTTTAAATATTAATAATATGAAAGATTAAGTTAACACCACCCTATAATTACATATATCTAATTGGATATTTACATCGGTGTGAACGTTGAATGCTCCATGAAGTTGTGTACCAAACTACCAACTAGTCGTACTAATTTACTGGAACTAATTGCTGGCCTACTTTATTAAATGCATCAATTAGTGTATGCCAAATGCAAACGTAAATGTACATCGACTCTCTGACATTCAGAAGAGGAAAAGTTGGTTGATTTTGTGGCTTAGAAGGACAAACGTCTCACGAATGTGACACTTTGACAATAGGGATTCTAATATATATTCGTAAAATTTATTTATTATGAATAGGATAATTATTCATTAATTACATAGAAATATACATATGAATAATTACTCATAAAAATTAATAGAAATAGATGCGAATATGAATATTTTAATATTCATCCCATCCCATATCAGTAATATATATATAATATATTTATTTTTTATATATCTTTTTTATATATTAATAATCTGATATATATTATATTGTGAAAAAAAATAATCTGATATATTAATTTAAAAAATTGAAAAAAAGTCAATTTCAATCTCAATAGAAAAATCTGTGACCTATTTCCCTTTCACTTTCTTTTTCTACTTACCTTGTGACCGACCGCCGCTGGCCTTCATCTTCCTGCTATCTACAACATCAATCTCACTAAATTTGTGTCTTGCTGTTAATCCGTTAGATTAATCATTTATTTTTTTATTATGTTTTAGTTTTTATTGGGATCACTATACAAAATAATATTTACATTTGAAAAATAAATGTTTGCAGTCTTTTAGGGACTCTGATTCTGATGATAAGATAATATATTATTGTTAACTATACAATGTATTATTAATGTTTACTTTACAATTACAATTAATTAGTGCACTCTATCTTTTTTTAGCATATTTTGGAGAGTGCCAGCAGTTAAAGAGCTCCAAATTTATGAATTAATAGTTATTAGAAGTTTATTGTAATGTTTACTTGATGTTTTAAAAATTGATTATTGGATATTTTATATTATATCATTTGCCTTTCATGTTCACAAATTGATTATTAGATCCACACATTGTATTTTTAGTTTGAAATGCAAGAGTTTAGGCATTTTATTGTTTAATTAAAATTTCTTATATTAAAGTGCGGGTAACGGGTGCAGGTACGGATACTTGTATACTCAGAGGGTAAGGATACAGGTATTGAAGTTACTATCCACGAGGGTATGAGTCCATATACGGTTACTTTTTCAAAACGCGGAAACAAGGATAGGTATTATAATACCTTATCCATTGCCATCTCTATTTGACAAGGGATCATAGTAGTCCACAACAGTGTTTATGGGACGGTTGAGACAAGTTTATCTTGCCTAATATTTTGTTTGGAGAATGCAAATGAATATCCTAAGGATATATTTTAAGAAAAGAAGAAAAAAAGTTTTTCATTGAAAATTGATGTACTAATATTTAATATTTGAAGAGGTGATATATTTAGTTTTTCAATCAAAAATTGATTTTTTTGGTTTCCCTAAAGAATACCCGTAGAGTACTCGTTAACATGACCCTATTTTGTTTTAGTTATTTGTTTGGATTTAAATTTGATCCAATTATGATCCAATAATAATCATGTTAGTGTGTATGGAAAAACACCTCTTCCGAGCAGACAACGTTGAAACATAAGCACACACTAGAAAAAAATAGTGAGAGGAAGAAGAAAGAGATAGAAGAAAATACTCTAAAAAATACATATGCACCTATTAATAATGCTCTATACATTTAATTCTAACATGGACTATTGATCATTTATTAGTTATAATAATTTAATTAACTAATAAATCCTCAATTAATACTAATTAAATTACCTAATCTGAATTATACTCTAATAGATAATCTTTTAAATGGATTTCAGTTTTCTGTGGTGATTAATTTTCGCCTAATGGATACCCTGTTTAAACAAAAAAAAAAAGATCCAGTCAAAATGTTAATATAATACATGAATCTAAATGTTATCTATAATTAAGTGATAGAATTAAAGATGCACGAGACATTTTCATCAAAAAAAGATGCACGAGACAAAAGTATATATTATATATTATAATATATATTTTCAAAACAAATAATATATTAATATATATTATCAGGTTATGAAAAACTATTAATATATATTCCAATGAAAAGTTTCTCCTTAACCAGTGCCGTTGGCATTTTCTATACTTAAATCATAGTGTGAACACAACCAAACTACCAACGACCAGCTTACTGGAACTTATTGCTGGGCTGCTTTATTAAATGCATCAATCAGTGTGTGCAAAGTGCAAACATAAATGTACATCGACTCTCTGACATTTAGAAGAGGAAAAAAGTGGGTTGATTTTGTGGCTTAGAAGGACAAACGTCTCACGAATTTGACACTTTGACAGGGGACCATCGTAGTCCACATCAGTGTTTATGGCACGGTTGAGACAAGTTTATCTTGGCTTTATAGTATTTTGTTTGAGTTATTTGTTTGAATTTAAATTTGATCCAATAATGATCCGGACATTGTGTATGAAAAACATTTATTGGGAACGGATAATCCTTTAAACGGATTTTAATTTTTTTACGGGATTAGTTTTCGCTGTTATCTATAAGATATCCTGATTTAGACAAAAAAAAATAATGATCAAGTCAAAATGTTGATATAATACATAAATCTAAGTGTTATCTATAATTAAATCATAGAATTAAAAATGCAGAAAACTAAAGTATATCTTATATATAATAATATATATATTTCAAAACAAATAATATATAGGTTATGAAAAACTATTAATTTATGTCAAGAAATATGATGACTCTTACCTAATTGTAAAATGAAATATAAGTTAGTAGTAAGGGACGGTCCTAAAAACTTTATTAGACCGCTTCATTCTATGGATAACAATGAGTATTTATTTAGTGAGTACCCGTAAAAATTATTTATGATGGATAGGGTAATTATCCGTATAATGGGTACGGAAACGGAGACGGGTAATTACCCGTAAAATTTAATGGATATGGATGCGGGTACGAGTACCTTTGTATCCACTCCGTCCTATACTCGCATATCTATATATTAATATTTTTTAATTATTATATATATATATATATATATATATATATATATATATATATATATATATATATATATATATAAATATTAATATATTAAACTTGGATTATCTTTTTGGTGATCCTGGAATTAATTCCTCAATATAAAGGATGTTTTTGATTCGAACCTATAGATACTATTACCTTGTTATTAGACCAATGAACTTGTTTCTTGTGTAATTGGATCAATTGCCTAAACAATGCTGAAGTGGCTCATGGACGAAAACTATGCTAATTCATAGGTTTGTTGTGCTATGAAATTATATAGGTTTCAATTACTAAAATTGACTGTGCGGATGAATATATATATATATATATATATATATATATATATATATATATAATTAAAAAAATTGATTTAATTGAAATGAAAGTTAGCTTATTACTTTCCTGTTATTCTTGAGTTCCAAACGTCGTTCAGTTGTTCATCACTTGAGTTCCTATCCTTCATGAGTTCCTATTCTTCCTAGTCCTATATATCCTAGCGTAGAACTTTAATAATATTCTTTTTTGTTATATACTATCATGATATTTAGTTGAAAACATACTAGAATACTATGTCTTGTTATATACTATCATGATATTTTAGACTTTAGTAATGTTTTTATTTATTTATTGATTTTTTAGTTAATTAAAGTACAGGTAATGGATACGGATATGGATACTTAGGTACCCAATGAGTAAGGGTACTGGTACTTCAGTTGCTATCTACACGGGTATGGGTCCGGATATTTTTTTAAAACACGAATATCAGAACGAGTACTATAATACATTATCTATATCCTACCCATTGCCATCATACTTCATCCCGTGTCCTAAAAACCTTATTCCACGACTTCATCCCTTGACTTCATTATCTTCTTGTGATCACTCTAAAAACAGAGAGAAATATATAAGAATAACTATATGCAGTAACAGGATGGGATCCTCTCCGTTTCTTTTCAGAAATGAAAAGCTTCATTTAAAAGAGAGATAGACATAAAAAGTTTTTAATGATTTATATTTTTTAAATGATAAAAAAAAAAATTGAAACACAAATTTCTTTTTTTTTTTTTTTTTATCTATCTCTCTCATAAATTGAGCCTCCACAAAAGAAATGGAAAAGATTTCAACTCATATTGTAACATACACCTTTGGGTGAAGTAAATATATACAGAGGGGGGGTTTTGGTGCACTAGATAGACCTATGTGATATATTGATATCTAACACAAAATCACAAATATATTTCCTTATATATGAAGTTTAGGTACCATAATTATGTGATGCACGATATTCATAAAAAAAAAGAAAGTGTGATGCACGATTAGCATAAAGATTTTTTATACTATCAATCAATCGTTTATCATGATGTCATTACTCATTAAGAATATTTAAATATTGAAAAACTATATTACAAGTCACACGATTGATGATGTATGATTGATTGATATTATAAAAAAATTTTATTCAGTGCATCAAAATTAAATAATTCCTCCAAATCGCCCAAAATAGCCAAAATCCAATGTCTGGCCAAAAAGTAGACGGTAAACATGAGTAAACTGTATATGCTTTGCAGCAAAAGAAAATTGCTCGAGCATGGTGTAACTACCATATAAATGTTCCTCTCAACATCTGCTAACTTTATTATTTATTAAGCGCTGTGAATCATCCTTCACTACCTAATCTCATCCCAATTTTTTTCTTCTCAAGATTCATGGTACCGTGCAAAATCTCATTGGTAGAGAAGCGTGTGCAACATGTATTGACAAATGACAACAACGCTTTAATTAGAGATATTAGCAGTCGCTACCATGTTCCTCTATGGGCTACTAACCTGAGAGACTAACTCAGCAGTTTCAAGTCCCCAACAAAATGAGCCCTCATGAAAAAGCGGTTCACAATATATAGTTTCCTCCCTAACAAAACCTTTTATTTTCTCCTGCATGTTCATGAGAAACTGGGTATGGTCAGGACACTGCTTGAAATTGTCAACGCTGAAGGGCATAGATGGTCACATATCTCACACCCAACTAACTCATAACAGTACTTGAGCATGGCAATAAGAGCAGAGAACCCAGCTTTTTGACCAGACTGGAAAGACCCTTCAATCAAGTTCTTCCTTTTAGCATATCTACGGCTGTCTTCTGAGTTCTGAGCATAACCCACAATTTATCCATGCTGTTTGCAACAACTTCTTTCACATCTGCTTACAATATATTATTTAATCTTTATATGTATTATACGACATTTATTCAACTCCACTCACAAATAAATGTGTCCCACCCGAGTGTCCAATTCAGTGATACAAAAAGTGTTTCCCTTTGCAATGGGTATTTGCGAGTTAAAGTTTGCAGCATGTGGAGGCTGCAAACAACTCACGTGCACCCTATACTGAGTGTGTGTTTGCCTATCCGCTATCCACTTTCTATCTGACGTTTTCCAAATGAACTAAAATGTTGCTTACACGTTTGATGTAATATATATTACATTGGTGCCACTGGTAACTTGCAAACGTTGAAACAAACATAGCCTGAGTCTCTCCCTCTGGGGTGACTTCCAATTGGAAGGTATGGAGCAAACTGTGAGGTTGCTGCTACCACAAATTTTGAATCAAAGTAAAGTGATTAAATTAATAAAAAGCTTTTTAAAATGGTAATTTTTTCAAGCATTATTTAAAAGAAAATTCACAATTTAGTGTTAAGCTAACACCGTTAGTGTAAATTTGACGAAAAGGATCAAAACAGGGTAACGTTGACAAATAGAGGACCATTTTGACACGAAAATAATTAAAGGACCAAAGTGAAACCTAAAAAAGATCAGGGACCGAAAGTGTAATTAAGTCATTTTATTTATTTATGTACTTTCATTCACCGATACCCACCCCCACCACTTTCCTTCCCTGCCACCACTATCGACTGCGGTGGCTCCTTCACCCACCCCCACCTCGAATTCCACCTCTACCTTGTTCCTTTGAGTTAGCAAAACCAAGCTACCAAACAGGGAGCAGCATCGGGCAGCCACGAAACCACCGTGAGCCATAGCGTTTCGCGCCACCACCACGCAACCAAGTCGTACTCAAACCACCGCATGGAAAAGGAACACCTGGACTGGCTGTGATGCAGCGGATCTAAAGGTTGAAAACAAACACAACAGCGGATCTGAAGCTCAATGGTCACTCTAACCTCCACCTGTCATCATCCCCACTCCGCACTACTATTGTCGGACCCATCAAACCACCACACCAACCTCCACTTCCATGGACAACCACCAATGTTGGTTCATCAATGTCTAACAGCTATATTCATCTGCCATGCTGGCATATTCTAGTTGCATTGTATATATTAAGAGTAAATTTCAATTAATATCAATTTAGTTTTAAATAATATTTTTAGTCATAGAATGACAAATGAATTAAATAGTATTTTAATTGAGTAATTTACTCTCAAAAGATTGATGGCTAGCATGGTGTTCTTCTGCCACGAAGAACACTGATCTCCCCTAAAACTGCCTGTTGACAGAGAGGTGGAACGGGGACTAAGATATCTTTCAAAGACAAAGTTATGGAAAAGCAGAGCATGCCACAGGAGAAGCTGAAAAGGGATCAATCAGGGGTTACTCAAAATAGTGCATATAGGGGGCAATTGACTACTGCCAAAATGTTATGTAGATGACAATGTGTTTCAAGACCTGTTGTGCGGTGGAAGGATGCTTTCGTCCTGAAAATGTTAGGCAAGACCACTGATTTTATGGCAATGTGAGAAAAGTTAACATCCATATGAAAGCTTGTAGGTGGCTTTGAGTAGAGAAGGTGATGAGAGAAGGACCTTGGATGATGTTTGACCACTATCTATCAGTCCGCATGTGGTCCCTGAACTTCATAGCTTCAAACACAAAGATTGATTTAACTCTTGTCTGGATTTGATTCCCAAACTTGGGTTTAGTATACCATGACGAGAGCTTATTGCTGGAAAGGTCTTCAGCTGTTAATATGAATACTCCCATCCTTCAACACACACTCTAACCTTTGACCTAGGTCTCCTACTTTGTGAAGCTTTCTCTCTTTAGGAATGCCTGATCTAACCTTAGAACTTCTCTCTCTCAAAGTCTAAAAAAACTAGATGCCTTAAACCCTACAAAATTAGAAATATAAACAAATGAATGAGTGGCCGCGCGCACCTGGGACACTGCACTGCAGCGCATTATCCGCAGAAAAAAACAATGTTTCTAGCATAGCTTCATGCGCTGCAGCTCAAGTATGTGTACTGTAGCTTGTGCCTTCAAGTTGTTTTTCCCTCTTTAATTTCTCAACCTGAGCTTAGATTTCTTCCTTGATGAGTCTCCTATTGATTTCATGAGGAGTTAAGGTCACTGAAAAAGATAAAAACATATAAAGGTTAACCAATAATTAATTCAGTTAGGCACATTTAGAATATAGGAAGAAATTGACAGAAATAACTGAAAATAAGCTTTTGTGCTAGAAAAACAAATAAGAATTAATCGCAAAGCAATTATTAACTAAATAAGGCTCGAATAACTCCAACTTTTTGAAGTTATCAGTATTATGATGAATACTGATTTATTTTGCACGTTGATTACCTTTTATTATGCATTTGCTTGTGCTGTTTGGCACACTTGGTGATCATCATCATCATCATATATTATGAAAATGATACACATATAGTTGATATTTATAGTTTGTACCTAACGAGATATACTAGGAAACATGAATCTCCTATAAGCATTTTTCAATGTTCACTGCAAATCGGGAAAATATATCTGAAATGCTAGAAGCTTACCATGTTTTCTGCAAATCCAAAGTCTACCTTGTGAACATGTTGAATAAAGCTAACCAACTTCAATTCCCAGGTAGTGGAAGTTTTTACTATAGGCAAGCATAAATGTCTTTCCAATTTGCAAGGGTCATTCAAAACCTATCAAAAGCACATAACTAAAAAATTAACAAGAAAAAGAAAATGAGCTCAATCGCTTAGTAGAACAATTGATATTTAGAAACACCAGCACCAGAATTGTCAATTGAACTAAGAATCACTTAATCAGCAGGCTTTCTTTCTAATCGACCACTAAATCAGATAAAGCTGCAACAATTGGATCCCACGGAGGAATTTGAGATGCCGGCATTGTAAATTGATACCAACATATGGAGCATATGCATAATGCATCTAACTCAGGTATCCACGATGTCAGGGAATCTTAAATGCCATGAAAACGATACTGGATTACCAAACACTACCTTTATGCCATTTTATTGATTTAAGTTTTCCAGTTTTCCTATTAGAAGAGTTTCACTCTTTACTAGAGCATCAGCATCTCTTTAGAGAGGATCGGTGAGTATGTTTCATTAATCATAATTGCAACATGCGACAGCAACAGCTAACAGTAACTAAAGCCATTAACATGTCTTATTTAACCGGCTATGTTTTGTTCAGGTACCATCACCATAGATAGGTGAACTGACTAACGAGTTTAAATTTTTTAGCCTTGGAGCCTTGGAGGTTACAATGGTTCAATCACTGTACACTATGAATCTGATAAGCAGATAGTTGTCCCTCTCAAACAATATTAACATGGCAATACAGAATGGTCAGACATTGAAGTCATCTATAAATAAATAAAAATAATGTATAAATAATTTACACGAAAGTTCTGAGAAACAGGCATACTTGACTTTTCCTCTGCCTTTATTATAGCCATATCTCCAGAGGCAATTGAGAGTTGAAACTAGAGACAATATTTCAACCAAAAAGATATGTTCTTCAAGTCAAGCATTGAGAACACTGTAACAAACATAGTCACAGTAGAGAACTAAGATAAAAAAGGTTAATAGTAAATGGATGTAAAGAAGTACAAATGCTACCATGATAGAAAATTCCTATCAGGTAGAAAACACATTTTAGAATACCATACATGACAAAGTATAAATCTTTGTTAGATGCAAAGAAGAAAGAAATAAAGCCACCACAAGTGAGCTAGTAGCATGCACTTCAGGAAGTTTGCAGGAAGTCTAATGTTTAGACCACTGTGCTGTCAACTTCCTAATTTTGTACTTTTGCAGTTGCTGATTATTATTAATATTATTTATTATTCTTAAGAACAACTAATTTCTGTAAAAGATTCAGGTTACTGTTTCAGTCATTCTGTGAATCAGCTAGGTACAACTAAAATTCCTTCGATCAATTAAATTTGATCCTTGCACTAAATTAACTAGAACTCATTTTAATAGATTCACGCAAACTAAACCAATTGACACCATATAATTTAGTTACTAAAGATTAATCAATTTTTGTACATCAGCTGTAATGCTTAATACAATATAAAGAAATTTCAATACGATTCCTTTAAAGCAACTTAAAATTCCAGCACTTATATCAACTATGAAGTCTGTCATCATTGATAATAGTACTCCATAACAGGATTTAAAGGATGGCAAAACTACACCAGAAAGATAGGAATTGCAATTTCTTTCATTTAAAATCTCTATTTACATCTTTCTAAAAAAAATCTCTATTACATTTTTTCTTATATTGAGGGTGGCAAAGGGATACAGGTTACAGCACATCCATCTTGCACAATACCAGTACAATATACTTAAAAACATCTTGAAGTGCTCTCCTGTTGAATTTGGGGATGTTACTAATTTCTCTTGTTTGTGTGTGTTTGTGTGATAATATGATTCGGTTTTTCGCAAAATACCTGGAAGTCAAGTGTCACTCTTCTAATGACGAGGGTAATTGATGTTATGATGTGCAAGTTACTCTCAACCAAACCACCAAGAAAGAAGAAGCAGAACAAACAACAATTACTGTTCCCTGATAATTCCACATACTGACAGACAAAATTCAACTAAGTTTTCTTAACAAGATATTTCTCTATTGCTTCATCACAAAGCTCGAGAGTAGTTTCCCAGTTCCCTTCTTCATAGTTTACATCAACAAAAATATCATATATCTCTTTTTCTGCAGCAAACCCTTGCGATCTCATCTCCTCAAATAGCTTCCTAGCCTCCACAAATTTCTTCCTTTTATAGAAACCTTTTACAAGAGCATTATAGGAAGCAGCCGTGAGACTAAATCCCTTTTCAACCATTTCTTTATGCAAAAACCATGCCTCTTTCATATTTCTAGCTTTACAATGCCCTTTGACTAAAATATTATAGGTGTTATTATCAGGCATCACTCCTTGAGCATGCATCCCCTTATAAATCTCAGTAGTGGCACGCATATTATTTCTAATGCAGTATTGCTTCATAAGAGAATTGAATGTCGTGGCATTGGGCATTATACCCTTCGCCAACATCCATTTGATTAGTCTTTCACCATCTTCCAACATCCCTGACGTGCAAAACCCATTCATTAGCACATTGAATGTAACAATTGTAGGTTCAAGTCCTTTATCAAGCATAGTCCGCAGCAGCTCATGAGCCTTGGCCATTTGCCCCATCTTACAATAAGCATCCATGAGTGTAGTGTATGTAATAGTGTCAGGATAAAACCCTGCCATATCCATTTCTTCCATAAGTTTTACTGCTTGCACTATATTTCCTATCTTACAAAGACCATTGATAAGTGTATTGTAAGTGTAGATATTTGGTTGAAGGCCCTTTTCAGACATTTCATGAAGAAGCTCATTCGCTATTTCTACCTCTCCACATTTACACAAGCCATCAACTAATGCAGTATAAGTGACAACATTTGGAGTCAGACCCTTCTGAACCATCTGGTTGTGAAGAGAAAAAGCCTCTTTCATTTCCCCTGCCTTGCAATACCCATCAATGAGAGCAGTATAAGTTACTTCATCTGGTTCCAACCCTTTATTGAGCATTTCACCAAACAGCTTGTGTGCGTCCACCATCTTTCCAGTTTGACAAAGCCCATGAAGCATGGAAGTATATGCCACAAAATCAGGAGCTATTTTCTTATGCCTCATTTCATCAAAGAGCTTGTTTGCAGCAGACACATTCCCAGACTTGCAGAAACCACTAATGAGAGTTGTATAGACTACATTATCAGGAAAAACCCTGCGGTTTCTCATCTCCTTCAACACTTGCTCTGCTTCAATTATTTGACCAGTCTTACAAAGAAGGACAATTATGTTATTGTAAGTGTATTGATTTGGTTTCAATCCCTTTCTCTGCATCTCTTCCATAAGCTTTAAGACTATTTCTAGCTGTCCAATTTGACAATATCCACTAATTACAGTGCTATAACTTACAACATCAGGAACATTTCCCCTAAACTCCATTTGTATAAGCAGATTATGTGCTTCTCTTATCTTTCCCAACTGACAAAAACAATGAAGAATAACATTACATGACATGGTATTCCAACAAACACCCACTTCCTGATACTCATTGAACACCCTAAATGGCATCTTTATCCGGTCGAAATTGCTAGATAGCCTAGTCAGAAACAAATTACAAGAATCTACAGAGACAAGAACACCATAACTTAACAATTTATCAAACAGTTTTCCAGCTTCTAGAAGCAATCCAGCTTCAACAAGTACCTGGAAGAATACATCAAACACATGGGGGTCAGCACCCCAATCCTTGTAAGTGTATATCAACCTCTCAGTAAAATGAGCAAATGAATGACCAACATCAAAATGGGGCTTTTCCCAGAACTCAAAAACAAGCTTGTGTGCAATTTTGAGATCCCTTGATGCCACAGCAATCTGAACCACAATACAAAGTGCTTCCAATGTAGGGTCCCTGCGAAGGCGTGCCCAGTTGAAGAAATCCAAGACAAGTTTATAGTCATTCTTTATGTCCATAAGCACCCAAATGAGATGATCAGGCTTAAACCTTGACTCATAAGGTTTAAGAATCCGGCGAAGCGGTTCGGAACGGCGTTGCTTGATGGTGGTGGAGATTTGGTGCACAATTTCAGTGTCTCTGATGGCAGGCTTTCTTGGAGAGTAATCAGGAAAAGGTCTTGTATTGGTTGAACCCAAAGAAGAGAAAAATCTCACATTCAAACATCTTGGACCAAAACCCACAAGTGGATAATGATAATGATAATGATAGTGAAATAGTTGGAAACAATGGAAATAAGAGGAGATAGCTGCTCTCTTCATGTGAAAGAGGAATACCCATTACACAAGTTTTGAAATTTATGCAAACATAAAAGTTGTTTCATCATCAATTCAACTCAGCAAGCAAGAACCTTTGATGGGGTTCTGTCACGGAAAGAAGAAACCGAATCGAATGAAACGAAGCTCTTGTCAATTCGGAAAGGTGGGAGTCCGTGTTGTAATTCGTGGGTAGTGGGTGCGACACCAATCAGAGTATAAGAGCTTTTAGTAGTTCCTGTTGGGGAAGACGGACCAAGGGTGCTGCTTAAAGGCCCCAAACAATATAGGTCGAGCACCAAGGTTAAGAGGAGCGTTTTTTACCTTTGGTATTCCGATCTGAATTCCCGTTGTGGACTGTGAGTGAAACTATAAAATATGAAAGTAAGGAATTATTCATTTTTTGATTATTTAGCGATTTAAGATTTTTATGTAGTTAATCAAATTAATAGTGGATAGTCCCTTAGTTTCTCACTTTAGAGTTCCATTCACTTTAAAGGAGTCTAGCCAGAGTCACCAAAGTTGAAGAGGTCTACTGGGAGGCCAAAAAAATATAGGAGGAAGAATATTCAATCTAAAGAAGTCCCTAGCAGCTTACTCGTAAGATATGAGAAGTCACATGCAAGAAGTGTCGTGAGATAAGATATTTTGACAAGAAGTTGTTCACAAGCCTCGTAAGGCATGAGAAGGATGAATTTTTTTGGTGCATAATGCTGAATTTTGGTGCATGCTGCATTCTGGTGCATGCATTACACGCAAGGACTTATTTGTATCACGAGCTAAATTTTAAAGACTAATTTGAGTCACTAATTTGAGTTAACGGAGCTAAATGGACGGAGGAAGTAACTTGTCCCGTGTTTGTAAATTTCATGGACTATTTAGTTAATTTGTTTTTTTCAGGTACTAAAAGTGGGTGCTCAAAAAATTTCAGAGACCACTTTGGGCATATACTCCTTTTATATTTATTGATTTAATGTGATTTTGAAATTAATTAAAAAAATAAAATAATTTTTTTTTAAAAAAACAGATGTGTTGCCCGTTACCGTCTAATATGCTCCCATTGAAAATAGAGCATGCATGCATCACTTACGAAATTCCCTTTTTACCACTCCCTAATTATGAAATTTCTTTCTTACCCCACCCCTTCGCACTTAGCTAGCCACCACGAAACATCTCTGCTTCATCAACCACCACGAACGTTATCGTGTTCAGGCCTGAATTGTTGTTGTTCTCTCCTCCCTTCTCCTCAGCCACCATCGTCCAGACCCCACCATTCCTGGATGTTGCAATCAAGGAAAGGACGACAATGGCACAATGAGAAGGAGCTCATGGGTGGTGCGGACAGTGGTCCTATCCTATGCTTGCGAGGAAGGTGGGCCTAGTGGAGATTTGGTCACGTTTTGTTGTGGTGGTGGTTAGGCGCGATGTTGGGTTCGACGAAGGAGGCAAAGGTTGAATGGGATCGTGAGGGCGACGACTCCGGGTGGTTATAATGGAACTTGGGTTCATGTTAGATAGGAACAACGTCAAAGCGGTGGTGGTCTAGCACCTAATTTGCAGGTTTCGAGCTCGAAGCAATATGGTGAAGGAGTTAAGTGTTGCACACAAGGAGTCTCTGGCTAGTGCTTTCCGGCGGTTCTAGTGGAATCATGGTTGGCAATGATGAAGATAGTGGTACAACTACTCATGATGGTAGTTGATGGTCTGTCGCGATGATGAATCAGTGATGGATTGGCAAGGAGGAGGCGTCGAGGTTGAAAGGGATGACACTGGACAAGGACAATATTGTCATTTTATTATTTTTACCTTTTAATCTCAATCGTTTCTTTTTTATTAATAAGTGTGTGACTCTAATTCAAGAAGCATGCATGCACCAAAGTCAAGATGGCGTATGATAGAAGCCACCCATGTTGCCAATTATAACCTACTCCATAACATGTTAAGCCCGTATAAACAGATTTAGAGTAGATAGGGGTGGAAATGAGTTGGGTTAGGTTAGGCTTTACATAAATAGAGGTCGAGACCTGTTTGGATAGTTTTTTTTTTTATGCTCGATGTGACTTGTTCATGAAAGCATAAAAGTCTAGTGTGACCCAAAAGATTATTTAAATTCATAGATTATCAGTATGACCCAAAAGATTATAATCTGTTCGATTCTCAGATTTATCTTTTTTAACCCAAACAAACTCAATTACCCAATCAATTATATTTTTAACTTTTTAAATGTATACATTTTTTATTTTAATACTTAAAACTCTCTTCTAGTTTTGTCTTTTCTTTTTTCTTTTCATTTTTACTTTCTTATAATTTTATTTAGTGTTACTAAATATCTATGATAATGTTTACTATCCAACTTCATTATCATATTCCAGGTAAAGAGATTAAGATATGTAAAAATATAACTATAAAAAAAGATAAATATTAATTAAAAGTAATATTAGCTTTTACATTAAATTAATTATTCTGTAAAATCATTCAATAATAAGGAATCTTTTTAACTTGTTGTTATATAAAATTCAAAATTTTATATAAAAAAAATAATATGTGAGGTAAAAGCTTGAAAAGGGTATAATAATTTATTTTTGAGTTTAATTGATATACACTAACAGTGTAAAGCACCAACGAAGTCGAGTGATAAGCATCTCAACTCTATAAGGAGAAGAACGGAAGTTCGAATATTCCTGTTGGAAGACATTCTAGTTGGGAGGTTGCGAAAATCAAAGGTTAATTCTCTGCTCTAAGCAGTCAAACCGAGGATTAGTTTCATAGACAGTTCAAAGGGTCGAAGCTTGTGGGGAAATCTTGGGATGCCACTGGGGAGCCAAAGGCCCTAATCACGGTGGTTCATAAAAAAGACATTATAAGCCTTTTTACATAGACATCCAATCATAAATTGTTACATCAGTGAAAAATGTTGACTCTTATCCTAACTACTTTAAAAGTCACTCATAATATCATGATTGATGATTAGTTGACAATAGGGGTGTAAACGAGTCGAGCCGAGCACTTGAAGCTTGAGTTTGGTTTGTGAAAAAAAATAGGTTGCTCAAACTTGATTCATTTATTTAAACAAATCTAACTAAAAGCTTGAGTTTGACATGTTAAAAAAGAGTAAAGTTTGAGATTGACTTGTTTAGCTCATTTATAACTTAATTATTTTTTTATTTATGAAATTTTTTCTTAAATTATTTTTTAAGTTTATCAATTCAATATTTAATAAAGATTTTAATATTATATAATAATCTACAAATACACAAATAGAAATATCTGATTAACACGTGGTCGCGAATGAAAGTGGCACGCTATACTTGAATGTAAAACAATGAGTGAAAAATGAACTTGAAGCTGGAGAATGGATGTGCATGAGAGTAGTTTCTTACAAAGCAAAACCTTGGGGAGTAGAAACATGATATGGGGAAAATACATTTGAGGGTGTAATCATGATTTTGGAAATAAAAGAACCCTTACAGTTACTAGATAGAGGAAAAGGAAAAATTAGTAGAAAATTAAAAATAATTGAAACATTAGTTTTTTTTTTACTTTATTATTAAATTATTTAATTTAAAAATAAATTTAATTTTACTTTATGATTATTATATTTTTTAATTTAATTTTAAAATAAATTTATAACTATACATTTGACTCACAAATAAAAAACATTTTTCATAAAAAAATTGTCATTAGAAAACGAGACAAAAAATAGGATATATAATATTATTGTTATCCGAAGGCAACAACTCTCATGGAAACCGCTGCCACTAGTTCTTCCTGATGATGAAGTCGTCTATGAAATCCTTTAATGGGTTCTGCGAAATCACTTGTGAGGTTCAGGTGCGTGTCCAAGTCTTGGAAATCCCTCATCTCCAATTCAAACATGCACCACCATTGTTGAAGATCTTCCCTACAGATTAAAATTAAGGAACCATTTCAGTGTTGGAGTTTCCTGCAATAGGTTGGTCTGTTTGGTCAAGGCTACTACTCCCTCACAACTCACCGCACATCAACCCCAAATCGTGACCTTACCGTTACCGCTGCCACCTGCGTTGCTTCTGGGGTTTTGGCCGAGTTTGAGTTTGCTTACTTGTTATATTTGCCTTGTTTGTGCTTATCCTTTGTGGCAATCGATTCTTCTGTTATTAATCAAGTTGTCGTGGTGTGTGTTTTCAGGTTCATTCAGAACAAGTGCAAGAGGAGGAAAGTAAAATTATTGGTGAGTACACTCTACTTTCTGATTGGCCCTCGGCAGTAAAACATGCATGCACCTGCCCGCATGTATGTGGCTGTCCTCTATTGGTATTAGTGTGTGAACTAGTTAATCTTGTGAGTTATGATGACTAGTTTTGCAGTGCTTAAATCATGATCATTTTCTAAGAAAAGTGCAGTGAATTTGTTGGATTCTACTTTGGAGATTTATTTTTGACAGAGATATTTCTCTTCCAATCAATATGACATTTATCTTGTTTTATAACATGTACTGTAGTTGAGTTCCTTCCACTTAGTATTTTTTATCCCATTTTCAGCATTGGTTCCATATAAATGGATCGAATTTAAGTTGCGAGACACTGCCAGAATTAGTCACAACACCCGATTATTCAGGTATATCCTATAGGATAAATCATGAATTTGCATATGTTTAAAACCTCACCATATCATGTAAAATTTAATAATTTGTGCCTCTCTATGCTTGTGATTCTGTCTTTTCCCCTTCGTTGGTGTCACTGTTGTCTGGTACATCTTATAATTCGATTTGATTGTTCACTACCATAACTAGATTTACAGTAAATCAGAAATCTAGGTAATTTGTTTTCAGGATTTTCCTATGTTTACTCTTTTCTGCATTGCATTTATAGGATACTAGCCATTATTCGAGCAAACTTTTGTAAAATATTTGGAGTCTTCTAGATATGTGTGGCAAAAAACTCCTCTATATAGCTAGTAGCTGAGCTAGTGAGCTCCGTGATGATGCTAATAAGAACAATTTATCCCTCAAAAGAAGAATATCTTATCCATGAAAAATTATTGGATTTCTGTCCATGCATAACATCAAATAACAGCTGCAAGCATTGCACACCAGCTTCATATATTTTCTTCTTCACTCCTCCCCACCCTGGTAATTTATTTCAACTATTTAAATAATAATATGTAATGCATGAGAGGCATCCCCTAAGTTCTTCATACGCAGAACAACTGTTCTATGACCAAGAGCTTCTACCAACCCTTTAGTAGTATTTACCACTCTTGCGATAATTGCCAATCAAATGCAGGGGCAGTCTAATTATCTTTTTTATGTGGTTGGATTAGATTTAATTGTAGCAAAACCTAATTTTTTATCATCTGCATTTTTAGTATTTTTTAGGGAGACCTACAAATCTAATCATGCTATGCATCTACATTAAGTTTGGACAAATGTTGTATTATGGGAATATAAAATTTCTGAACAATCACTTGCTGGATGAAATAGTCTATGTTGTCATTAATTGTCACTTTTTATACGTTATCCCGAGTTAAACCACATTTGTGAATTGTTTATTGAACTTGTGTTCATTCGTTCTTCATGTGGGAAAAGGTATTTTGAGATTGTCATATGGAGAGAGTGATGAATGTAGATAATGTTGAAGAAATCAATAATGATGACCCTAGGGAAATGATAAATGAAGATGACATGGATGAAGACAGAAATGATTAATATTGAAATGCAAATTATAAATCATTCTTGACAAGAGTTGGAAAGGAGATAGTATATTGGTGTTGTTGTCCATGCATTGCATTTGCTTGAACTTTTGTCCACATGTTTGCATAGTTTAGTCAGTGATGTTTCTCCGCAAAGAGAGGATAGGTGTCAAAAGTTAATGAGAGAGATCTAGTACATACATAGAAGTGTTGGGACATTATACGCATGCGGCCTCAAGCATTCTTGCAGTCGTGTCAAAAACTAAGAGGTACTATATAGTAAAGGATAACATTCGGTCTATAGTAGAGGAGCAAGTGGCAAAATTCTTACATATTATAGGACACAATGTTAAAAATAGTATCATGTCTTTCTTCTTTCACTGTTCCGGAGAGACTCTTAGTTGTCACTTTCACAATGTGTTACATGCTATCATTTCTTTAGAGGGAGAATTTTTGGTCCAATCATTGGGTAGGGATGTCCCACCACAAATACTTAATAATAGCATATTCTATCCATTTTTCAAGGTACCATTGTATTTTATTTACTTACGATTATGTTAACCTATTTCCATCCTTTATGGAACTAAGTTACTAAACCATTTATGAACCTAGGATTACATTGGAGCTATAGATGATACACATATTCGGGTGAAGATCCCAAGGACAGAAGCCTCTTGTTTTCATGGAAGGAAAGAGTACCCCACACAAAATGTTTTTGCTGCGTCTGATTTCGACATGAAATTCACGTGTGTTACCTGGGTGGGAAGGAAAAACATCCGACTCTAGAATATTAAAAGATGCTTTAAGTAGGGAAGCACATTAAAAATTCCCGAATTTTTTACAAAGTGTTGTGCATTATAGCTGTTTTACTTAATATGTTGAGTCGTGATGTGTATAGAATTTTTGTAGCTAAATTTTATATTGGGGATGCAGGATTTATGCTAAAACACAGGATATTGACGCCATATAGAGGTGTGCGTTATCACTTGAAAGAGTATTCAACTCGTAGCCCACAAAATTATAGATAATTATTCAACCATCAACATTCTTCCTTCCAAACTGTCAGAGAGAATTTTCGGTGTATTAAAAAAAAAAACAGATTTCCCATTATATCCAACGGCACTGAACCATGTTATTCATTTGAAAAAATGAGGGACATGGTACTTGCTTGTTGTATGCTGCATAACTGTTTAATGGGCATGGACGTTGATGAATCCTTAATTGCTAAAGTCGATCGTGACTTACTTCAACACTATGTTGTCAATCCCGGATAGCGGCATGGAGCGGCCGACCCCAAAACCGTTAAAGCGGGATAGCGGATGGCGGGGTGACCGCTATAACGAAGATTAGAAAAACATATAAATAATTTATATTATACACATATAAATACTCAAAAATAGAAAATACACAAAATTAAAGACATATTCATAATTAATAATCAAGATGCATTGTCTTTATCATTAACATTCAAATTCAATATAACTTAAATACTAATATAAGTTCCAAGCTAAGCATTCAACATAATTACAAGTATTAGAGTATATTGTAGAACCATATATATAGGATTGCATGTAGCATAGCACAATCCAAAACTTCGTTAGTTAAGTTTGCAAGTTATTAGCTTGACCAATGTTGTTAATGGAGGATGGCGGTTTATGGCGGATGGCCAAAATTCCGCCATATAAAATGGGATTACCACCTATAGCGTCGCCATGGCGGGTGACGCTTCACAAATTGCCTATGGTGGGTGGCACAGAATCCGTCACGCCATTCCGCCATGGTGCCGCCATGGTAGCTATTTAACAACCCTGAGCTTGACACTTGTACCTAGCTTGACATATCTGTTACTCAAACGTATAAGTAGTTGAGATCTTCTAATCTCATGCAAGAATTGAAATATACTTCAGTATTGCAGAAAATCCTCTCTCTCACTCTGAACGTTCTCTATCTAATCATAATAACAAATGAGATGATGTCATGGTGGTCAGCAACAGAGAGGAGAGAAGAAAAAGGACCGGTGGTCACCGGAAACAAGAGCAACAGAGAGTAGGAAGTCAACACTCGAACTCGTCAGAAGTGAGCAACCGAGGTTGGTGGTAGCCGGAACAGAGGAGAAACTAAGTAGAAACACAAGCAAGAACAGCAGAGAACGTAACTGTCGCCGGAAAAGAAAGAGGGTAGGGGAGCATGTGAGTCTTCGCAAAACGTAGAGGGGTAGGAGAAATTGAGCTTCGAAAACGTAGAGTGGACTAAATAGAGAAGTTGCTGACCTAAAATACTAAGGGTAGGGGAAATGACCAAAAAAAAAATAGAGTGAACGAATATAACAGAGGGGTAAAAGAGGCATTTTGCATCGAAGCCCCTGTAGCGGCCGCAATCGGCGCAGTTCCGACGCGATTTGCGGCCGCGATAGCCACCCTTGCAAAACGCAACACACCAGACGATTGCGTCGCAGCAGAGGTCAATTCCGCTCTGCGAATTCGTGATAGCGTCGTGATTGACAACATAGCTTCAACATGATACAGGTAGATCCCAAACACAACATTGTAATGAGGGCTATAGACAACGAGCACTTTTAAGGGACAAAATTGCAATCGAAATGTGGAATGCTTATCAAATTTAATGTGATTGTGTCATCTTCCAATGTTTTCATTCATGTAATTTGTAGTTGTTTTCGTAGTGTAGACAATAACGTGGATTTGTGTTGAGTTTCAATTAGACATTTTATACGTAAATTATTTGATTTGAATAATGTCATGGGATAATTTTATGTATGATCAACATTATATTCTCTTCTATGCGCTTACTACAATTGTATGTATAGGTTGAAAGATGCCAAAAGGGAAGGGTCAAATCGCGGAACCTAGTCAAGGTGATAAGGATTCGTTGTGTTGGACTGATGAGATGGACCAAGTCTTATTGAATGCATTGAGTGACGAGGGTGCCAAGGGAAATAAGCATGATGGTTCATGGACAACAAACACGTATTCCAATGTGGTCAAGTCTTCACGACATCCATTGCACTAAGCATGACGAAACAACACATAAAAAACCGAATGAAAACATTGAAAGATGATTTTGTTGCATCATATGATCTATTCAATAGTCTAAGCGGATTTGCGTGGAATTCGATGGTGGGAAGATTTTATAAGGTTGAGTCACATTCTTTATGTTAAAGAAATTTTGGTGCTCATTATGTTGTTTATTATAAAGTTCATTGTACTAACTCATGGTATGTTTGATAAAAGGACAAATCGCATGTTGGTAAGTGAAAACTATGCAAATAAAGCATTATGATGCATTGGAGGAGCTTCTTGATGCTAATTGAGCGATAGGAAAACGAGCCTTTACTGCTAGGCAAAGACTCACACAATTTCTGCAAGATAACATTGACTTGAATGACTCACAAGATGACTTTTCTATGCGTGAGCCAGATGTTCGTGACTTTGATAAAGGACAATTTTCACCCCTTTATTTTGACTCATTTAATCCAACTTATGCACAATCACATCAGTCCACTGGGACATCTGGTTCCCAGGGAACAAAGCGAAGACACCCATGATTGACTTACTGGAGACTCAATTGGAGAAAATGTCGAGCAGACTTGGACTAGGGGCCGATGCATTAAATAATAGTAATTGTATTTTTGAACCGCATGATGTAGCTTAGTGTCAGGTGACAATAGCTGAACGACAAGTTGCACTTGTTGAGAAACGATATGAAATTTATTAGAATCAATTGACCATCATCCGACAAAGTAGACCTCGTGTCAATACTGAAGCAGAGGTGTGGGATATGTTGACTGAATTGAATGTGATGGATCCCTATCGCATGCGGTGCTATGAACTTCTATGCACCAATGAACAAAAGAAATGTCAGTTGTTTGGTGTTCTATTCCACATGGGCCTACAAGCTCAGATTTAGATGATGAATGACAATATAGGCTACTATAGCTCCTATATAGACATAAGACCATCAAATTTTGTTAGTGGCCTATATTGTCATTCATTATCTGAATCCGAGCTTGTAGGCCCATGTGGGCTGGAACACCAAACAACTGACGTTTCTTTTGCTCATTGGTGCATAGAAATTCATAACACCGCATGCGATAGAGATTCATCACATTCAATCCAGACAATATATCCCACACCTCTGCCTCAGTATAGACACGATGTCTACTTTGTTGGATGGTGGTCAGTTGGTTCTGATAAATTTTGTTTCTCGATAGCTGCAACTATTCATTCAGATATTGCCATCTGATGCTCAACTAAATCATGCGGTTTACCAGACATACAATTACCATTATTCAATGTATCAACCACTAGTCCAAGTCTGCCCGACATTTTCTCCGATTAAGCCTCCACTCAGTCAATCATGGGTGCCTTCACTTTGTTCCCAAGAACTAGATGTCCCAGTGGACCGAAGTGATGGTGGATAAGCTTGACTAAACAAGTCCAAATAAAGGGATGAAAATTGTCCTTCATCAAAGACACAAACATATGGCTCACGCATAGAAAAGTCATCTTGTGAGTCATTCAAGTCAATGCTATCCTACAACGATTATGTGAGTCTTTGCCTAGCAGTAATGGCTCGTTTTCCTGTCACTCAATCAACACCAAGAAGCTCCTTCAATGCATCATAATGATTTATTTGCATAGTTCTCCACTTAACAACATGGGGTTTATCCTTTCATCAATCATACCATGAGTTAGTACAATCAACTTTATAATAAACAACATAATGGACCCCAAAATTTCCTTTAACATAAAGAATGTGACTCACCCTTATAAAATATTCCTACACTTCATCCTCAGCCTCAAACCTCTCTGTCTTCGAATTTCATGCAAATTCGCTTATACTATTGAATAGATCATATGACGCAACAATGTGACCTTTCAATTTTTTGTGTTGTTTCATCTTGCTAGGTGCAATGGCATGTCATAAAGTCTCGATAGGTTGTAAGCGGATCCGATTTGTGAATCCGAATCGATGTCTATATAAAATTAATGTTATTATTTTTTTTTTCTGCTAGTATCTCGTTGTTATGAACTTGTTAACAATCTATTATTGGATTTGCTATGAATAAAGAACTTGCTTATGAATATGCTAGTGTCTTATGAATTTGTTACAAGTATTAATTTTTCTATATTTGTCTACCACCAAAAGCATTAAACAAATCTTTTTATATATAAAAAAACGCAAGCTCCTTATTGCTTCCATTTTATTTTCATTCCTCTGAAAGACAATACTAAACTGCTAGCTAGCTAGCTGTTTTCAATAATTCAATTAGGACTAGAGAAATAATGAATCTAAGTTATCCTTCATTTTCTCTTCTTTTCATTTTCCTTTTCCTTCTTTGATCTCTGCTCAAATTTGCCATAGAACTGTGGCAAAGAAATTCTGAAATCTAAAGTACCCGTTTGGCAGTGACCCTAGTTGTAGCGATCCTCGGCTTCCAACCGCAATTGACTTGTAACCAACAAAAGCTCACCTTCACTGCTCACACAGGGTCCTACCTTGTTAATTGACAATCCCAATCAATCCATATACATCTCAGATCCCACCATGTCAACTTGTTCTTGTACTGCATAGCAAAGCATAGTTGAATTAGACTGGGATGCCCCATTCACTTTTGATGATAGTACCATCTTTGTATTGGACTGTTGAATGAGTTCATCATCTATACACAAATCAAACGGTTTATGATGATGGAAACAATTCCAAACTTCTATGTGTGATCAAGGAACACCGATATGCAGTCTTCTATATTCATGCAAGCCTATCAGTACTATCAACATCCCAATCTCTACATGTTGTATTTACAACTTGATTTTGATCCATTCATTGAAATGGATGTGCAGAAGCTGCAATGCCCTTCATATTCAATGTTTTACAACCTTAGTGGCTAGCAATCAGATCGTGGAAAGTGGAACTATATGGAATAGCACTCAAGTATAAGTTTAGTGTGACAAATGAGTATCCATGCTCAGGTGCAGCTTGTGAAAGAGGTGGGATGGTTAGTAATGGAGTGGAATGGTAGAAAAAGCTGAAGTCATTGTTTGGAAGTTTCTTCATTAATGAAGTGGGATGGTTGGAATGGGAACCCAAACCACTCCATACCCCTCATTTCTTCATTTTTTGATACCCTCCAAATTGTGGGGTTTGGAATCTCCAAATAATGGAGTGGTATAAGTTTACCTTTCCACTCCATTACTAACCACTCCACTTCATCTCCTTCAAAACTCCCAAACATAGCCATAGAGTCCGTGGGTATACTAGAACTTACAACTCATTTATATGCAACTGTCCCAACATTCTATATCGAGAGTGCTCCTGTTGACAGGATACTCCCCCGAATAAACTTAGAGGACTCCTCTAGAGTGGAGTTCTCCTCTAACTCGAGTTTCATATACTGTCTGAATTGAAAAAATCAATATGCATTAATCATCAAAAGTCGTCTAAGTATTTATACTGAAGACCCTATTTGTAGACTCAGTATAAGAAAAGCGTTGTAAAACTAGTATGCTTCTAGTGCACTAGTTCAATTTTCATATAAGGAGCTC
Source organism: Ammopiptanthus mongolicus (assembly GCA_039655645.1). NCBI lineage: Eukaryota > Viridiplantae > Streptophyta > Magnoliopsida > Fabales > Fabaceae > Ammopiptanthus > Ammopiptanthus mongolicus. The sequence continues at coordinate 85,285,242 of CM077343.1, forward strand.
AGAGGCATGACAAATGGGTTTAAGGAGAAGCTTGGTGCTTGGAGATTTGGTTATGTTAATTTCATTCTGCTTCTATACCTTTTTGCAACATTACAAATTTACAAACCATAGGTATGCTTCTTCAGCGATTGCTGTAGTATCCAACTTTATATGATATACCTAGGCCACCTATCTCGGGGAATCTAAATGGGGGGAAATAAGGGAGGCATTTGGTTTCTTTTCTATTTTCATTTCCAATCGATATGTTTGCAATAAAATACTTATAAAAATGTCACATTGTTTTCATTTTGTGTATTGTCACCAAAGTTTTGTGAAGAAAAGGGTGAAAACAAGGAAAGTTATTTTCACCCCTCACAATTTTAGAAATAAGAAACAAAGTGAAGACAATCAACATTTTTGTAAATATTGATAAAAACATATAAATAAATGAAAATGAAAACAGAAGATAAACTAAACAGGTTAAACAATGAATGAATATGTGGAGGTCACAATCGTCCTCAGTGCATATGTACAGACATATAATATGATTATAGAAGTTGCCTCTCTAAGCCTTCCTTCCTGTGCTGACCAGCTATAACTTCCGTATGTGTCATCTCATGTTGCAACAGAGGGGTTTTCGCAGGTGTTGCAACTTTTCCCACATACAGGTCATTTGCCGCGGAGATTGGTAATGTGCAGTGTAGTAATCTTCAATGCACCCAAATTGACAGAAGTTCAAGCTGTGCACATACTCGACTGGTCTTGAACTGTTGAACTGCTCTACCCACATTCCCATGCTCACATCCTCCATTTTAAATAACTACAACACAATGGAATTGATTAACAATGTCATCAACAAATAGCCAACATTTGCGCTCAGCACGTCATGACACAACAAGTATTTGCACAAAGGGATAGAGGAACAAGCAAAGATAATTTAGCAAACATACTTTTAATCTGTGCTGCTCAAACTTGGAAACAATGAACTGAGCAATGTCTGATGAGACTATATAACCCGGACCATTTGCATAGGTAGGATACTCTTCCTCCGGCCATTCCTGGAAATTATGAACAAAAGTTAAGGCATAATACAGTCAGCAGTTTTCCTATACAAAGAGCATGTGATGACAAATTCAGTCTCAAAAGTCCAAGACAGTAAGTGTCATATATATAATTGCAAGAACTTCCTAAAGTCGGGAACTTCAGCCCACTGCAATGCAGTCATTTCATGTGAAACTCTTACAGTCATATGCCTAAATTGAATATTTGATCAGTTAAGAGCAGAATACTTAATGTTCTGTAATCATCCATTCAGAATCTCACAGAAAGCAGAAACATAATGTGCCGAACTTTAGCTATTGACCTAGAAATTCATATGCACAACTTATGTTAAATGACTTCATCAACCTGACCATGTGAGTTTCTTGGCAAAGAAAAATATTTAAGCATCAAACTTTCATAATATTCAGAAAGAATATCCATGATCAAAGTACTAGTAGTTTCTTTGGATACTCAAAAGCAAACAATAAAACTCAAAACGTTCTGCGAAAGTTATGGCCCTTGCTCACAGCATGGACAAGTAGACAAGATAGGACACAAATCAATCGAATTTCAACAACCACCGATACTGCATCTCATGACAACAATATAGGTATAAATAGAAAAGAAGAAATCAAAAACCAAGAGAGAAGAGAAACATTAGACCTCATATGTTACAGCCCATTTGCCGTGGCGAATGGGCCTATGGTGGTAATTCATATTTCCCATGTAAAGACTTCTGTCATTTTCTACTTTTCTTGCTACACTGATGATAGAATCAACTCTGATAAATGTGTCATCATCGCACTTCATGATATACTTAGCAGCCACTGAACGAATCTGCAAAGAACCATGTTCAATAACAACCAATACTACATTAAGAAACTGAGGCCAGATGGAGGGAACAGAAAATATAAAACACAAATGAACAATATTTAAATCCGCCATAACTCACCCCATATTCACTGATAGCTATGGTCTTCAACACCACAAGGTCATAATGATCCATGTATGGGACTAAAATAATATCGCCAAAATAATCTGCTTCTTTCTTTATGTCCACATTTATATCTTTCCTTCCATGCTATTATATGAGAGAAATTGAAACGTAGTAAATATTTTTAATAGAAAAGTACTTGTGGATTTTATCATTATTGAGGGGTGGGAATATGCATTCACTCTTACCAAAGCAACAAAGAATCGAGCCACAGCATGTGAAGATTTTATTAGCTTATGTTGCATCCAGGATTTCCTTACTGCCATCCTTTCAGCAAAATGGTTGCCAGCAGAAAGTATTCCAATGAAAAGCTCCACATTCACATGGAGAAGAGGCGGAGCTTTCCATTGAGGAAGCAATTCAAGATGCATCTGTGGTGCAAAACTTGGATGTGCTGTGGGGAAGGAAGCAGCAAATATAGAATGCACATCAACATCCCCATTTATGGATAGACCAGTAGCATCCTCAAGAGCAAAGCCCTGGAAATATAACATAAACACTTGAGATATTCCTGCATTCACACAGTAAAAGGAGACATGATCAGTGCACCCACCATGCGATAGGGAAAAGACGTCACATGCCTTCCGTCCACACTAACATGGTAACCTTCCAAGCCAGCACTTAAGGTGAGAACAAATAATCTTCCCTCTACAAAAGGATATGACCAATCTATAGTGACCTCCTTTTTTCTCCCTATCAGTCTGCTTAACCACCATGTTGCCTTTGACTCTTCTGAGTGGCTATCATCATCACGAATCCACTTTTCACATTTCATCTGTCCATCAACTTCATAAAACACAGAAAATCGGCAAAAATGAGCAATGTCCCTTGGAACTGACATGCTAAAGAGAAAAATGAAGCATGCAAAATGCACAAAATTCACCAAAGAGAATCAACATGATGATAACAGAATGCAATTTTTCTTTTTTTTTTTTTTCTCTTTTCAAATTCACATACAATGAATCAGCACATATGAAATTAAAAAAAATAAATGATTTACAATGAATACTATAAAATTAACTTCCTATAACCATGAATCAACAAACTGAGCACCTAATGCATCTTTGCAGTGTATTAGCAAACTCCTTATAACTACATTCAGTTTAATGCAATTGGAAATCAAGATGATGATCAAAGACTGTATATCATGCATTTCTTAAACTGAAAGTGAGAAAGGTTGAGATCAATCACCAGTATCCTCATCAGCCCGGGACTTCCATCCCTCACATCTGAGTGCAGAACCCCACTGCATTCTGTAACACGTGTTCTGCTCAATCACAGGCCTTCCACTCCAATCCCCTTTCAACCTGGGATTGAAATGCAGGATCTTAGGAGGTTCCTCCTTGTCCACAGTCTTCAAACCCTGAAGTTCCATCATAAACTGAGACATCATCACCATTTCATCCCCATCCTTCACCACAGATATCTTAGGATCATGCTCCCAGTGACCCCAACGTGGGGTCCCAACAACAGTAACATGAGACCACAGTGTCAACCCACAAGGAAGCACCATGATCCCTTTCTGCTCTCTAAATTCAGACCCAGATAATGAAATTGAATGCTGACACGTATCAGAAAGGTTCTCAGCCATGAACTTTGCTACATTCTCAGTTTTCACACTCTGAACTTCGTCCCAGAGCCTCTTCCCTTCAACCCAAGCATCCCTTGCAGCCTTGTGAAGTTCAGAAAACTTGTTTTTAGCCACATTGGTGCCATTTAAGGCTTCATTGAAGCACAAGGTGGAAACTTTCTGCAACTCTTGCATGGGTTTTCGATGCAGTGAGCCTTGTAACACCCCAAAAGCTTCACCTGAGGGAAAGTTTGAGGCTTTTCTGTGATGGGTGGTTTGGTGTTCAGTTTCTAGCAATGAGGACACTGACACAAACCCAGTTCTGAATGCAAGAGGGGCTTCGATTTCAAAGGTTGTGAAGAGCAAATAGAGAAGCATCAAAGCCATGAAAATCTGAAGCAGTTTAAGCCGTTTGGGTAGCAGCACAAATGGGTCTTGCTTCACCCTCTTCATTGTTACCAAAGATCACAACTTTTTTTCCTATCAACTTGTATGACTGTATGAGTGAAGTGATTTCTACCTACCCGGAAGAACAAGAATCCATGGGAATTTTTCCCTTTTGGTTCATGTTCAATGAATCAATGGCTTTGGAAACTTAGCCATTAAAGTAGAAAAGGAATCAAACAGGGACCAGCTTGCACAGACCAGGCAAGCAGCAAGCTTCTAATCACATAAATATATATGAAGTTTATAAACAGAGTAACAGACTAACAGAGAAAGCTTCTCATCAGTTCTGTATTTTGTATTAAAGTTTGAGTTTTTGTTACAAAAAAATGAATATATAGAAAACTAAATAAGTAAATAATAGTATAAGAGTAACATGAAACCAAAAAAGATGTAAGAATAATATTTAAACTTTAACACAGAGACAACTCAGAAGCTTTATCTGTTTGTCTATTCATATTTATTTCTCTGTTTATATTTATTTATGTGATTGGAAGTTTAACATCTTAAGTTACTCATACTTTAATAATGATACATGTTACTTTTAATTTGTTTTAAATTTTAAAATATGTTTAATTATATTTATGTATTAATTTTAAATATTTTAAATTTATATTTTCTTAAAAATTTATTCAAATTAATTAATTATTTATATATTCTTTATAATTTTAAACATTTTTAAATTTATATTTATTTAGATTTTGTTTGAATTTTAAAAAATCTGTGCATAGTATATATTAAAAATTAAATGTGTCTACCAAAAAGAAACTAAATATGCTAAAAGGGTTTGACACATCCGATCAAGCCTTTCGTCTACATTCATTGGGGCTTGGGTTCGATTCTCATATTTCTCATGATGGTAGACGATATGTGAATTCTGCTGTAAACCTTCACTGCGATTGGTGGTTTTTTCTGACCTTGTAAGGGGGCATGTTTTTCTCTAATCTAAACTTTTATACATAAAAAATAAAAAACTAAGGGTGCGTTTGATTTGTAAAAAAGTAAAGGATTGGACAACAAAAAAATAATTGTTCCATGTTTAATTTATAAGGTGATCACGAGACTAGAGAAAAAAAGAGGTGAGGGACGGGACAAAAATCCAAAATTGTCTCTTACCAAATCATGGGACATATGGACATATTATTCAAAAAGATAAAATTATCCATACTTATTTATTACACACTCTCTCTCATATATATATTAACGTTAATATATATATATATAAATAATATATATTATATATAAGAATTATTATATATTATATGTAATACTTATTTAATATAATATTATATAAAAAATAAAAGGTATTTAAGTAAATTTTATATTATTTTACTTGTGATGTTTATTATCCACCAAATAATATACATGATAAAAAGTTGTGCTGTGACTTAAGCATTCGTCGTGTGCTGTTCTCCTTGTCTTGTACTTCAATGCGATTCAAACGCACCCTCAATATAAGAGTAATATGTTTTCATAAAAAATATCATAGTAATATTTTTGTTTTAATATAAAAGTGAAAGAGAAAGTCAACTTTTTCTCTCTCTCTTTAATAAAAGATAAGTAAAAAAAAAATAAATGTTAAAATAATATTGCGATATTAAAGGCCTTTAGGTTTAATTAATTTTTTATTTGGTAAAGTAATTACCCGTTTTTAAGTTAGAGAATTTTTTTTTTCATAAACAGAATCTATTAACCCTCTTTTGCAACTTAAGATAAAAGAGAATTTACTTGAAGTATTTTCATGGGGCAGTAGTAAAGGGAGACATGGGGTCATGAGTTGCACACCTCATATTCTTCAGGACTCCAGCTCCAACTATGGTCGGTGGTCAACTTGTTTATTCTCTCTTTAAGTAACACAATTTAGCTTTTCATTAAATTAAAATAATAGAAATTTAAGGGCTTTACAATGGATGTGTTAAAACATTACTCCTTTTTTTGTATTAAAGTAAAACTATTACTTTACATCGAAGAAATGGCCTAGAATTGTGTTATAAAAAAATGGATTTGGTTTAGTTTGGAGGGTCAAGACCGTTGGAAAGAATGATTTGATTTGAGGAGGGCCTCACCGTGGGAGATGGTTGTGGAGGCACGATGGGTTGGTGATGCTGATGTATCGAGCCGTTGCACTTGAAGATGGAGGAGCCATTTTTGTGCATTTTGTTTTTTCCCATCATTTTATAGGGTTGGTTTGGAATTTGAATGTTGGAGCTTTATTACCTGTCTTGTTTGTTTGCCGCGTGTCTTAATTCTCCACTGTTCACATCGAGTCAGCTTGAGAGCAATCTATCTATGGACATTGCTCCGATACCAATAAAAATGAAAGGGTATTAGTATCATGTGGATCAATAATGTAAAGTTGTCCGGTCAAGATTATTCCTCAACCATCTTTAATCTTGTTTAATCGCAGCTTCAACAATCTTTACGAATGGGGTACCTAACCAGCTTTCAATCCCATTTTGATACAAAATTTGTATAGCACCTCTTCCTCTTATATTCACACAGAAATTAGAAATGCAAATTACTTTGATTAGCGTAGTGTAATGACCAAGGAAGAAGGTGAGACTCAACAAGAAAATTCCTTTTTGGATATCGAGAAATATTCGATAAAAAAAGAATAACACCACACTTTTACTTCGATTTCAAACTATTCTGTGTTTGCCGTTTCATTTCTTGATGGAGTGATTTCTCAGCAACCAAACAAGACGATAAGATTAGGAGTTGAGAATTTTTTTTCTTTTTCAATTTGATGCATTTGAGTTTTTGTTAATATTTTTAGGTTTTGTTCCTTCTGTTTGATCTTGAAGTGTTTTGAGTTCCTCGGATGCGTTCTTCTGTTGCATACAGAGGCTTCCTAGCTCGTCCCAACTGTAAGCAATGTTTCTATGTCAATTTGGGATTGGAAGTTGGTTAAGTATTGCAATGGTAAAAAATTTTGAAGCTGCGAGTGGTGGAAAAGATAAAGGGAGGTTGAGAAACAATCTTGACATGGAATTTTTACATATTTGTCATAAACTTATTGGTCCACGTTTTAAGGGTATCGATACCCTTCCATTTTTAAGGGTACCGGAGCAATGTCCCTATTCTATTACTAATAAGAAAACTAGGTCCTCCTCACAACACGTGTCAACTTATGGGCAAATGTTTTTTCCGCTCAGTTCACATAAAAAAAAAACACAATCTTCCTATTTTCTGTATAAAAAACTCCTCCAAATCATACGATGCAACTCGGTTCAATCTCATCACGTGTCGGTTGTTGCTGCACTTTGCCGCTCACATCAAAAGATGGTCCTCCTATTTTTTCCCGTGTAAAAGAAACTCCTCCAATATAGCTTCTTCTTCCCTCCGTGTAAAACTTCTGTCCCTGGACAAAATTATTTTCCCTTGTGTAAAAGCTTCAAGCCATTTATATACTTTCACTTTCCCTTCATTCTCTTCGGTCTTCATTTTCTAATATGCAAAATGGCTCTAAGTTTTGCTTCGGTCTCTTCCCTCTTCATTTTCCAAGGTGTAAAGTCGCCTTCTTCCTTCTTTGGTCTCCAAGGTGCAACATCGAGGTATTTGAGGATCAGTTTCTGAGGTGCAAAATCTTATGTACGTATTTACTTTCTCTTCCCTCTCCATTTGCTTGACTCTGAAAATAGAGACTCATTGTCATTACCTATTACTAATAAGAAAACTAGGTCCTCCTTACAATAGCTTGTGAGCAAATGTGCTTCCCGCTCAGTTCACAAAAACACACGATCTTCCTATTCTTTGTGTAAGAAACTCCTCCAAATCATATGGTGCAACTCGGTTCAATCTCACCATGTGTCAGTTGCTGTTGCACTTTGCCGCTCAAACAAAAGCTATGGTATATTCAGAAATCTCAAAAATCCATTTTTATAGAAATGGTTTTCATGGATCAGAAGGCAAACTAATATTTATGATACTATATAACAAACAACCAAACAAATCATAAACAATATGTACCTGATAGATTTATCATCACAAACATGAACCAGAAGGTTTTCATGAAAGGGGTTCACAAAATCAACACCCAAACATCATTACGTCAACAAAATCATACAAAGTCATACCCTTTTCATAACCCCTAACCAAACCTACGAAAATCTACACAAAGCATCACACAATCCCTCACACTTCCCTGATTTCATGAACCTAAGAAGGAAGCAAATCAAGGTATTCAACTCAAATATCTAGAAATTCACAAAGCTTGGGTTAGGGCCTTTACCTCAAATTAGTCAAAGTCTAGCCTCTTGAAAAGGAAGAGGTTCTTTCAAGCTTCCCATTCTAGATCCTTCTTTTTCTACCCTCGAATAGAGAAGAAGAGCATTAGGGCCATGATTCTACAAGAGGGAGGAGAAGAAAGATGAGAGAGGGGACCTACCAATCCTCTCCTTCGCCAAAACCTAGAGCATTCCCTTCTCTCTTTTCTTCCTCTGAATTCACATTGGAAATAGGGAGAGAACAACTCCCTCCCATCATCTTATTTCATAAACTATTAGTTTATTTCACAAAGGTCCCTAGTTTAATAGGCATTTGCTCCTTCCTTCGCTCTAACTTTGCTACTTAGTCATCAGACTAATAATTTATTTTAATCCCTTTAATACTCTTATTATATTAATTTACCTAGGATAAAAGAAGACAATTTCCTACTAACCTATACAAAAAGGACGGGTTTCACATTGTTGTAGTACATTTTCAAACTGCATTCGAACCATTTTCGTCTTTATGTAATATATATTTAGCTTAATTGCACTTTTAGTCGCTATAGTTTCACAAATGCGTGATTTTGGTTCCTGTAGTTTTAATTACTCAAAAATCAAGTCCTTGTACTTTCAAAATTGAACAAATTTGGTCATGTCATCAACCTACCATCCAATACTTAACGGGAGTTGCTGATTTGGCAAACCCTTTGTTAGAGTAGTTGGATTTTAATTAGTTGAAAAAATAAAGACTTAATTACACTTTTGATCCCTCTAGTTTCACCAATGTGTGAATTTGGTCCCTGTAGTTTCGATTACTCAAATCAAGTCTGGTAATTTCAAAATTGAACAAATCTGGTCTTGCCATCAACCTACCTTCCAATACATAACAAGAGTTGCTAACCTGAATAACCCTCTGTGAAGTGGCATTAGTGTTAGAGTAGTTGAATTTTAATTAGTTGAAAAATAAAACTAAAATTTAAAAAACGCAAAACAGACTCAAAAAATGTGGCTTGAGTTCTTTTTTGTGAGACAAGGCAGAGGTAACAGCCATCGCACTGTGTGAGATTCCTTTCTGCGAATCTGACAAAAAGATCGTGGGTTTCGAGGCAGAGGGACCAGTCAGTTTTGCGTTTTCTAACTTTTTATTTTATTTTTGCAACTAATTAAAATTCAACTACTCCAACACCAATGTCGTGTCACAAAGGGTTAGCCAGGTCAACAATTAACGTTAAGTATTGGATGGTAGGTTGACGACAGGAACAAATTTGTTCAATTTTGAAAGTACATGGACTTTATTTGAGCAATTGAAACTACATATATCAAAATCAAGCATTTGTGAAACTATAGGAACCAAAAGTGCAATTAAGCTTTTATTTTTTCAACTAATTAAAATCCAAATGCCACGTCACAAAGGTTTGCGAGGTCACCAACTCCCATTAAGTATTGGATGGTAGGTTGACAGCAGAACCAAATTTGTTCAATTTTGAAAGTACCGGAACTTGATTTAAGCAATTAAAGCTACAGAGACCAAAATCCTAAAAGCACGCATTTGCCAAACTATTCTTGCAAAAAGTGCAATTAGGCATATATATTTTTAAGGCAAAATTATATTATATGATTCAACCTCCAACTTTATTTAATTTTTGAGATTCATTCTATAATCTTTTTTTTGTGCATCATATTCATTCTCTAACTATAGAAAGTTAGCCAATGTTCTTCTCATTGATACTTCCATATCTAATTTCATTAGTGACACGTTATCGATAATCTTCTTCTCCTGATCGCATGTTAGAGTTTTTGCAACTCTATTACAACCCAACTAGTTTCCGCACTCATCAAAATTTCAACTTTGCTCATAAATCCATGATTTCAACAACTCATTTTATTTTTTATACCAATCTCTCAAAATTTACACTCTTCGAGAATTTAGCTTTTTCTGCATCAGATTTAATTTTTCGCAACCAATTTAGAGTAGGGATGTGCAATTTGGACCCTACCCGCTGGATATCCGTAAAAAATACCCATGATGGATAGGGTAAATACCCATTTTGTGTGTACGGATACGGATCTGGATAATTATCCACAAACAAGAGAGGATATGAGTGCGGGTACGGGTACTCACCCCGCCACGCATATATAAATATACATATTTATATATTTATTTATTTATATTAATTCATATAATTATAATTATATATCAAATTTTAAAAATAAAATTAATGTAACCTAGGGTTTCTTAATTGTTTTTCCCTTTCAGACTTAATCACCTACTGACCTAAGCACTGGCAATAGCCATTGATGTTCTTTGTGTTATTTTTTTCTCTTTTTTCTTAGTTAAAGTGCGGTAATGGGTACGGGTATAGGTACTTAGGTACCCAAATGATATGGACATGGGTACTTAAGTTGCTACCCACGCGGATCCGGATCGGGTACGAGTATTTTTTTTCAAATGCGGGTATGACGACGGGTAGTATAGTACCCTACCCAAATCCTACCCATTGCCATCCCTAATTTAGAGGTTGGCTTTTGGATAACTAAAGACTAGTTTTTTGCATTGTTTGAATTGGTTTTAGAGAGGAAACTGATGCAACCTTTTTTTATATGAAAGCATAAAGCACCTTTGTGTTTTTGGGTTGCTTTTGATTTAAGGTGAATTTTATGGTGGTGCCCATTAAATGGGATGCATAAGTGGTGCCCTATATCTCCACCATTGATTTTACATAAAAAAATAATCAATGGTAGTTAGATAGTTACCTGCAAACTATTGAACATGTTATATTAAAATATTTATATTTATTTAAAAGTTCCTAACAACAGTTTTATATTTATATTATGCACCTATATTTATTTATTTTTTGGTTCCATTGGTATTGTTATTTTTATTTTAGTCCTTTTCCAAGTCTTCTCTCTACACCTACCTTCTCCGGAGACTGCCGCCATTGCCTCCATCTCCACCGATTCTCTCCAATAAATGATGAGTTGAAAAACAGAGGGGCTTAAAGCTGAACCTAACTTGAAGGGTGGAGATCGGAGAAGAAGGTCGCGGACCTGGGCCGTGACTGACGCAGCGGACCTGGGGGGAGTAGTACGGGCTAGTGCGCGAACGGGTTCGGACATGGAAGCTCGCGTGGCTCTAGTCGGCGAGGTTGGTTGCGACTCTGGTGCGACGGTGGTGTGCGAGGAGCTGAATCCATAGATCCGCACTAGTCCTAAAGCATCAACAATAAAGCTTGACGGAAATTTCATTTTCTAGACGTTGATCTTTTCTGCATCTTTGTTCTTTTGTGATTATGAGATTTATTTCTGTGTGATTAATTAATTGGTTTTGGTCTTTTGCTGTAATGGTGGTTTATTTCCTCATAAATAAATAAATCTGCTCATAAACTTGGTGTGTAATGGTCTCTTGCTCATAAAGGTTTATTTCCTTGTGACCACCGTATCTGCTTGTAATAGTTCCTTGACCAAGAGGCCATAAATAGTTCCTTGAGATTTATCTCCTTGTAATTAAACTCTTAGCTAGGTGAGTTAGTAGAGATGCTCTGTTTCTGGGTTTCAGATCAAGCTCATAAACACATTTTCAGCTCTGTTGGGCTTCATATTGGCACTGGAAGAAGATTGTGATTTCTTAACTGCAAAACCTTTATGCTGAGAGTGTTTTTTGGGGAAGATGCTTTGCTGAATGTGAGCCAATTGCAACATGGTCTTTGCAACCTGTTATTTTACTACTAACTACAATTATCACCTGCTACTCAAGGTCAAAATAGGGCAGCATGGGCGGTCCTCAAAGTATTGGGCACCACCATAAAACTGGCCTTGATTTAAAACTTGGAAACGTACACAGGACTTTACTCGAAAAAATCGAGATCGCCTTTGGCTTTTCATGTTATTCTCAGTCGACTTTGGTTGGGGGAGCTTTTAAAAATTCTATCTTCTCTTTTATTTTTAAAAGTGTGTACAAGTTGATGTCATTCTTGTTGTTTTGAATAGTTAAATTTTAGGGGATCTAAAGAATCATTAAGGACAACATCCTTACGCATCTCAGATTATCAATATTATTTGTATTCATTCTTTTTCTTTTATATTACATATTATTTTTGTAAATCCAATGAGTGTGATTCAGTTGGTTGTGCAAGCTGAGTTTGAGGGGGAAGACCTGAGTTTGAATCCCGTAGAACACATTTATGGGGAGAGGTGAAAAACCTTAACTATAATTAGCACCTGAGCGGAGATTAGTCTCATAACGACCCAAAAGATCCAAGCTTGTGGGTATATTCTGTGGACCCACCGGAAAGCCAAAGATCTTAATTACAGTGGGTTCCAACCAAAAAATATATTATTTTTCTAACAAATATACCTTTCAATATTGGCTATCTGGTATCTCTTCAAATAGTTTAATTATCAAACAACAAACTTGAAGGAGCACTGCCATCTAGTTTAGGCAACTTGCTATCTTAGACAGAGCTTTATCTCATTGGCATCTCCTTTTCTTTTCTGGCCAAATACCAAAATCAATAGGTCAACTTTCTCAGCTCATGATGTTCAACATCTCTAGTAATTTGATTGAAGGGTCATTGCCCCAACAGATAAATTCCCCTCAAAATCTACAAACATTTGATCCTTCTTTCAGCCCTCTGAACCTCTCTGCCACCCCAGAATGGATAGCAAACATGCCATCACTTTCCCACATTTATTTTGCAGGTTGTGGAATCAAGGGCCAAATTCCACACTTTTCGCAAACAACCCTTGGTCCAAGGATCTATCTGGATAGGAAGCCTCAGTCAACTCAACTTTGTTAAATCTCTCAAGGATCTATCTTGATTCATACATCCCTGATTATGTATGAAATTTGTAATATCTATGTGTTCTTGATCTTCACTCAAATAGGCTAACAGGCCCCATAACAAGTAGTTGGCATGAAACTATGTATTTCTGGGGGGTCACTAACATATATTGATCTTTCTGAAAACTTCAAAAGAGCAATTGAGGAAACCGGTGTGGGAGGGCAATGTGATGTTCAGTTTCAGAATTTATATCTTAATCCTGTGATGGTAATTACCAAACTCCGTTGGGAGATTGAATTCCATTCACAGTTTGGATTTGTGCTTCAATGGGTCAGGCTCCAACTTGCCAGAGATGCATTAGCTTTTTATTTGGTGTAGAACCATAAAATTATGCATTCAATTATTGCACTAGGAAAAGGATAGAATCTCGTATTTCACTTCATTGTTCATGTTTCCTTTTAGAAATAGAAGAGACAAAGATTGTATTTTATTCTGCTTTTGTATGCAGGTAGCATTGAAGAGATATTAAGGATCCCAGATTCCCGCTATATTGATTATTGAGTATCTCATATTCCCCCAAAACATGAAACTATTAGGCGCTTAGAAAGTGAATATAAAAGTATCCTAAACTTTCCTAACAACTTAATAAAAATCGTGGAGCTAAATATTTGTTCCATTATTGTTGGATTCGACCAAGCCACTCTCCAACAAATCCTTAATTCAAAAATCTTTGGTCCACAGAAATAGTCAAACATGTCATTAGGCAGGGGTTGTATCATTTAAGCGTGACAGAAGAATTTGCCTGTCTTGACAATCAATTTTCTTCCACCTGGTGCTTTCAACACTGTGCACTCATTAAACTGGTAAAGCTGTATAATTCATGGATTTAATTATAATATACAGTCGATGTAAAATTTTTTTACATTGTTAATCAATCATATATTATCACATATTAATTGATTCACAGTGTAAAAGAACTTTAGATTGAAAGTATATCAAAATTAAACTTATGATTCACTTAAAAATTTAATTATGCAATCACCTCTGTCGTTGCACACAAAAAAATTGAACCTTTTTTTATCAGAACCCATCCCTTTAAATTTATGTTTATTTTTTCCTGACTAGAATATGTTTTTTTTAAAATTGAGTAATTGTGTATATGGACTATGGACCCTCCTGTCCGTTGTTTAAGTAGGCGTGGGTAGGCCCATATTTGATTTCTTGTGCCAGTGACCCTTCCATGAGCCTGGCCTGGCCATTATCAAAAGCATGCCAACCATTCCCATCATCACAAGCTTGTTGCCTATTACACCCTCCCTCCCATTATATATATGTCATACTTTATTAAAGCACATGATTTAAGAAAAAATAATAAATGAAAAAAAGTGAACAATTTTACCAAATTAATATTATTTATATTTTCTTTATTTTTACAAATTCTTTTATCATTAATGATAAGCTATATTCAACGAGAAAAAATAATTATTCCAAGATATTGATAATAGAACAAAATAAAGTTATTGGCCATTCAAATATTTCACTTTGAAAATAAAAAAGTGATTGCTTCAGTTACCGCATCACATAACAGAATTCTAAAAACATAATTAGGGGTAAAATTGACAGAAAACATTTAATATTACATTGAAAATAAAAAATGACATATTTTTGGACAAATTTTTTTTGTAAATGTGACATATATAATGAGACAGAGAGAGTATTAATTACAAGATGTTTAACCTCTACGAAGACATAGATGCCATAGAAACCCCATCTTTAGATGACTATTATTAGGGTTTTTCTATCATGTGCAAACTTGCACGAATTAAGAATTTTAAAAGAGGAAATTTATATAGAAACTTGTGTATCTTATACTTTCAAAAATAAGATTCTTAGTTTTTCAATGAATAATTACTTTTTTGGGACTCCTTAATGTGTACAAGGTTGCACAGGATAGACAAACCCCTATTATTAATCATAATACCAAGATAACAATTTTGTTTTTTGCAATTTTATCAGAGGGGATCCTGAGTTATCCCCAATTGCTGGTAATTCATGTAATCTATGCTATTTAGCCTAATACAACAAAAAATCTGCTCTGGCAGCTCCTCTGCTTTGTTCCCCTGTTTTATGATGCAAATATGAGAAATATGAGATAAATAACCAATAGGAGATTCAGAACTGTCAACCATATATATATATATATATATATATATGTATAAAGTAAGCAGAAAATACTTTTGATTTTGGCTATAGAAAAACTACTTGCCTGGATAGTGAGGCCTACATCTAGAATACAGATCTTTAATCTTTCCTGGAAAGCTTCAAAACCTTTCCTGGAGATATAACTGAACCTATGCATGTCCAAATCAATTTCAAAGTAATTTTCTCCCTGCCAAAAGAAAAATCTATTGGCTAGTTTATTCAAAATAAGAGTAGAAAATAAAATAATTCGGATTATACCACATCACTTATTTTACTGGATCTTACGGAGCCTATTCATGCACAGGACATGATGGTCGAGAATGGGACTCTATCTTTATTCTCGTCTGATTAATCAGCTCTCTTCAAAATCAAGAAGGTGGTCAGACCCTTGCAGGTCTGACCCACCCAGAAAAAAGGAGTCCAATTCATGAGTATCCTGTGTCTTTTGTAATGAAAATGACATCACTATGAATTGCGGGCCAAAGATAAAGGTACCATAAAGAAACAACCAAACTGTAATACAGTAAATAAACTAGTGGAAGAAGCTTAAAAATTTCAAATTTTATGTTCACTTTTAAGTCTTTAACTTGTCAGACAGAATTCCTTTTTCTCGGTTTAAGGATCCTTTTGAGAATTATCTGCTAATTAACTCTTAATAAGTATTAACACCGAAGAAATATGCTGGCTGTACTAACTGTGAATAAACATCACAGAATTACATGGATATGGACAAGGACAGGAATACAGGACCAGTTTATCATTAAGACAACAGAAAGCATTAATTGGAGATATTAAAGATGGTATCATATGAGATTATGTGATTAAATGGACATGTAAGAATGAAAGTGATAACTACAGATATTAATGCATGTATAAATTGTTTTGCACTGTCTAGGATCACTTCATGTAATGTAATGCTCATCGTCCGGCTGAATAGTTTTAACTCTATTGAACGGAACCATTATAATTAATAATAAGTCAATGAGACTTACTGAGTAAAACTCATGTTGGGGACGTGAAAGAAATGGTTTCTCATTATAAGCCTGCATAAGCTTCCGTTCAGCAGCACTTAGATGAAGATCTTCAAGGTTGACAACACGGCCCAATATCTTAAGCCTTTCCCGGAAAGGTACAATTGCATCTAAAGGAAAACCCTTAACCTTTTCAACTTCATCATCCATCAACCTCTGGAGAAAGGCATAGACAGATGTTATTTCTCAAAAACACACAGAAAGTCAGCAACATTAAGTGATGGAGCTTCCACCACATTAACATAATAGGCAGCAACTAAGGAATTGAAAAACTAGAAGTACTTTTGGCAGGATGTAACTAGTAATATTAGGCAATAGACTGACTGTGTAAGGCTCCATCTTACTCTGATGTTTTCTTGAAAATGCAGTGGAAGTTCCTTGGAGTAACTTTCAGAAAGTTTAAAGTACAATACAAAACTCATTCCTTCCCCATCAGTTTCACCTTGGAAAAGTGTGGTGGGATAGAGTGGAATCTGAAATCCATAAAACAATAGTATAATAAATGTGCAGCCACAAAAAGATTAGAGCACATGGAAAAAAAACAATAAAAACACTCTTCTAATAAAAATCTGTATATAAATTATAAAACCTATAAGAGAAAAGGTTAAAGAATTTTCTGTTGACAATGTGCCATGGTCAGACAAAGGTAAATACATAGCGGCTAAGGATTAGAATGTAGCTAGGAGATCCAATGATGGAATTAGAAGAATTCATAGCAAGAAGAGTAAAAGAATAACTACTATATTTTGGTAGAAAAATGGGAGTACCTGAAAATTTACAACAAGTATCGGTGGAAGTTTCCCAGAAGAACTAATAACAGGAAGTTCCACAAACCGAGCTATATGGTCTACTTTTCGTGGAGATAAGAATACATCTACACCAAAAGGGTAATATGCAGAAGAATTTGGAGCAAAGTCTTTCTTCTTGTCCCTGCCATTAAAAAATCAAACAGGATTTTGACTATGGATATGTATGTAAAAATCTAAATTATTTAACTGTGCAGTCTAAACTCCAAACTAATAGTGCATTTATTTACACATGATGTAATTTTAAAACAAAATACAGATAGAATCTTAATCTTACTTAAAATAATTTACTCCTCGAACTTTAAAAGTGCTTGGGTCAATGTGTGACCAACAATCAAGCATTTTCTTCTCGACTGGACAAAAGGGTACTTGGGAACCTGCGATTGGTCTCTGCAGAAGTATCTTTGAGGAAACTGAAAACCATAAAGGAAAGGAAAGAGGAATTAAAGCCATTATTTACTTGTTATTGCAGTATAAGTGCATTCTCCAGGAAAAATCTAGAATCCACTAAACCATCTTTTAGCATTGTAATGAGAAATTTAACTCTACATCCTTGATGTTAAAATGCAGTTCTTTCTTTCAGCAGCTAGACAAAACTGGGAGCTGAATCATAACTAAGAATGTAAATCAAATGATAGAGTCCTATGCATGCAAGTGGATGGCAGGTCCATCAAAGTGAAAGTGACCAACAATGATAACAATTCTGTTGCATGAATTTCAACTCACATAGAGTAGCATTCCCATGTCCTTCCCTCCATTTGAAGGAAAGTTTCATAGGAGCCTTCTTTCTTGCATTAGTAGGACTAGAACTCCTTTTTTCAATGGAAGGAACAGTAGATGCAAGACATGGCAAACAATTGTTTGGTAGAATCCCACAGTTGTCCAAAAATCCATCATCCTTGTTGGAGCTTGCATCCACCGAGGAAAATTCATCAACAAACACAGGTTCATTTACTTCATTTATATTTCCATCGTGTTTATCCATGACTTCTACACCAAAAAACTGAGCATCTGAACTTCTGACAGCCACAGAGATATGTGCAGAATATGCTGTTGATAACTCCCCCGGTTTCTGCACCTGATCAATTGAAACTCCACGGTTGCCTTCAGTCCCATTCAAAGATACCACATCTGCAGATATCAATTGTATTTAATCATGCATTTGCAAAGGTGATATATGATCCATCAAAACGATAGTATGTAAAAGATATCTAAATTACTTAAGAATATCCAAAATCATACCATCGGGAACACTTTGGTAATCATCATCACAGTCAGAGTCAAATGCTGCGACAGAATCAAACCATGCCTCGTCAATAGTTCCTGTTGACATAAATTAACATTCCAATAAGGTGGGAATAATAATGAAATGATAAAAGCCAAGCCGATGGAATAGATCTACGAGGCCAGAGAACTGAAATGAAATCCATAGAAATAGATATCAACATATAATTTCAGTTGCCAATTCCAAATTTACATTTAAACTTCAGATGGTAAAACTCATGCTATCATAACATCTATTCTGCAAAACCTCGATGTCTGTGATCAAGGACCTAATGGAGAAAACATGGTGGTTTTATATTTTAAGTGCTCAAACCTCAAAGCAAATCTAAAATTAGTAGACCAACAAGGCCTAACACAGTTGGTAGATAGTTGAGTTCCTTAAGCATGCTGATTTGGGATTGATTCCTGATCGTGTGTATGGAAAAGGTTTTGTTGGGAGAGGCTAGACCCACTTTGGTGATCTCTCTGCCTCGAAACGGATTAGTTTCTGACTGTCAAGGTTGGGGAACACCCTTGGTGCACACAAAAAAAAAGAAGCTAAAATGGTTGGAGGCATATCAGAAATATGCCACTGACCACTTACCCACTAGAATTGTGCAAAACCACTCGAACATGAACAGAGACATCAGCATTATTGCTCCAAATTTCAATACAACTTTTCCATCCAAAAGCTTATTATGTTTATTCTTGGTACAAAATTTGAATTTCAACACCTCTCTTCATATAGAAGAGGAAATATTAATTTAATCCCATCAATTAAAAAGCCTGGCTAAGCCTTCCACCATAGCAATAGTACAAATGCTGACATTATTTCGATTGTAAATGAAAGTAATTCAGTATGTTTATGATTCAGTCTTAACTTAAATTTTAATAATACGATATCATCCTACTTCAGCCTCGCAGTCATTTATTGATTCCATGTTTGGTGTTCAGCTGGCAAAAGTAAGTTTGGATGAAGGGAAAAGTAAAAAAATCTTGCTACTTCTTAAACCATAGTTATGATATCAGAACTCAGTTGTAAACAGGGTTTTAAAATGTGGACCGCATCACATGATGCAGCCGCAATATCTCGGTTGCAGCAGCCACCCATACCGCATCAAACCGTAATTGTGGACCATGACCGCAATAGTCTGCATCATTAGAAACCTTGGTTGTAAACAACCCAAAATGATTTTACCAAACATGTATAAAGTAAGTTGAGTGCAAACTGTAATAAAAACATGCACTCAATTGTCACTTGTCATCATAACATAAAACATAATTACTTCACCTTCTGAGCTTAGCAGCAAAATTGTACCAATTATTAACATCTAATCCACTTTCGTCATTCAATGATCATAACTCAAACAAAACAAAATCAAACACCTTTCAACTATATCATTTAAAACCTCCCATACCAAAATCAGTTCACAGAACTTTAAGTCAGATTACAAAACTAAAAATAAAATAAAAGAAGGAACCTTGGAAAGTGGGATTGACAAAGGCATGCAAGCCAGGCATATCAACCTTGTCCAATGATCCCTTGGACAACCGAGATGACACTCTTCTTCTGAGTCCATATATCCTCCTCTTCCGAAACTTCTTCTTGGAGGAGCTCAAACTCCTCCCCACACACCCTGGATTCTTTGATACACAAGCCCCCATAGCATAAATATGTCAGCCTCAAATCACTCACCAGAACCTACTACCACCACCATTAGACACAGTGATAAAGAGAAAAAGACAGATAGGAACATAGAGGGGCTAAACAAAAGACAGTAACATTATAAGGAAAAACAAGGAATTGAAAGACACATACCTTCAAAATTTTCTCTCTTTTTGTTCAACGAAAGAAAAACCGAAGAATCCAAAATCCAAAATTGTTATACAAGTCACGATAGTTGTTGAAAGATGGCAGCATGAGGCATCAAATTGGTGCCACCGGTTGGAGAAGGAAAGAGACCACGTAGTGGAGCATATGCCACGTGGAGATAAGTAGTTGGCCAAACGTGCGGAAGACTGGTGCAGAGTTTTGTGGACCCGGTCTCTATTGTGTTGCTGGGTGTGGCTGCTGTACTTTTGGTGCTGGGGAACGCTAACAATGTTATTAGCATGTGTTTGAATGACAGTTTGATTAATGAAATCGATTTTATAAATATCTAAATCGATTCTCCAAAAAAATTTATGATGATATTTTTATTGTTGAAAAATAGAAAATATTAATTTAATTTTTAAAAGTATAAAATGAGGGTCAAATTGATTCTTGGTAGGGACTAAAATGTTCCTAAAAATGATCAATTTAATCCGTATTTTATATTTTTGAAGATCAAATTGATATTTTTTATTTTTCAGAAATCAAAATATCAACGTGTTTTTTTGTCAATGACCAATTTGGACATTTACTCTAAAATTAATTAGGTTATAATTGAATTTAAAGTGAAGTAAATTATGTTTGGATGTTTTTATTTTGAAAGTAAATTTAATATAAAAATTAGTGTAAATTTTTTAACACAACAAAAAACCTACTTGTTGTAGCTTTTACTAAAATTATGTTAGAAGGTAAAATCAATTTTACGATAAAGTATTCAAATACATTTATCATCATGTTTGACAGGAAGTAAACGTAATTCTAATACTTTGTGCGGTGAAACCAAATACGCACTTGTGTCACTCCTTACGGAAGTTTCATGAAGAAGTGGCATATTTTAAGAAGGAATAATGCTTGAACGTACCAAACAAAGGATTACAAATTAGCCTGCATCTTTTATTTTAGTTTCTTTTGATTGTATTGGAAGAAAGATAATAATTAAAATTCCATTGCCACTTTGTTTTATAGCTAACTTAGGCACAATATAACATTAGGAAAAAACTTTTCTAAAAATGAGTAAAAATGTAAAGTGATAAAATAAAAATATATCCACCCATAACTAATTAAAGTGGGCTAAGATTTCAATATATTTTAATTAATAAAAAATAAATACATCTTTACTTTTTTATTTTATATTTTTATTCATTTTAAAAAAACCTAATTCGTAACATAACTGTTCAATAAGTGTTATATTTTGTTTTGGAATAACCTTTATTAGATTCTTGCAATAGTGTCTAAAAGCACTACTGGAAAGATGCTTTTATGAGGGGTCGTTTCACACTCATGTAAAAATTTCAGTATCTTTATCAACATCAGTATGTGAGTGCAGTAAATAGAGAAATGTTTGTTAAACATTAAAATATGGACATTAAAATGATGTTTTTTTATTTTTTAATATATTTTTAAGTTACATATATATAAAAAAAAAATATATAAATAATAGATAAAGATAAAGAAATACAATATATTACATATAATATTCAAAATCTAATCTTCAAATAATATAATTGGAATCCAAAAATGTCTCACAGCACCAAAGGTGTGTTGGTATATTACTACCTTTTTCGTCAATTACAATGAGGATGCCCAGAGCTGAGTTTTTACATTGTTATTAGGTAAATGACACTTTTCAATGAAGCCACATAATAACAGTTAGATAGGGGGGGTTTGAAAAATTCTTCGGAACTCGTGTAGTAAAAGAAATTTCTTATTTTATACGCATAACTAAAATAATGTTACTTATTTAATAATTCAGAACAATTTTTTTCCCTTACTGAGTGTATGGACGGCTGGGTCGGCTACTGAGAGAGATACGAGAGAGAAAAGAAGTGACCAAAATTTTGACAAAGATAAGTTGAAAAAAATAGAGATAATTATCAATTTATGTTTTTCTTCATTTTTGCAGATAAATAGGCCTAAGGCAAAATATTCTTTCACACAGTAATATCAATGACAAAAAATAAATATGAATGATATATAAAAATTTAACTTAAAATAATTCTTAGAATAGAGAAAAAAATTATAAGAATAAAAACTTTCACTAAAAATATTAATGGATATACAGAGTCTTCCTAACAACATTAAGGAACATCAAATCAACAACACCTCACTTAATGGATGAATACAATCAAACAATAAAAGAGAAACTCCACAAAAATGAATATCATAAATCAACCCAAAAAAAAGACAAAATAACAAAATGTACCCCCCAACACTAGAAATAACTTACTAAAATTTCATAATGAATAAAAATAGTTTACCCATATATGATGAAGAGCAGGAACTCCCTGCTTAATTTTTCTTCTCCTCTCGGCCGCGTTATTTCTCTCTCTCCCCCTGTTACTATTTTATTTTCTTCACTGACGCGAGAAACACACGCTGTTCTCTTTCTTTCTTTATTTTTTGACTTTAAACTTTTTCCTTTTTTTTTTATTCCTTCTTTTTTATTTTCATTTTTCCTTTTATCTGTAGGTCTCACTTAGGTGGGAACCCACCCAACAAATCTCCTCATTCCCTATTCAAGTGGGAAGATACCGTTCAACCATATTTGCCTTCTTTTTGCGGCAGATCAACTTTGTCATAGGCAAGATCTTTGTCATCATATCTAAACCAGACTTTTTCTAGGATGAGCAAGTTGGACATGTCTCTTATGGTGAGAAACCATCGGTCATCGGCAGTAGCAAGTGGACACTTTGTCCTTCACCTTGCTCCCTCCTCCAAACTCATTCCCCTCACTTTCTCTCTCCTCCGAGCTCCATTCTTGCCGGCCTTCTTCCCCCGCCCCTCTTCTGTACGTGGATTCTCTCCTATTTTATTTTTCTGCCTTTTCAATTCTTGAACGCACAGAATCGTCATCACCCTCATCCTCTAATCGATCACACTGAATCGAGTCACAGCAACCGCCTCAGATCAATGGTTGTGGCGCCTCCGTTCTTCTTCCCGAGGAAAACCAGGACCGGAACTGAGCTCGAAGGCGGCTTCTACAGCATTTCAGGATCCGAACAACCGATCCATGGACCCCAAACCCAAATCGAAACGTTCATCGCCATTCGTGATCCCTGGTAACTTCTCGCTTCTCTTGAGAATCTTGACCTGCCCATGACGAGATTCGCGTTGGGACCTTTCACCACCACGGTCGATCGATCGCCTCCGTTCGCTTTAACGGCACCCGGAGATCGCCGACGACTCAGCCCAGAGTTAGGGTTTCTTTGCGATTTGGGTTGTTTATGGACAAGCGAAACGATTAATGGAAGGGAGTTACGGCGACGAATTCGGCCCTGATGGTGGCTAACAAAATAGTGAGCAGTGTAGGACACAAGAAGGGAGTTATGGCGACTGGGAAATCCGAGGGAGAAATCGGTGAGAGAGAAGGAGACTGGTTGCCTCGGTTGCCTTGTCGTGAAGAATGTTCATCTTGACCGTTCAAATTTTCTTTTACAAAATTTAACGGTTGTTGATTGTTTAGCACCGTGAGAGATTTCCTTAGGTAGCTCACGGTAGAAGCCGCCATTTAAACCATTCTCATCAGTATGGATCTTTTCAAGTGAAAATGCCTTCATCTCTAGTGTCTCTCGTATCCACTGATACCGAACCTCAATGTGCTTGAACATGGAATGAAATGTCGGGTTCTTGCTGAGATGGATTGCACTCTGACTGTCACAAAATAACACAAACTTTTCTTGCTTAAGCCCCAACTTTTGTAGCAATTTTTGCATCCACAAAAGTTCTTTAGAAGCTTCAGTAATGACAATATATTCAGCCTCAGTAGTGGATAAAGCAACACATTTTTGTAATTTTGATTGTCAAGACACTACTCCCAGGCAAAGGTCATCATGTATTTAGAAGTAGACTTTCTAGAATCAAAATCACCAATATATCTGCATTTGTGTACCCATCTAACACAGGTTGACCACCCCCAAAGCATAAACGTACTCTAGAAGTGCCTCTGAGATATCTGAAAATCCATTTCTCTGCTTGCCAGTGGTCTCTACCAGGATTAGAGAGAAACCGACTAACAACTTCAACAGCATAAGTAATATCCGGCCTTGTGCAAACCATAACATACATCAAACTACCAACTGCGGATGCGTAAGGAACCTTCTTCATCTCTTCTTTGTCTTCCTCACTTGTAGGCCATTGTTTAGTACTCAACTTGAAATGACTTGCAAGTGGAGTACTAACCGGTTTGGAATTGCTCATGTTAAATCTCTCTAACACCTTCTCAATGTACCTTTGTTGAGACAACCATAATTTACCATTCTTCCTGTCACGAGTAATTCTCATGCCAAGGATTTGCTTTGCAGGCCCCAAGTCCTTCATAGCAAAGGACTTGCTCAAATCTTTCTTTAGACTTTGAATCTTCTTAGTGTCATGACCAATAATCAACATGTTATATACATATAGCAAGAGGATAATAAAATCATCATCAAGGAATTTCTTTACAAATACACAATGATCAGAAGTTGTTTTACTGTAACCATGTTTATCCATGAAAGCATCAAATTTCTTGTGCCATTGAGCCCATACAAGCTTTTCTTCAATTTGCTTACAAGCTGCTCTTTTCCTTTGACCTGGAAGCCCTCATGCTGCTCCATATAAATTTCCTCCTCCAAATCACCATGAAGGAATGCTGTCTTCATATCAAGTTGTTCAACCTCTAGGTTCAAGCTAGCTGCTAATCCAAGCACAACTCAAATAGAGGACATCTTCACCGCAGGTGAGAAAATTTCGTCAAAGTCAATACCCTTCTTCTGATCAAAGCCTTTCACAACCAATCTTGCTTTGTATCTTGGCCGGGAGCTATTCTCTTTTGCTTTCAACTTGAATACCCATTTGTTCTTCAATGTTTTCCTGCCCTTAGGCAACTTCACCAACTCAAATGTGTGATTCTCATGCAACGAATTCATTTCCTCTTGTATGGCCTTCAACCACTCTTCCATGTGCACATTCTCAATGGCCTCTTGGTAATCTTCTGGCTCTCCACCATCAATGATCATCACATACTCATATGGAGGATATTTATGGGAAGCATGACGCTCTCTAGCAGATCTTCTCAACTAAGGTTCAACTAGTGGCTCAACTGGAGCCTGTTCAACTGGCTCATCATGGTGAGGTGCAGGGTCATCAATTGCATTCTCATCATCTACCGTATATCTCCCCCGTCAACTAAAGTTCTAGTAGGAGGTTCAGGCTCAACATCAATGAAACTTCTGGCAACTGGTTTCTATTTCTCAACTTTTTCAAAATCTTCAATGGTTTGGTCTTCAAGAAATATCACATCTCGGCTTCTGATAATTTTCTTGTTAATAGGATCCCAGAGTCTATAACCAAACTCTTCATGACCATAACCCAAGAAGACACACTGTTTGGATTTCCCATCAATCTTGGACTTCTCATCTCTTGGAATGTGAACAAAAGCCTTGCAGCCAAACACTCTCAAATGACTATAAGAGACATCTTTCTCTGTCCATACTGTTGGAACCAAAGTGGTTATGGTCCACTAATCCCTGAAGTTTTGATGTTAATAAAAGAGTAATTTTAGAGAACAAAGATTAGCTATGGACTAATGCTTGATCTTAAGTGTGCAGGAAAATATAAGTCCAAAGACTATCTAATTCCAAAGACTAATAGTGCATCCAAATCCTAGTTCTCGCTCCTTATGGACTGTAAACTCTCAACGTTATATCATGAGTCCAAAGACTCTTCCTTTACAAATTCTTTTAAGTCCAATGCCATTTGTTATTTTAGCCCCAACACATATGTGCCTAATGAAGTCATAGAACCATAAGGTTTCCTTTAAGGTGTGTTTAAATCCATGGTTAAAATTCGTTTAGGATTTGTTCATCCTTTACAAATTGGATATCATTTGAAGCTTAAGTTATGGTACATTTTAACTAAATAGTTAAAATTGATTTGATTAAGGATGCTTTATAGACTTGAGTATCATGTTCAATCCCTTGGATTCGAAGTCGTTCCGTGGACCAATATTCCATGTTCAACTTCATTTAGGATTTGGTCATCCTTTTATTTATTTTTATTTTTTAGTTTTGTACATAATTAATTAAAACATTTGAACTTGTGTTATTTAGAGATGCTTCATGGACTTGAGTGTCATGTTCATGATTCGAGGTTGCTCGATGGACTTATGTATCATGTTCAACCTCATTTAAGATTTGCGAATGACTAAATATTAGAAATCAAATATTCTGAGAAATGCAAAAGACCATAAAGCAAAAACAACTTTTTCTTTAAATAATTTCATTCTACATTTTTTTGTTATAAATATCATCCCATATCCTTCTTAGAGCAACTCCAATGGGAGTTGATTAACAAGTTCTTAAAGTTAATGACAAGTTCTTAGTGGGTTTCTGATGCGTCTCGGCAAGTGCACCAAATCGATTCAAGTAATATAGAACTACCAAAGAAAGTTTCGAGTATCGAACACAAAGATTGGAGTAGCCAATTACCACTACTCAATATCGATAACTATTCGAACGTTACAAATTGGGTATAAATTGAATAACCAAAATTGAAATTAAATCTATCACTAACATGTAAACAATCAAGATCAAGAACACAATAACACTGAAGTGATTAATATGAGGAAAAACTCTAAGGATCTGATTTCACCTACTTCAATCTAGTCTGGTTAAATTATGACAAATTTCCCTATTCCTAATCAACTCTTATTGTCAACCGGGAATCCTAATATATTCTCATGACTCAATCAAGCCCACATGAAAAGACCTTATAATCCTTAATCAACTATATCGCTATAATGATTAATTATCAAAAGTTCATTAAGTTCTACGATTCCCTATAAAGGTTGCATAAGACTCCTACTATATCTCTATTCGTACTCATTCTATGATTTTATCCCAATGCCCTTAAACATAAATCTCATGTCAATCTCCTTAAGTTTGGCATGTCAATTTTCGACCAGTTAACTGAAACATAAAATTCAGAGATAGAAAACAATAAAGATGAAGAGAAATAACAAAATTGCCAAATATCACTAAACCGTAATGAAGCGGTTACATCGTCTCCTTAGAAATAAGGAATTAGTTCAAGATCCAATGAGTAAACATCATCAAATCCAATGAAACAAACATAAAATTCATCTCCAAAGTCTCAAAAACAGAAATCCTAGTTTTTCACTCAGGAAAACGCAACTGAAAGAATAAGGGAGATCCCTAATTACATCCCAAAAAGTTAAGTTTATACCTCTCAGATCACGCGCATTCGCGGGGCGAAACTTACAAATATAACAGTTTCAAGACTATGCCATTTGCCGGGGCGAAATGGCATTCGCGAGGCGCACCCGAGAGATGGTTTATGGTTTTTGCTAGGCGAACTCAAATTCGCTGGGCGAATTCTGATTCCAAACATTCTTCAACTCTTTTCTTCATTTTTCTCTCATGCTTCCACAACTTTACTTTTTAGCTTGACTCCAACACATCTCCTACAATCAAGCAACAACAATTAATGCTTTATTTGACTTAAATTCCTAATTAAAAACATAAAAACCAAATAAAAGACTCAAGACTCTACCTGACAACAATAAAGTTAAATCCGAGCCAAATTAAGGTTAAACTCAACTAATATGCTTCAAAACCACTGCCAAACTAGCATAAAAACTAGATAAGCCAACGGGTTATCAGTTTTACCATTGGAGCAACCTGATGTGGATGCCGTATGTAAGGACAGTTGCTTCTATAAGCAATCGGTTCTTATATAAGGATCGTCAATAGAAAAAAGAGAGAACTATAATATTTAGCAGTCCAATCGCAAATGAATTAACATTTTAAATTGAAACAAAAATAAATATAAATAAAGATGTGAGGTAATTTGTGAGACCCAATTAGTGAACTTTTAAGAGTTACACTATTGGAGTGTAGAGTTGTTTAAAGTAGTGTAAAGTAAAAAATGATGAGGTAGCACGGTAAGATCCATAAAAAGTGAAGTTAAACAACTCCAATTGATTGCACCATTGGAGAAACTCTTAGATTTTTGTAAATATTTTTAAGATTTCAATAAAAAAAAAATTGGAAAATCATGTATGAAAATCAATGATCTTTTTGTCCTTTGATCTTTTTTTATTATTTGTAAATATTAATTCGGAGCCTTTTTTTTTTATTCTTGTAAATAGTTTTGGGGTAAAATAAATAATTTAAAAGTCATTACATCTGCGCAATTAATTGAAAAGAATAGACGATGTTGGATGCAAATACCTTTCCTACTAGTAATCGACACCCGTACTCAAACTCTTTTTCAAAGATTGATTTTTTCAGATATATGGGTTTTCCATTGTTTTGCCGAAATTAAAAAACTTTGAGGGTGACTCCACTTTAATCCTATCCCTTTTTGCAGCGCTAGACAAGACGGTCGCAAAAGGGGCTTAACGTTTTTTCTTTCTCACCAACAGAGAACTTTTTTTCCTCTTCATCAAACCAATATCGCCAAAAAAAGATTCTCACCTCTTTTTCTCATGTTCCGTTTTCTCCTTCTCTCACAATTAGAAATCTCCATCCTTCCTCCATTTTTCATCTTCATCTTCATTTTTTCATCAAAACCACCAACACATTTATTCACCACCACCAACAGTCGCATTGCTCGAGCCATGCTTGCAGAGCCGTGGTGCTGTTGTAGAACCAAGACCCACAAACCCAATGTGCCACTACTTGTTCTGTCATCGTTGTAATAGCTATTGATATGTCATTGCACCACTGCGTGCAACACTCACATTCGTGTGCGATCATGGTCCTCCAGCCCGCTATCACCATCAAGATCACTAGACATTGTGTTTCACCTCATGTCCGAGGTTGATTCAGTCTCCGTTAAAGAAGAAGAAGAAGAAGAGGAAAAGCGGCAAGAGGAGAAGTCTCACTTCTCGATCATATTAGAGGTAATACTAGAAATATTTGGAGAATAAAGCTCTGAAGTTTGGGTATTTGGAAACTGATGTAATTAATTGTGCTTGTTAAATTGATGCGATATTTTTGTTGTTCTTATCTTGAACTATTTGATTTCCATGATTGTGTATTCTTTGTTCCACTTCTCTTAAATCCTTAGATCAAATCTTTGTGGTTTTATGTTCGGTATAACTTAGGCTTTTTATGCTTTAACTGAATAATTCAATATATAAACTTGTATGATTGTTCATTGGATAAAATGATAGGTATTGGATGATTTTTTATCATATAAAAGGGAAAAGGGTTGCAAGATACCGTACTCCATCGCTTAGACGTCGTACTCCACTGCGTAAAGGTCAGGCTAACAAACCTACAAGTTTGGAAATTTTGTCAGTCTTAAAAAAAAAAAATTCTGCTTGCGGAAATTCATTTTAATATTCTATTTATTAGTGCTTATTTGAGAAGATAACAACTTCCTTTTCTTTGCTTACTTGATCTTTTAATGAATGCTTCTTATCTTTTTTTACGGTGATGAATGACATTGATATATAATTCCAGTGAAAAGGATTATAATTATATGTTGATGTAAAAGAGGATCTTATGTCTTGTTGGATGGGCTGCGGACAAGAAAATGAACACCCAACCATATGAAAAAAGTCAAAGAACAAACTCGTACACGATTGAATCACCCTAAGACTTGAGGCCACGGGTGATTTGTGCAAGCAAGAAGGTTAAAGTTATTGGTTGGGATTCGAGACAGTTAAAGCTAGCGATGCAAAGTGATTGTATTATGATGAAAAATTATGATTTATGTTTATTTTGCATAGACTATATTGTTTTTGTTTGTGATTTGTCTTCATTAATGATGATGTATCGTTGTTCCTTGTATCCTATATTTCATGGAGATTTTTCGTACATCACATCATTTAAATTAAATCTTTTAAAAAGAATATGGCGGTGGACACTCAATTTTGTTTAGGTTATCTAGGTTACAAATAATATAAAGCAGTAAATAAATCAAAAAAATCTTCTTCTTTTTTTTTTGTTACCATCAAAGAACTCTTTTAATTAATTGAAAAATAAACAAATAATCAAAATAGTAAAACTAGTAGTATTCATGTTTTTTCCCATTATGTTTTTTTTTTCTTTTCTTTTTATTAAAGTTTTTTGACCCAATTGAAATCCCAATCACCTGCCCTTTCTTCTTGAGCGAGTTTTTTTAAATAAAATAAAATATATGAATAATAAATAACAGCTCATAATATTAAGGGGTGAAAAAAGGAAAGATATAGGAAGTCCATTATGTGGATGGATTTGGCTATAACTACCTGAGAATATTCAATAGAAGAGAAGCAAATAATAAACCTTCTCCCCACCTTAGGCAGATGGCATAACATAATTCTGGCTCGCTATTACTGAAGTTCAAGTACTACCAGTATGAAAGTATTTTTCACTGTGAAGCCTATTACTGAGGCGAGCATAAGGTTATCGAGTATCCACAATTCAAAATCAATACCAAGAGGTTTGTCCAACAATAGTAGTTCACCAAACTTAACAAATTTAACAACCAAGCGACAACACTTAGAGCTAGTTAGAACAACGATATATAGAACTTACTATCATTAAGTTCTGGATATAGATAAAGCTGCAACGTCCTCAACAAGTTCTTTGTCAATAAGATTCAGTAAACTACAATAGAGAACAAAAAAAGTATCAATCAATTAGACATACAATAATAAACAAAAAAAACATAAAATAAACAAAGTGATTAAAACTAGTAAACTATCAGACACTAACCTGGAGTTTCACAACGCCAATCATTTGTACATAGTAATGCTTCGTCATTTTCAGGCAAGAGAGAACTTCAATACTTATCGAGTATACGCCCACCAATACTAAATGTTGATTCTAATGCAACTTTTGTAATTGGTTTGCTCATAACATCATGTGCCATTAAATAAAGCTCATGATGTTACCTTTATTTGATTTCCAATAATCCAGAACATCCAAGTCTGCATATTGCTTATGATCAAGTTTTTTTCACGCAAATATGCCTGCAAATTAGATTCTTTCCTTGATGATACACACAATTTACTTTGGAATGTTCCAAAATCGTCTAAATCACTTGAAGAAGCGTAATTTAGGCCATCATTAATAGACTTTTGTGAACTTCAAGAATTTGTATCATTTGGAGAGTATTTAAGGTATTCTTGAAAAAAACTTTCAGCATATTGTGAATCTCCTATGCTAGTTTTAAACCATCATCATCACCACATAATTTTACATAACAATATTCAACATAGTGTAACTTATATTGAGGGTCTAAGATAACAGCAAACAAACGAATACCATTGTAGAAGTCCCAATATTTGTGAAAGTTCTTATTCATTCTTCTAGCCATGCAACAAATTTGGTTTTCATATTCAAATTCGTCATGAAAAAAACAAGTTGATTCCTTAATTTTAAGTTGAATTCTCCATACACCATAAAAGTATAAGTAGGCATTTTCTACCTCGGCATTTTTCTCCATACACCACAAATATGTCTAAAAAAAGTAGCTATATCATAAAATGGCTTTAAAAACTCTGCTATTTTTCTACCTCGGCTCACTCCTCTCCTGATGAACAACTATCAAATTAGGGATTTTCTAAAACTTATGTCATTCTCAAGCATAAGAAATGTGGAATTTCATCTCGTATGAACATCTTGACGAAGTTGCCTAGAAGTCATATGATAGTTGTTCTAAACATGATGCAAACTTCAATTTCCTTGCATCTGAACCCCTGATGTACTTCACACTTTCTCGGATTTTAACCAAAGCATTGTCTATCACTTTCAAATTTTCTTGAACAATCAAATTCAAAATATGCACCCCACACCTATTGTGAAAATAATCTCTATTAGTAACATAATTAGCAGATAACATCATAACAAAATGATGGATGCTTCTTCAATACATCCAGCATTGTGTCATTGTAAGACACATTATCCAAAGCAATAATGAATATTTTTTTATCAATCGACACTCAAATTAACACCAATATGAGGTGGTGGCATATGAAAGAAAGCCAACACTTTCTTCTGAAACTCCCAATCCTTAGAAACATAATGAGCAGATAACATCATATATTGATTAGTAGTTATTGATGACCAGAGGTCATAAGTCAAACAAATTTTTCCAATAATTGATCGTAAATAGCGTTTGAGGTTTTCTTGTTCTTTCCTATTCAACTTTAACACATTAGATTTGGCCGTATTTCTAGACATTGTTTTTGCATATGGGTTCACGAAATAATGCAAGTCCTTAATCTTATCATGTTCAACAAATGAAAAGGAATAGATGTGTTTAATTATTACCTTGGATATCTTTGCTTATAAATTTCTTGATCAATAGGCAGATAAGAAGATACTTTCCCTTCTACACCACATTTCTTCATATGACGTCTCATATTTGAAGTTCTACCACCCTATAGACTTTACCACATTTTTTGCATTTTGCCTTTGGAAGTCCATAATCATCAACAAAATTCTCAAAATAATCCCAAATAACTAAGCAAGAGATGTTTTACCTCTTTTTGTACAAATCCTCTTAATTAAGCACAAATTGAATCCAAACAGACTAATTAAGTTATCAATCACCTATGTTTAAAGCAAGTATACAGAATTGGGTAGATCTATCTTAGATCAATTGAGCTAGAGCAGTATTTGAGCTTATGATCGCCCAACAAGCATTGGACTTGGCTTAATTATTATGCCTGAGCTATATAAAATTTATTTCTAGTACAAGTCAATGTCTGGACATACTCGCATTTAATTATGTGATTCGTTGTTCTTCGTTTTACAATAGTTGTGTACTTATATAAAAGCAAAACTTCAGCAAACTGTATTATTGTGTTTTTTTTTACTGGAGAAAGCTTATGGCTTATCATTAATAATTAACTGAGCAATACAAGAAGGGGCTGATCAAGGAAATGGGGACTAGGCTTAAATAAAGCTACCTTATCTAAATTGTGGGCAACTCTATTGGCTAGTCTTCTAACAAGAGAAGAACATTTTAGAATGATAGAACCTAACTCAGAAATGTTTTCACTAGAGGAATTAATAAGATTACCAACAACCTTGCAATCCGTTTCAAAAATCACTTTTCCCAAGCCTAAATGAATAGCCCACTTGATAGCCTGGAGCAAAGCATAGGCTTCTCCTTCAGAGGGTGATAAAGTTGCAGGGTGCTAAGAGAGCCTGGCAAACAGAAAGTCTCCAGTATCATTTCTCAAGCAAATTCCCACTCCAATTTTATGCGAGTTAGTGCAAATGGTCGCATCAAGGTTGAGTTTCAGGAAACTCGCTGGTGGGGGAGCCCATGAAGGGGGCATCATATGGGGCAGTTCTGCTATCAGTAATGGTCCTAGCTTGCACCCATTCAGCATGAAACAAGTTTGCGCGATAAACCACATGATCTGAGGTGGTAATAGAATCTGGATTCTCCCAAAGAGAGTCGTTCCTACACCTCTAAATGCTCCAGACGGTCATAGCAAAGGCTGCACTTTGGCGATGATCAAGAAAGGAAAGGAGCTTCATACACAATGAAATAGACAGAAGTAAACACTAAAAGGGGGTTGGATTGTGTTTACCAGATTTAAAAAGAAATAGAAACTTTTTCGCAAGCATAGTAAAGAGCAGACGAGTGTTTTTAGACAAACAGTTAGCCAAACAACCTATCTGAAGGTTTTCACAGAGAGACACACAATCATGCAAGATGAAAAACAGATTGATAAACACAGTTATAACTTCCTTAGTTAAAAGTCAGATAATCAAACTAAAGAGATAAGGGATAGAGAGATTTAACACAACAGATTTATCCTGGTTCACCTCTTAATAACTGAGGCTACATTCAGTCCTTGGCAGCACCAAGTTTTCTCAACTATAACTGCTCAGGTTACAGGACAGACAAGTATTCTTAGCTCACCTAGCCTCTTCAGGCTCTAATACAAGTATTGTTTTCTCACCTAGCCTCTTCAGGCTCACTCAGATTTGTTTGAGAGAAGAAGTAAATTAATTACAACTTGCAAGTCTTTCACAAGCACTCAGATGAGTTTATTAAATGTGAAGGTTTGAAAGACTGCGTATTAACTTCAAATGATTGAAGAATAAAGATTGAAAGAAAAAAGATATAAATGCACAGAGTAATTGCCCTTTAAATGCTGTGATAGTTCTCTGTGGAATCTTCAATGTCTTCTTCATTAAATAGTCTTCAAACGAATTAAGTCGTTAGAGACATTCCTTAAAAGCTTGGCTTTTTGCAGATCTCCATTAAATGTAAATAGAGTCGTTCTGGGCAATCATTAATGCTTGAGGAATGTTGTTTGTTCTCTAACATAGGAAGGACAAAGATATCTGATGTAGCATCAGTCATTTCAGACTTTTACAATTGCTTTTTGTTCTTTGCAGAGAAACTTTCCCTTTGCATGTATATTTCAGTTGTACTCAGGGATGAAGTTCTTTTGTTGTACTTCCATTCTAAATTATAAGAATACTTTATTGGCCAGATTTCCGATTTTATTGATCCTCGAGAGAGAAGTTTTCAGCATTTTAAAACTGATAGGACAACTAAGAGAAGTCTTCAATCTTGAACAAGATTCTTCACTGTAAGTCTGCAGACGGGTGAGTAGCTTCTTTAGACGGTTTTACTTTTAGATTAGAAGGTCAACATCTTTTTGTAAGCTTTAGACAAGTGAATTTTCTTTGTTCAGACAGGTGATTTCAAGCTTGGACTTAGTACAGACAAGTGATTAAGCTTATCATATTAATCTGCACACTAAGTAGACAGGTTAGCAACCACAGACGAGTTCAATTAAATCTTTGAACAAATGTTTAGTTTTTATCAAAACTTAGGTAAATGCAAATCAGACATTTTGGAGACTTAACACACAAGTCCGAAAATGAATCTTCAACAAGGAGGAGAGGTTGAATGTGCCCCCATAGGTGTTGCTTCTCCCTGCATATTATGCTAAGAGGACTTGAAATAAAGAGGTGCCAACGAGACTCAAAGTCAGAATCGCATACTGTACATGTTATAGGGCAGTTAACGCCGCGACGACAGAGCTTGGAACAGATCTGGAATGCGTTACGGCATGCCTGCCAAAGATGAAGCTTAACACGGGATAGGACATGAAGATTCCAAATCAACCGCCAATCGCCATGCACATTAAGAAGAGCATACGAGACAAGTTTTGTGGCAAAGACCTTGTACCCAGTTTTAACAAAGTATAAACCATTTGGAGTTAAAGACTAAATGAGTTTATCATCTACAATGGAGTCGATGAGCGGTACCTATAAAATGGAGGTCGCAGTATCTGGAGGAAAAAGGGAATGAATAAGAGGATCATTCCATTTTTGTGTGCCTGGGAGCCATAAGTCGCAGATCCTCATATCATGGTTAGCGTGACCAAGGGGCAGTGGAGTAAAGTTGGAAGAATTATTTTTAAGCCAATGTTGATTATATACGTGCACAACATTACCAAAACCAATTTTCTATCTGATGCCTTCGAAGAGTAAGGGTCTAGAAGACCATACACTATGCTAAGGATAAGAAGGATTGTGCCTAAGCATAGAATCCATGAATACCCCTCTACGGAAGTATTTAGCTTTGAAGAGACGAGATACAAGAGCATCAAGATTGGAAATAAATTTCCAGCCTTGTTTAGTGTAACACCCCATTTTTTTTAATTAATCAGTATTTTGGTGTTTGTATTTTATTAGAGGGTCTAGAGAGTGAAATAAATTAATCCGAGACCATAGTCACGCTCTACGTTATCGTAGGAAGCTATGGTTAAATTTTGGGTCGAAAACTCAGACAAAGCCTGGTCTGCGTTTTTCACTGACAGTAGTGTTTTACTACTATTAAGACCTAATTTAGACTCATGAATGAAACAGTTAGTGGTAGAATCACGATTCTTACATTTTCGAAAAAATGGGTCCTGACCTTCGAAAATAAAAATAATAATAAAATATTCGGGCGAATACTCGAACCAGGAAACGATTGGAGCTGTAAAGGGATTTACCGGGACCCGCTAACGGATAAACTTGATGTCACATTAAGTCACATCACCTCGGGAAGCGTGCCATGATTCGACACTGTCATAATGACAAACGAAAATATATGGACGCGAAAAGACCAAAATGCCCCTGATCTTTTTCCTAAAGAACGTTTACGTCCCTAAAATATCTACATTTTCATGACCTCACCCTTACTCTCTCTCCTTATTTTCGAGCCTTACTTCCTGTCTCTCACCTCCATCTTCTTCTTCTTCTTCCTTTCTTTCTTTCCTTTCTCCATTTTCTCATTTTCTTCCATTACTTTCCTCCATTTTTCTCAAGCTTCCACAAGGTTTTTCAAAAAAGTTTGTGGAGTAAAGTTGTTCATCTCATCCTCCTCTATCACCTAAGAGGTATAGATTTCACTCTTGAGCTCTCATTCTTCATTTTCTCCATTAAAATTCATGAGTTTCAAGTTTTAAGATTCAAACTTCAAAAATCTCTAGAAAATTGTAGAAAAATCCTTTTAAAGCCAAACCAATTTCTATGAGCTAGATTCTTTACCCTCTTTCATAATCCAAGAGCTTGTAAGCAAAAGATCTCTCTAGCTCAAATGGGTAAAAAGGGCCGAACCTAGCTTGTGTGTGAGCTACGAGTTTTGCTTCAAGTTTTTGAGTAAAAAGACTTACTCTAGTGTTGTGTTTACTTAAGGATCATTGATCCAAGAGTTAGGAATTTTTAGACATCTCTAGCCTATTTTAAAAATAGGGGCCGAACCTAGCTTGTGAAAGAACTAGGGGTTTTGCTTCAAGTTTTTGAGTAAAAAGACTTACGCTAGTGTTGTGTGCACTTGAGGGTCATTGATCCAAAAGTTGGCGGAATTTCGACACCTCTAGCTTATTTAACTAAATAAGGGCAGCAGCCTAGTCCTAGGGATTATGGGATTTTTGATTGAACTGTACTGATTTCTGGTTGTGTTTTGTTGTATAGAATCGGACAGGACTCGAACGTTCAACCACGCATCCGATTGACAACTGTTGGATCGTAGCCGGAGCCGCACGTGAGAATCACTGAGGTGGGGAGAAAGAACTTTATCGTCGGGAAGGCAAGCTAGTATAGAATATATATATATATATATATATATATATATATATATATATATATATATATATATAGTGTGTGTGTGTGTGTGTGTGTGTGTGTGCGTGCGTGTGCGCGTGCATGTGTGTGTGTAGGGGAACCCTTAAACCCTACTAGAGGTTGAGCCGTGGATAAAGTGCCTGGACCCTAGGTGTAGGTACTTTTGGGCTATCACCACTAAGTTGATAATATGGATGATGTGATTGATTGAGGTTGATGTGTTGAATTATTTAATTGATTATCTATTGATTTATTGTGTTGAACTGTTTGTGTGATTTACTGTTATCCGGCTTTGTGATGATATCTGTTCTGAAATGATTTTCTGTTGTGATGTTTTATTGTGATTGGTTGGTTGAGTATTGATGAGGGTATGGTGAGTGTTGATGTTGTTCGGGTTGATACCGTCGTGGTCCCGACCATGGAGCTGTGGCTCGTAGACGCAAGGCGTCGTGATGCTGATGTTGATGTTGATGTTGATGTTCATGTGGATGCGGTGTATCGTGGTCGTGGTCGTGGCCGAGTGCTTAGGTGTGAGGTCCTGGTATTAACCGGCGATGGATGTTTGTTACATATCATATCATTTCGTACCACAACATATTTGTCCCAAAGGGGGATGTCCAATTGGGGACGTGATGTTTTTAATCCCGAGGCGGGATGTCCAATGGGGGAATTAATGTGATGTTAACCCGACGGGGATATCCAACTGGGGACGTGATGTATCGGCCGACATGCATATAGAGAAGTCAGCATATACATAGGGACTAGTATCCCTATTATAGGTTATCTGAGAGAATGACTTTTGAGAGGGTTGTGGTGTATGACTTAAGAGATGGGTGATGTTGTGTTGTATATTTTATCTGTGCTGTGTGATGCATGCATATATGTTGTAATGATGCCCCTCTCCCATATTGATGATATATGTTTCTTATCTCCCGCATTTTCTGTATGTGTTACTTTTATATTATGAGAAGACCCCATGGAGAAACCGCTTGCTGAGGAGCTGGACGACATTCCATATGAGACCGATGCCTGTGGACGAGCCCAGGATCCTAGCCTCGAGGGGTTGGGAAGTGATCGTGGTTAGCCGGAGAGCTGTCTCCCAACCTATTTTCCTATTTTTATTTTGGTTTGTATTAATATACTATGTATGTATTACGTTAATAATGTAGCCATACTGATGGGGCAAATGATGTATGTACGTTTTTATTTATATTTTCAAAGCTGTGTACTCTGAAACGATGCGTGCCTTGATTTTGTTTGCTTCCGGGCTTAATTTTCTGCTTCGCTCGTATCAACAAGGCGCGCTAACGATTATAATGCGATTAAGGTTAGTTAATATCTTAGGTTCTCCAATGGGACGGCGGGTCGTCTCATTTAGCAAGCATAGAAGGTTAAAACCTTGAAGATTCCGAAAACCCATACCAGCAAAATCCTTGTGAGCTGTAAGTTTATCCCAGGATAACTAGTAAATACCTTTAGTGTCTTTCTTACTAGAGCCCTACCAAAAAGAAGTAAGCATTTTTTCTTTCTCATCTCCAAGAGAAGGAGGAATAAAATAAATACTCATGTAGTAAGAGGGGATGGCCTATGTAATAGAATTTATAAGGACCTCTCTATCCGCCATAGAGAGACTTTTACTAGATCAAGAGTTAATCCGCTGCCAAATACGGTCCTTAATGTAAGAAAATTAGCTTTTTTGCTTCTTCAACCATGGAAGGAAGCCCAAGATATTTACCTGATCCCAAACTAAGCCGAACACCCAGCAACAGAGAAAGAGAGCTGTGACTATTTTGATTGACATTAGTGCTGAGGAAAATTTCAGATTTAGCAAAATTAATGGCTTGCCCCGATGCTTTTTCATACTCAATAAGAAGTTGCTTCATAGCCAAGAATTCTCTGTTATTTGCTTGAAGGAATATAAAATTGTCATCTGCAAAGAGGAGATGAGAGATCTTAGGGGCACCTCGGCTAATTTGAACCCCAGGAATAGAAGCTGTAGCTTCATCATTTTTAGTAAGAGCAGATAATCCTTTAGCACAGATGATGTAAAGAAAAGGTGAAAGGGGATCACCTTGACAAAGACCTCTA
This sequence comes from Ammopiptanthus mongolicus, assembly GCA_039655645.1. Taxonomy (NCBI): domain Eukaryota; kingdom Viridiplantae; phylum Streptophyta; class Magnoliopsida; order Fabales; family Fabaceae; genus Ammopiptanthus; species Ammopiptanthus mongolicus. Next base: position 85,324,603 of record CM077343.1, read on the forward strand.
CCTGGAATAATGAGGCCAATAAATTCATGATTAACAAGAATAGTATAGGAAACAGAATAGAGGCAGAGATAAATCCAATCCACTTATTGAGAAGCAAAGCCAAGCTTGAGCATTATGGCTCTAAGATAACTCCAGTTAACTCTATCAAAGGCCTTGCTAATATCAATTTTTAAGGCTGCTTCCCCCTTTAAATTAACCTCTTCTCTTACAATTCATGTGATGAATAATTTCAAAAGCGATTAAGGCATTATCAGTAATGGATCTACCTTTCAAAAAAGTTGATTGCTCTTCAAAATTACATTTATCAATGACCAGAGAAAGCCTTGAAGCTAGAGCCTTGGCAAGAATCTTATAGATGACATTACATAGAGAAATTGGTCGAAGATCTCACATTGACTGAGGGTGATCAATCTTAGGAATAAGAGCAATATTCATCTCAGAGACAGATGGAGGAATGAAACAAGAGTTAAGCCAAGTATTGCAAGCTGTTGAAACCTCATTACCACAAATGTCCCAGAAACGCTGATAAAAAGCCAGATTGCGACCATCAGGACGTAGGGATTGAAATAGACAGATGCAAACACTAGAAGGGGGGTTGAATGGTGTTTGACAAATTTATGCGGAATTTAGAAACTTTTTTGCAAACACAGACGGGTTATAAAAGACGAGTAAACACAGACAGGTCAATCGGACTGATAACTCGTCTGAAGGTTTTCACAGAAAACACACAATCATGCAAGATAAAAAAAGGTTTGATCAACACAATTATAAACCCCTTTAGTTAGATGATAGTTAAGACAAATAATCAAACTAAAGAGTTAAGGGAAAGAGAGAGATCACTCAGCAGGTTTTATCCTGGTTCACCACTTAACAATGAGGCTACGTCCAGTCCTTGGCAGCACCAAGTTTTCTCACTATAACTGATTTAGGTTACAGGACAGACGAGTATTGTTTTCACACCTAGCCTCTCCAAGCTCCAGACGAGTATTGTTTTCACACCTAGCCTCTCCAGGCTCCAAACAAGTATTATTTGCACACTTAGCCTCTTCAGGCTCAGACGGGTTTGTTTGAAAGTGGTTGCAAAATATATTACAATTTGCAAGTCTTTCACAAGCACTCAGACGAGTGTATTAAATATGAAGATCTAAAAGACTGCGTAATAACTTCAAATTATTGAAGAATAAATAATGAAAGAATGAAGATATAAATGTACAGAGTAATTGCTTTTGATTGCTTTGATCGTTCTCTTTTTTACTGGAATCTTCAAAGTCTTCTTCATTAAATAGGCTTCAAAATTTTAAAGCCGTTAGACACAAAGTCTGAAGTCTTGGCTTCTTGCAGATCTTCAATAAATGCAATATAGTCGTTCTGATCAGCCATTAAAGCATAGGGAACTTCGCTTGTTCTCTTTCATCAGAGTGATGCAGACTTCTGATATACCTTTGGTCTCAGCAGGTCTGTATACGTGTTTTTTGTTTGCAGAGGGAAGACTTTCCCTTTTGGTGTAAGATGCAGTTGTGTTCAGGCAAAGCACTTTGTTGAAGTTCCTTATCAGAGTCGAGACAGCTTTCATCCAATGTATTCTTTAACGTTAGTCATTAAACGGGTTGACTCTTTAACAAAGAGATGACGTCAGTTGCAAAGTCTTTTAGACGAGTGAGTCTTCCTTTGATCAGACGGTTGAAGACTTCATTAGACGAGTGAACTTCTCTTAGTTCAGACGAGTGAACCTTAGCTAGTTAATGTACACATTTTGCCTCAGAGAAAGAAATGGCATTAAAGATAATAACCATTTAAAAGATAATAACCATTAAAATGGCATCAAAGAGTCAGACGGTTAAACATAGACGGGTATCATAAACACTCATCAGGAAGGTTATTCAGCAAAGCAATGTATATTCAAGTTGTCTCTTATAAACTTAAACCTATCCTCAGCTAAAGGTTTTGTAAAGATATCAGCCCATTGATTTTCAGTTTTAACAAACTTAACATCAAATACACCTTTTTGAACATAATCTCTTATGAAGTGATGTTTGATTTCTATGTGCTTAGCCTTAGAATGTTATATGGGATTCTTAGTTAAGCAAATAGCACTAGAATTATCACACCAGACAGGTATATTATGCTCAAATATAAAGTAATCTTCTAGTTGATGTTTTACCCATAATAGCTATGAGCAACAACTTGCAGCAGAGACATATTCTGCTTCTGCAGTTGAGAGTGCGATAGTCGTCTGTCTTTTGCTTGACCAGGAGACTAAGTTTGCTCCAATAAAGTGACAACCTCCACTGGTGCTTTTCCTTTCAAGTCTATCTCCAGCAAAGTCAGCATCACAAAAACCAACTAATCTGTAATCTTGTGTTCTCAAATACATTAAACCAAGATTAGTGGTTCCAAGCAAATATCTAAAGATTCTTTTAACAGCCTTAAGATGAGATTCTTTGGGATCAGATTGGAATCTAGCACACATACAGACACTAAATTGAATATCAGGTCTGCTAGATATTAAGTAAAGAAGAGATCCAATCATACCTCTGTAGACAGTTTGGTCTACCTTTTTACCTTCATCATCTTTGCTTAGATTAGCATTAGTTTGCATTGGAGTTTTCATGATCTTTGAGCTATCCATTTTGTACTTCTTTAGAATCTCCTTGATGTACTTTTGTTGATGGATGTAGATTCCATCACACATCTGCTTGATTTGCAGTCCAAGGAAGAACTTCAATTCTCCCATCATGCTCATTTCAAATTCTGCTTGCATCAACTTAGAGAACTCTTTGCACAATTTTTCATTAGTAGCTCCAAAAATAATATCATCAACATATATTTGAACTACTATGAAGTTATCTTTTGAGCATTTCTTAAACAAAGTTGTATCAACTTTTCCTCTTATAAAACCATTATTCATAAGAAAAGAACTAAGTCTATCATACCATGCTCTAGGCGCTTGTTTTAAACCATATAAAGCCTTTTTAAGTTTGAAAACATAATCTGGTTTTTCATTATCTTCAAAACCAGGAGGTTGTTTAACATAAACTTCTTCTTCAATTATTCCATTTAAAAAAGCACTTTTTACATCCATTTGAAATAAAGTTATTTGATGTTGTGCAGCATATGACATGAGTATGCGAATAGCTTCTATTCTAGCTACAGGTGCAAAAGTCTCAGTATAGTCAATATCTTCTTGTTGGTTGTAGCCTTGAGCTACTAACCTTGCTTTGTTTCTGACAACTTTGCCATCTTCATCTAGCTTGTTTCTGAAAACCCATCTTGTTCCAATAACAGACTTGTCTGTTGGTTTGGAGACAAGTTTCCAGACATCATTCCTTTTGAACTGATTAAGTTCCTCTTGCATAGCAAGAATCCAGCTTTCATCTTCAAGAGCTTCCTCAATATGCTTTGGTTCAATTTCAGATAGAAAAGCCATATTGCTTGACTCTCTTAAGACAGATCTGGTTCTAATACCTTTAGAGGGACTTCCAATGATAAGATCTTCAGGATGACGAGCTTTGAACTTCCAGTCTCTTCTGAGATCATCATTTTGATGTTGATTTGACTGATAACTCGTCTGCTCCACTTGTCTGACAGATTCCTCAGCAGACTCAGTTTTTGATACGTCTGGCTGTTGACTCGTCTGCTGGGTAAGATTAAGTCCTGCAAGATCATCTTCTAGATCTGATAGTTCCCTATCAGTCTTTAGATTATCATTGAATTTTACATGAATGGATTCCTCAACAACAGAGGTTCTAGAGTTAAAAACTCTATATGCTTTAGACACTTCAGAATATCCAATGAAGATACCTTTGTCTACCTTGGAATCAAACTTTCCAAGTTGATCCTTGGCATTTAAGATGAAGCATTCACATCCAAATGAATGGAAGTAAGATATGTTGGGTTTTCTACCTTTCCACAATTCATAAGGAGTCTTCTTTAGGATAGACCTTATAAGTATTCTATTTTGCACATAACATGCAGTGTTTACTGTTTCAGCCCATAAGTACTTAGAGAGATTATTTTCATTGAGCATTGATCTAGCCATCTTTTGCAGAGATTTGTTCTTTCTCTCAACCACTCCATTTTGCTGTGGAGTTCTAGGTGCAGAGAAGTTGTGAGAGATTCCATTCTCTTCACAGAACAGTTTGAATTGCTCATTTTCAAATTCTCCACCATGATCACTTCTAAGGGTTGAAATACAGAAACCTTGCTCATTTTGTACTTTCTTACAGAATACAGAGAAGGCCTTAAAAGAATCATCCTTGTGGGTTAAGAAAAGTACCCAAGTAAATCTAGAATAGTCATCAACAATGACAAATCCATATTTCCTTCCAGCTAAACTGGCAACACTAACTGGTCCAAACAGATCCATGTGTAACAGTTGAAGAGGTCTAGAGGTTGATACAAGGTTTTTTGATTTGAAACTTGATTTTACTTGTTTACCTCTCTGACATGCATCACATAAAACATCTTTCTTGAAACTAATATCAGGCAATCCTCTCACAAGGTTATCCTTTTTCAATTTCGAAATAAGTTTCATACTAGCATGTCCTAGTTTCTTATGCCATAACCATCTTTCATCCTCTTTAGACATCAGACAGGTTACACTTTGATCTGAGAGTTCAGTTAGCTCAATCTTATAAATATTTTGCTGTCTATTAGCTGAAAAGAGGGTCTTGCCACTCTTGTCTTTGACTATGCATTCATTCTTAGTGAAGGAGACATCAAATCCACTATCACATAATTGACGTATGCTAAGTAAATTGTGTCTTAGTCCTTCAACCATAAGTACATTTGAGATAGAGGGAAGAGGGGGTTTACCATCAATTGTACCAACACCAGTTACTCTTCCTTTTTGATTGCCTCCAAAGGCAACAAATCCACCATTCTTAGACTGAAGGTCTTGGAACATAGACCTTTCTCCTGTCATATGTCGCGAGCAGCCACTGTCCAGGTACCAGCAAAGGCGTCTGCTTTGTCCTATTAAGGATGTCTGCAACAGAAATTATTTTATCTTTACGGACCCATATTTTTCTGGGTCCTTTTCTGTTAGTTCTAGGAGTCTGTGAAGACTTCCTCTTCTTCTTGTGAAAACACTTAGACATAACATGTCCAACTTTTCCACTGAAGTTACAGACGGGTCTAATTCTAACTGAAGTGGGTTCAACATAGACAGTTGAAGATTTTGTTGATACTTTATGATCAGCTTGATGATCATACCCAATGCCATCTTTGTTAAGAGAGTGTCTCTGACATCCTAGCAGTTTTGTCAGATTATCTCTGCTACTAACAAATCTAGCAAGATCAGAAGTGAGCTCCTTCACTTTCTTTTGAAGTGTGACCACTTCTTTAGAATGTGATGTTTCACTCGAGATCGAAGCTTCATCAGACTTTTCAGTCCTCAGCATCTCACACTCTTGAGATTTTTGTTTATGCTCACTGAGTAGTTTAACATAACCTCTCTTGAGGGATTTGAAGGCCTTAGATAAGCCTTTGGATTCCTCTACCAGCTCATCATAAGCATCATGCAATTCCTCAAGTTCAGAATGTACCTCAATTTCAGGTTCTGAATCTATATTGGCCATCAGACAGAGATTGGCTTCCTCTTCTGTCTCTTCTCCTTCAGAAGATGAGCATTCAAGATCTTCCCATGTGGCCATCATTCTTTTCTTCTTCTTTCTGAAGAACTTCTTTTTGGAAGCTTTCTTCAAAAGAGGGCATTCAGGTTTGATGTGACCAGGCTTCTTGCACTCATAGCAGACAACTGGACTCTTGTCTGTTGATGTGGATTCTTTGTGAGATTTTCTGAAAGGCTTCTCCTTTATGAACTTCTTCTTTCTCCAGAGCTTTTTCATCTTTCTGGTCATGAGAGAAGTCTCTTCATCATCATCAGAATCCTCATCATCAGACTCGTCTATGTCACAGTCAGACTCGTCTGTCTTTGAAGCTTTTAAGGCTTTAGCTGCCTTTAGGTCAACTTTTAGAGCAATGGCTTTGCTCTTTTTGATTGACTCATCTTCATTGAGCTCTTGCTCATGAACAGTGAGTGTGCTAAGAAGTTCATCCATAGTAAAGGAGGTGAGATCCTTAGCTTGAGAAATAGCAGTGACAAGAGGTCTCCACTGCCTTGGAAGACTTCTGAGAATCTTAGCAACTTTCTCAGCATTTGTATATGTTTTACCAAGAGATTTCAAACCATTAGTAATAGTTTGGAATCTACCAATCATTTGAGCAACAGATTCACCTTCATCCATGGTGAACAGTTCATATTTTCTAACAAGAATAGAAGTTTTAGATTCTTTTACCTTTGCAGTTCCTTCATGTGTGACAGATAAGGAGTCCCACATTTCTTTAGCAGAATCACAAGCACATACCTTTTCAAACTCTTCTGGACTGAGAGCACAGATTATAGCATATCTGGCTTTATGGTTTAGATCCCATCTTGTCTTTTCTGCAGGTGTCCACTGAGCCTTAGGCTTGTCTGAGCCATCAATATTCTGAGGAGTGTAAGGACCATCAGTAATGACATCCCATACATCAGAGTTTGTTGACAAGATGAACCAGTGAAACCTTTCTTTCCAGCAGTTATAATTTGAACCATTGAAAAAGGGAGGTCTGGTCATAGAGCCTCCTTCAGGTTGGGGGTTCCCACTTGACCTTTCTTCAGGATCTTTTCTCTACACTGTTAGGTGCTCAACCCAGAGGCTGAGCTTTGATACCAACTGAAATAGACAGATGCAAACACTAGAAGGAGGTTGAATGGTGCTTGACAAATTTATGCGGAATTTAGAAACTTTTTCGCAAGCACAGACGGGTTATAATAGACGAGTAAACACAGACAGGTCAATCAGACTGATAACTCGTCTGAAGGTTTTTACAGAAAACACACAATCATGCAAGATAAAAAAAGGTTTGATAAACACAATTATAAACCCCTTTAGTTAGATGATAGTTAAGACAAATAATCAAACTAAAGAGTTAAGGGAACCCCTTAACAATGAGGCTACGTCCAGTCCTTGACAGCACCAAGTTTTCTCACTATGACTGATTTAGGTTACAGTGTTTTCACACCTAGTCTCTCCAGGCTCCAGACGAGTATTGTTTTCACACCTAGCCTCTCCAGGCTCCAGGCAAGTATTATTTGCACACTTAGCCTCTTTAGGCTCAGACAGGTTTGTTTGCAAGAGGTTGTAAAATAGATTAAAATTTGCAAGTCTTTCACAAGCACTCAGACGAGTGTATTAAATGTGAAGATCTAAAAGACTGCGTAATAACTTCAAATGATTGAAGAATAAATAATGAAAGAATGAAGATATAAATGTACAGAGTAATTGCTCTTGATTGCTTTGATCGTTCTCTTTTTTACTGGAATCTTCAAAGTCTTCTTCATTAAATAGGCTTCAAAATTTTAAAGCCGTTAGACACAAAGTCTGAAGTCTTGACTTCTTGCAGATCTTCAATAAATGCAATAGAGTCGTTCTGATCAGCCATTAAAGCATAGGGAACTTCACTTGTTCTCTTTCATCAGAGTGATGCAGACTTCTGATATACCTTTGGTGTCAGCAGGTCTGTATACGTGTTTTTTGTTTGCAGAGGGAAGACTTTCCCTTTTGGTGTAAGATGTAGTTGTGTTCAGGCAAAACACTTTGTTGAAGTTTCTTATCAGAGTCGAGACAGCTTTCATCCAATGTATTCTTTAACGTTAGTCATTAGACGGGTTGACTCTTTAACAAAGAGATGACATCAGTTGCAAAGTCTTTTAGACGAGTAAGTCTTCCTTTGATCAGACGGTTGAAGACTTCATTAGACGAGTGAACTTCTCTTAGTTCAGACGAGTGAACCTTAGCTAGTTCAGACGAGTGAACTTCTCTTAGTTCAGACGAGTGAACTTATCTAAGTTCAGACGAGTGAACAATTCATATAGACACTTAATGTTTTAATCAGCACACTAAGTAGACGAGTTAAATACCACAGACGGGTTCAATTAAATCGTTGAATAACTGTTTTAATCTCATCAAAACTAAGGTAAATGCACATCAGACATTTGGAGACTCAACAAGGATTTATCAGGGTGCATGATAAAAAGGGCCTTTTTAAAATCACACTCAGTAAAAGGAGCAAGAAGGATGGAGTTATCAACATCTATAAGTCTCGGCTACACCAAGTTAATAATATTGCCAAGATCGTAAGGCTCCTCTTTAAACAAAGATGACAAATTTTTAGAAGCAACAGCAAAAATACCAAATTGTGTTTCAATTGAAGAACCATCATCTGAGTAAAGCTTACCTGGAGAATTATGTTTTTTCCTGGAAGTTGCAGCAGCGTGAAAAAACTTGGTATTAGCATCCCCATCCTTAAGCCAAAAATTCTTTCCACGTTGCCTCCAATAAGACTTCTCTTGAATAAGGAGGGCAACAAGCTTATTTTTAGAGGCTTTAAAAGAAGAGATAGAATCAGCATTTGTTTGGTCACGCAAGAGGTCAGGGGTCCTGTTACACTGGTTAATATCACGCCTGAATTTAGAGTTCAGGTTTTTGCCCCAAATATCGAGTGTAGAAGTGCAGTCTCGGATTTGCGTTGAAATGCCTCTGCCTATAGAACTGTCCCAACTATTTTTAAAAATCTGGCGCAAATTAGATTCCTAAAACCAAGCATTCTCAAAGCGAAATTTTTTATAGAAAGGAGTAGTGGAGACCATGTCAATCATAAGCAAGATAGGACTATGATCAGAGATAGGAGCAATAATATTTAGGACCTTATTATTAGGATAGAACAGAAGCCAATCATTAGTTACCATAGCTCTATCAAGTCACCCTTCAACTGCATTATTTGTGCCACGACTTTTAGCCCAAGTAAAAGGATAACCAGAAAGAGGGAGATCAATGAGTCTGCAATCAGAGATAGCTTCTCTGAAACCTCTAATAAGCCAAGAGGGGCGAGGAACGCGACCACATTTATCATCATCAAACAAAATATCATTGAAGTCTCCAATAATACACCACGAGAGATCAGACATATTAGCCAGACTTCTAAGAAGAGACCAGGAATCACGCCTTCTGTTAATATCAGGAAAGCCATAAAAACCAGTGAGCCTCCAATGACCATGAGAATTATCAGTCACCTCCACATTAATGAACTGACGAGAGTAATTGATAATATTGCATTGGAGAGAAATCTTCCATAAAAAAGCAAGTCCACCACTCCTGCCTTCTCTATCAACAACAAAACAATGGTCAAAACCAAGCTTAAAGTGAATTTCATCAATTTTATTAACATGAACAAGAGTTTCAGAAATAAAAATAGAATCCGATTTATGGGACCGGACTAGGTCTTTCAAGGTAGGAACTGCACGCAAGTTACCTAGGCCTCGACAGTTCCAGCTAAGGATGATCATTGGTCCTGGCAGGCCTGGGAGGTAGGTCCTGCCACGAAAAAATGACTTGAAGAAAATGGTGCGGAAGGAGACATGTTCACTCTAATAGTGGAGGATTGCATGTGCATGGTTAGGTCAGTGCGCTGCCTCTTTCTTTCAATATGTGGGACAAAATTTTGAGATATCTGTTGATTATTATGGAGCGTAGGATGCGTGATAAGGGCTGATTGTGCACTGGGGTCCATGCTATTAGGAGATAGGGTCTGTTGCGCGAAATTAGATGGAGAGAATGAAACAATTGATGTAGATATGATTGGCATATTAACTATAACGTTATTATTTGAAGGAGGCGCGGAATTTGTGGAGGAATTTACTTCAGCATTATTGACGTTGTTGTTGCAGCTAGGGTTAGCAACGTCCCTAAGCCACTTGCTACTGCCAGAACTGTCGCCACCCCTACGGATATCAGCCCGAAGCTCAGGACCCCAACCTCTAGCACCATTATCAGAGGCTAAAGCAAAAAGAGCCTCGCAGAATTGATTTGTATGACCTAAACAGCCACAAAAAAAGCAGAAAGGACCAAGCCTCTCGAATTTAAACTAAGCTACATGCCATTCACCATCCGATTTCTTGAGTTTCTTAGACGTTGTCAAAGGAATTCGAACATCAACTTTCACGCGAATCCCCATGTATGATCTCCAGAACCCAGTATTATTGTTAGTGTCATATTCCTGAAACTCACCAATGAAATTGCCAAGATATTGACCAACAGTTGGAGACATAAACCCAGCTGGGAGACCATAAACTTGGACCCAAAAAGAAACAAAGAGAAGAGGAATCCGTTCTGGGATTTCGAGGCAACCAAGTATAAGCAGATGATTGTTAAAGGACCTAAGACCTCCTAAAAGGATTCTCTGCATGTCGTTCTTATGAAAGAACTAAAAAAAGTAAATCCTAGGTGATGCTTCAGAGATACCAACACCTTTAACCGGTCTCCAAATTTCTGCCATACGCTCCTTCATTGTTTTAAATCTGATTGTGTGGTCAGTGAGGAATCTTCCAACCAAACAAAAATCAACGACAATGTTACCGACAATATCTTCTTCCACATGAAAAACACCACCTCCATCTTCTTCATCAAATAGTGTCAGGTTTTCCAGATTAACATCCATTAGAACAAGGTCACAAAGAGAACCAAGAAAAAAGGAGGAGAAAAGAGCGAATCTCTCACAGGAAGAGAAGAGTAAAACTGTCACAGGCTAGAAATCCTAGCAGAGAGATTATTGTGAAACGATTTATCGAAAAATAGAAAGTTTTTGTTTTACAATGACTTCTCCAAAGAATTCGTATGTGTCATCTGAAAACATTTTTTCCTTTGTCATTCTTTGTCTGGCAAATTCTACAGTATTCAAATCAATATTGTATCATCGTGTTGTAACCTTGGTATAATAATTCTAAATAGTATATGCACAAATCTTTTATCCTAAAAATAGTAAATCTGGCCGGTTATTTCATTATTGAACTGTCTAAATACTTCCTTTCTGATATGGTTCTGTATAAAATACACGAAAATGTTCCGTTTTAAAATACAACTAAAATATTCTTTTGTTCTGTATTTTTTTTTTTAGGTTTCAACTTGGTCCTCCAACAAATAAATGTTCTGTTTAAGTCTTCTAAATTTTAAACGTTTGTCATGTTTATCCTTTCCATCAACTCCGTTAAAACCAATAACGAAATTATTTGATGTGGAACTAACGCCATTTAAATGGTCAAATTCATAGTGATAATTGAGTTTTGTTATGAGTTTAATTTACATTACTTGAAGTTTAGCGATATTATATTTGATACTCCTACATTTAGCCTAAAAATAGAGGTAATTGACATGGGAGGGTAAATGTAATAACGCCATAATTTTAAGGGAGAACGATAAAATATTTGGAATAGAAGGAATATCGTATGTAATTAAATCAACCTAGATCAAAATAATTTTCCCTTTCTTTTATCATTCCTTCTTTCTCTTTTATGGTCGTCTTTTAATGCAGACATTGTTCCTTCTCTCTTTTATGATCGTCTTTTAATGCATAAATTCTTTATCAGAACTATATGCATATCGGTCAAGTCCTAAATATATTTGTGTACAAAAAACAGGTATACGTGGACTTTGACTTTGAGATTGCTGAGAGTGAATTTGAGAGAACAAATGCACTTTATGGAAGGCTTCTTGATCGAACAAAACACTTGAACCTATGTATAAGTTATGCGAAGTTTGAGGCAATGGCTATGGACGAGGATGACAGAGTTTTCGACTTGACAGAACAATAACAAAAGAAGCAACACATTCAACATTCTAGATGTATATGATCCCAATGCTATGCTCATATGTTGTTAATTTATGATTATTGATTTTTAGTTTGAACTGAAGTGGAATAATTTTCTAATTCTCTTCTTTATATTTTGTTTGGTGCCTGCATCAGGACTGTTTGAGAAAGCTGTTAAATACTTCAAATCATCAGCTCCAAAATTGAAAGAGGAAAGGGTCATTCTATTGGAGTAATGGCTCGAAATGCATGGCCATTTTGGGGAGTTGGGTGATGTTAGCTTTGTCCAATGTAAGTTTCTCGGGAAGCTCAGGAAGACAAAGCAAGTTCCTGCTGAAGATGGTTCTGATAGGTATGTAACTAACTTATTTATTGAGTAGTTCCCAAGGGTTAGTTGATATGGTGTCATAAGCAACATGGTCAGGGTTGCCCACTTTTAACGGAGTGGATTTATTTTCCTTCTATCCACGTACTTGAGGCCCACTTGAGCTTTTGGCATTGTACATGTTCATAAGCCCATGTGTAATGTTGTTAATTTTGTAATTGTAAGCTTCTTTTCGCTATTATGTTTATGCAAGCGTTATTTATTTATTTTCCTACTTCATTCCTGTTACTTTGATTTGGAAGATTTGAAGAATTCATCCATTATTTTCTTCCCCAATCAATCTCAGGATCTTAGAAGCTTCGTACAAGGGGAAGAAGCAAAAATCATCACATGAGGATTAAAAGTATATGGGACAAGATTCGTTTTTTTTTTTTTTAATTTCCCAAGGTATTCTCCGCAAGCAATTGCGAAGACTAATCCCCCGAGGTACTGGACGACATTTAAGGACTGACCTCTCCCAACCATATTTTCTCCATACACAAGAGTCAATGATCGAACCCCTGACCAAGATTCGTTTCTTTTTAAACTAGCAAAAGTAAATGTTTCGATAGCTTATATGTTTGGATGTTGGTCTTTTGGAAGGGAACAGAAGGAAGGATTTATTTTGTTATTTTGTAAGTTACCATCGTCTTTCTCCTGTTCAATATGCTTTCATCTCTTCCTTGTCGTCTATTTCTATTCCTAAAAGTGTCATGAAAGCTCTTTCCCATCTAGGATGGCGGCAGACAATGATTGAGAAAATGCAAGCTTTAGAATCCAACCATATTGGTCTCTGGTTCCTTTGCATCCAGATAAAAATATTGTGGGATGGCAATGGGTTTTCAGTGTCAAAGTAGGACCTAATGTTACTGTGGATCGTCTTAAGGCTTGTCTTGTGGCCAAGAGATTTACTCAAATTTTTAGACAGGATTATGGAGATACTTTTTCTCCGGTTGCAAAATTGGCTTCTGTCGAGTTTTTCTATCCATGACAGGCAAGAATCAATGACCTTTACATCAATTAGATGTCAAAAATGTCTTCTTGCATGGCGACTTAAATGAGGAGATATATATGGAGCAACCTCCTGATTTTGTTGCTCGGGGGAAGTCATTGGTTTGTAAACATCGCAGATCACTAGGTGGTCTTAAAAAATCTCCCCGTTGTTGGTTTGAGCGATTTATCTTGGTTTTACAAAAAAAAACGGAATGATCCGAAGTGAAGTATATCACTTAGTATTTTATAAGAGTATCCATCTAATTTGTGTATCCATCTTCTGGTTTATGTGGATTATATTGTCATAATAGGAAATGATCATACTAGAATTTAGCAGTTAAAAGAGCATCTATTTTGTCACTTTGAAACAAAAAGACTAGGGTCGATTGAGATATTTTCTAGGAATTGAAGTTGCTTAGTCAAAGTCGGGAATTGTTATCTCCCAAAGATAGTATGCTCTTGATATTCTTTTTTTCTTGTAGGCAAATGTTAGTTTGTTAGTATTTGTTATGTTAATGGGGGGAGTTGAACTCATGACCTCCTTATCACTCCAAACCCTATGTTCTTCTCCCCAAACCACCAAGCCACCTTCTTAAAGAGACTGGAATGCTAAATTGTAAACCAGTAGATACTCTCATGGATCCAAATGTTAAGCTCTTTCTTACCATGAAGATTTATTCTCAGCTCCAAGCAGATATCGAAGATTAGTAGAAAAGTTGAATTATCAAACTGTAATCGGACTAGACATCTCTTTTGCTGTCAATGTGGTGAGTCAGTTCCTGACCTCCCCTCGTATTGGCCACTAGAATGCAGTTGTCAGAATTTTGAGATTTATTAAAGGATCACCAGGAAAAGGATTAGTGTATGAAAATATGGGGCATAAGGAGATCTTATTGCCTATAGTGATGCAAATTGGGTTGGATCCCCATGTGATAGGAGATCCACCTCAGGATATTGTGTTATCTTTGGATCTCCTATTCTGCGGCTTGTGTTATTAATCACTTAAGCATTTCACAAATCCCTTTGTCTAAACTACTACAGTCTTAACTAAATCTTTTAGAAGTATAGAGACTTAAGTAAAAACTTCTAAAACTATATGGACCTACTTAAAAATTTAGTAATTAAAACTATAAGGATCAAAAGAGAATTTACCTAAACTTATTTAGATTAGTTTTAGCATGTGCTTTATTTGCCCTAAAAGTGTAATATACATCAGAGTAATAGCATACAATCCTTAAAATACAAAGAGAAATGATTCTTGAACATCAAAATAGGGACAACAGTACGGTGTCTCTTTGTATTTATGATGTATTTTTAAAATACATGTATACAAAGAAAATAAAAAGTAAGTGAGAGATAGAGATAAACATATATGATGTCATATACAATGTTCAAAATTCATTGTTCAAATAATACAACTGTAATATATTATCCGAAATAATAATCGTACTCAATGTTCCCCTCATTTACATGACATCCATTTCACCCCAGTTCTAGTTGGGCATTGTCTAGAGTCACATCTCTTGGACTATGACAACATCACAATTATAAGATATTGCTACATTCACTTTAGGGAATAAAATAGAACTAGTTTGGCAATATTCATGGATAAATGTTACATTTTCAATATCCTTTCATATTAAAATTGTGGCATGTATTATCTTCACATTTCTTATGGTGGGATGTATTCTTATTGAAAAAGATGGAACTACCAATTATTTTTCCACCTTCTTCTATATCTATGGCCTTAACCATGACCTCTTCTATGCCCTAAATTATAAATTAAATTATATGTAGGTAGAGAATATTTAGGGCCGCGAGACAACTTTCTCCAAGGAACTCGACCATTCGTAACTTCAGGAGAAGGGTTGCCTTTTCAAAAGGGGGTCGCAGTAGCCAGGGTATAACATAGAGAGATCTTTTATCAATACCAAAATCCAAAATCTTAGTTATGATGCAATCAATAATTCCTTTTCTTTTTATTTTTTAAGAGTTTTTCTTCTCCTTTTTTATTTTATTTGGGAGTACTCAATATACTCATAATTCTAAGCTTCATGTTACTCAGCCCTTATGCTTGATAGAAATATTATTATCATATAGAGTTAACGAATGAGGTGAAATTGACTTTATAAGACGAAAAATGGCAAAAAAGAAAGCATTCTTTCCCCTTCCCTATCTTACATCTATAATCTTTTTGCCGTGACATTCTATAAAACTAGTTAAGCAAACCTAATTAAGAATATTTACATCAATAACTTATAATTTTGTTCAGCCACAAAACGCATGCAATTAATTGAGTAAATAGACAATTTGGTCCCTGAAAGTGTAAGGCAGTATCAACTTAGTCCCTGAATTTAACTAAATAGCAAAAACGTCCCTGAAGTTGTAAAACGTTAATCAATTTGATCCCTCCGTCAATCCCAGTTAGCTGACGCCGTTAACGGCACTGATGTGGCACGTTAAGCACCGTTGTCACTGGTTAGGTGGTGTCCACGTGGTCAGGGACCAATTTGAAACTCTGAACTAGGGACTATATTGGTACTCGCAACTCTGAACCAGGGACTAAATTGATACTCGCAACGGTTTTCTTCTTCTTCTTTATATTTCCCCTTTCTCTCTCTGCTCTCTCTCTCTCTTTGCTTCCTCTGCCTCGCGGTTTCTCTCTAACCACCCGTCTATAAAACCACCCGTCTATAACCACCCGTCAAGGAGAGAGAGGGGGGAGAGAGAGAGAGAAGAAGAAGAAAAATGTTGCGAGTATCAATTTAGTCCCTGGTTCAGAGTTGCGAGTATCAATTTAGTCACTGGTTTAGAGTTTCAAATTGGTCCCTGACCACGTGGACACCAACTAATCAGTGACAATGGTGCCAACAGGACACTTAACGTGCCACATCAGCACAGTTAACGGCGTCAGCTAACTGAGGTTGACGGAGGAACCAAGTTGATTAATGTTTTACAATTTCGGGGACGTTTTTGCTATTTCGTTAAATTCAGGGACTAAATTGATATCGCCTTACACTTTCAGGGATCAAATTGGCTATTTACTCGCAATTAATTCAAAGATTTTTTATTATATATATATATATATATATATATATATATATATATATATATATATATGCACCAAAAGTAGAGAATGTTTCCTCTCACATGTCATTCTTTCAAATTCTTCCATAGATCAATAAGATCTTTGTTATTTCAATTTGGGTCTTAAGGTTTTGTCTTTCGCGAACTATATACACCAAAGCTTTTCATAAAATAACAAAATCAACGAGCTATAGTATATAGTTTCTCTCACAATTTGTCAAGGGCAACAAATTCAAAATAAGATAGAATATGTTAGTCAAGAATAATTGATAATAAAATATTAATGAATGATCGAAAAGATATTCCATACTAAATGAGTGAAAAGGAAGATGTTAATCGAACCTCCGAGTTGTTCAAGTTGATTTAACCATCCTTTTATGGAATGAGGATCTTCTGTCCCATTTTGATGTATCATATCATGTATCAACTAATAATATATTATCATGTATTCTATTTTTTCAATATTAAGTAAAATTTTAACTTATATGACAAGATATTATTGGTTGGGACATGATATGTTACACCAAAATAAAACAGGTAACGTGTTTATAATGTGTTATAAAATTGAAAAAATAACTCGAGACAGAAAAGAAAGAGAGTAATTTATTTTTTTGAGACGGAAAAGAGAGTAATTTATTGATTAATATAAAAAAATGTTTACATGAAAAAATCCAAAGGACTGAGAGGAGTATCTATATCTCAAGAATGAAATACCCAGTACTTTATGAAATTTTAATCAGATACAAATTTCCTTATAACTAAATCATGGGCTACATAGATCAACATGAATAATAATAATTTTTTATCATATATTCTAGATATTCATTTTTCAATGATATTTCATAACATTTACTCCCAAATTAAAGGGAAACAAAAACACTTTCCCTTCTTTATAAAAATGGATTCTCTGCCGTAAAACCATCTCTTCAGCCAAATGTCAGCCATTGGATTAATCTAACGGCTGAAAGATTTCTCTCTCTAACCGTTAGATTAAGTCAACGGTTGATATTTAACTGAAGAAAAGATGAAAGGAAAGTTTTGCTCCATAAGTTCCGGACCTCTATTTTATTCCTCACTAAAAAAAATCCAAACACAGGCTGCTTCAAATTTCACAAAATGATATCCAAAAAGAATATCACATTTAACTTTGTTCTAACGAAACTAACCACATCGAACTAAGTACAGACGAAAACCAAAATTAGCACATTGATTACGACCTAAACTACTAGTATATAGGAGCAAACCTCAATTTAACTCAAACGTTTGTAACTTGTGAACATTATTATTTTCTTATTTCAATTTCTATAGCTTAAGCTAAAACTATAGCCGTAGATGACCTTGTAATTAAGTCACAAGTCACATTTTGACTATTTGTCTAGGTGCTTTACAGGTTAATTTGTAGGACAGCAACCAGCTAACTCTACGCTGAGAAACTTTGTTCATTATCATTGAACACGAGAAGTGGCTGGCTAGCAAATTAATAAGCAGTTCACCAGCTTCCTTTCGATCGAGTACCTAAATGTCATTGATAATAATATACCACTCCTGCCTAACAGTACTTAGAAAGTGACCCACATTTTAACCCTTACCATGCCACTTCCTTTGTATCAAATGTCAATCTCTATGGTTTAGAGCAAAAAACAAAATGTCTGGTAGTGACCCTTTTTTTATGGATTATAATTATTATAAAGTTTAACTCAACTCCAAAAATTAACTTATAAAGGAAGGATTGTTGAAGTTATTATAAATAGTTCTCTGCTCATATACTCAACCGATGTAAAACTTTGACATTTAACACACCTGATAAGAATGAACATCTATGGGTGGCCAAATATCGTTTTAAGCTTTGATATCATATTACAATAATTGAACCTAACTCTATTCCAAAAACTAGTTCATAGAGGGAGGGTTGCCCAAGTTATTGTAAATAGATCTTTGCTCATATACTCAACCGATGTGGGACTTTGACACTTAACAATAATTAAAAAGCAATTTATGCTTAGGACACAGCCATTAGTAGGTTGGTAGATTAGATGAGTTCAGACTCATAATTAAACTTTTATGTCAAGAAGTTATACTTTAGCCTCACAACAACATTAAAGAGAAAAGATGGGGGTTAATGTAACCCAAGAGAAAAAGAAAAATAACTACCATAATTTATTGTTTCCATAGTGTATTTGTACTTTGGTTCATCCATTTGCTTGATCATTTCGGAGAAACTTCCACTGAGAGCTCAACATAGATGGTACCCAGCTATGAATTGTTAAGTTACTTTTGATTGGTGACGCATTTCAACTAGAATCTTTAATCAGAATAAATGCTAAAGGCAGCAGAGCACAACTTTTCCAAGCTCAAATGCTAGGAAATTTTGTGGTGTATAAAATGACACAAAACTGTTAATAGAAACAAACTCGATGGTGAGTGAGGGTATTGCCATATGAAGTAAATTAGCACATGGGGTGTTACATGGTGATAATTCCTCGGTGTTAAATGTGAATTTCCCCACACAAGTTGCGTATTTTGCACATGGACTTTTAGGAAAGCACATAGGCAATAGTGAAACGTGCTCAAAATGGCTGCCCTCAGATCCTTGCAGCTGTAATAGCTAGCCATTGGATTTGACAAATCGCAGAACCGATTGCAATCACCATCACTTACATGTGCCGAAACTGGTTAAGTGCACGAGTTGGATTTCCGTGCTATCTAAAGCAGGGAAGAAGGTAACTTTCTAGCTATTATATATGTCTAACCAAATTTGATATCAAATTTGGCAAAGTGTTTGGCGTGACCTGTGCATGAATCAATATCACTTGGATAAAATGTTACTTTGGCAATAACTATAAGGACCAAATTAGGCCAGCTCCTCCAATGGTGCGAACTACACGAAAGGGAGAAAGAAAAGGAAATAAAGTATGATAGCATCCAAAACTGCATGCTACTATTGGACTAGATGAAAGGGTAGGATATAAGTTAAAGAAGAGTTCGGAAACAATATAGATTAAAAACGTGTCAATAGATATGAGCATAGGAGTAGTATGAGAGAAGCGTTAGCCAGATGTTGACTGAGTAGTGAGACTGGGTTGTGTGCTCGGTCTTTCTCATTGTTGGTGGTATTATTTTCTCTGTTTTGGTAAAGCCATTTCATTTTTTTTAATTTCTTTTACACAGCAAGCTGCCAACTGCCTTTGTCCCCCCCCCCCCCCCACCCTCCTCCTCCTCCTCTCTGGATGAACTCTTAAGCACGTGAAAATTGTGCATGTGAAATTATGCAATAATTCTACATATAAATTTTGCATTTTGGCTCTAACTAAAGAATCAGGATAGCACCAAAAAAAAAAACAAAGAATCAGCAGTTTGGCAAAGGATCTAAAAGTTGTGATTGCGACAGTAATATATTTTTGTTTTCCATGTAATATCCAAAAAAATTTAGAGGGATGTCAGCATATATTTTTTTTTTTTCCTAAAACTTATTATTAACATTTATACTTAGCAATAATAGTTAAAATTACATATTTTGAAAAATTATGAAAATTTATTTCAAAATAATTATAATATTTTAATAAATATTGTAATTAGTAACATATTGTAATCGGGGATTAGTCCCGTAGCCGGTCCAAATGGTCGAAATTGTGGGGACATCTTGGTGGATCCTGGAAAGCCAAAAATCCTAATTACGGTAAGTTCCGAACCAAAAAAAATAACTTTAGCTTACATCACAATAACTTCTTAAAAATTACAAAATTCCCAAATCAAAGTCTAAGCGCTCTTACTATAAATAATTAAGATATTCTAATGGATTTAATCGGTATGCAGGATCAATGTAAAGATTTTTTACACTGTCAACCAATCATAACTTGACACATTAGCTAAAATGTTTGAGTCTTATCTTAACTACCTTAAAAGTCACTCATACCATGATTTCTGATTGGTTGACAATGTAAAAAACTTTACACTGACAGTACATAACAATTAAACTCTATTCTTATATCATTTTTCTTTACACCTTTCTTTACATTTATTTTATAATCGTTGACGAAATCGCTTTATTTTAGGAAAAAATTCCTCTATATTGTGTTTGTCTTTGAAGTGAGCAAGTAAGGTGTTTTGCCTATGATTTGATAAAGTGAGTTAAGATCTCTATGCACTTTATCAAATCATAGTCAAAACACCCTTACTTGCTCACTTTAGAACAAACTCACTTTAGAGGAGCCTTATCCTTTATTTTAAAAACAACAATGAATATATGATAAATGATTAAAAATTAAGTGTGAAAAAGTGATATATAATAAAAACTGGCGAGACCAACATTTTCCCACTCTATTATATATTTTGTGAATTGATTGGGCAAAATCATAAATTTGGTTAGCTATACTTTTATTCAAATAAATTCTAGGGATATTAGCCCAATCTAACAATAGACACATCTCTGCAAAATTGGTGAATACGAGCAATTGTAGTTTTAGAAGGGGATGTGAAAATGGGTTTGGAAACCCTCACTTTTGGGAAGCAAATGCCACATAGACATGTTAAAATGACGACGTTTTAGGGCTTGTTCAACGTGGGCTCCACGTTAACACCACATCAGGACCAACTAGACACTTTATGGTCACGTAGAACAGTTACTAATGAACTTGGATGAATATTTTATGGTGACTTCTCTGGTACTTTCAATAATTTTGGGATAAAAGTTATCCTATTCAATCAGAATGCGCCTCCTCAATCAAATGGATCATGTCAATGGGTCAAGTCAAATGGTTCTTACCATTTGATTGGACCACCTAGATAGGATAAAATTATCCTAGGGATATCATAAAATTACAATAATAGTCATACTTTCCCCATGAGATTCCTATTCTACCCTAACCTTTTTAACCCTATATTCCCATCGGTGATGCTAATCTTAAACCCAAAGCACCTATTATCAAAAATGGATTTAACTCATCCAAAGTGAGAAAGTGAGATTGTAGTATCTATCTTTGGACATTTAATGAGTTAAGATCCTTATACACTTTATCAAAACAAAGGTAAATATATTCTTAATTTTTTACTTTACATTTTTATTCATTTTATAACTGTCAAATACATACTAAAAATAAGAAAAATGTGTCATGACACTTTTTGCTCTCTCCAATACAACTCCCTAGACCCTTCCTCTATCAAATTGAAGTGCAGTTAAACCAACATAATGTTCTGATTTTGGAGCAGCGCTAATTAAGACTGAGCTCATTGAATAATATTTAAATCTTATAAAGTGCTCTCATCACGTGCTCATGTCTAATTGGGCCGCTCCTCCACTTCTCTACAGCATATCACCCTTAACCAAACGCGCTTAATCATTGTCAATCTTCCTACCCAAAAGAAAATCTAAAACTTAGAAACAACAACAATAAAAAAAACATCTGACCAAAAAATGATTACTTACAAGAATAAGTTATTCAGCTCAAACCTATGATACTTGAGCATTATTTTACTTCAGAAAATGTAATGAAATAGCTAATTCTTTGCCCTCAAATTAATTCAACTCCTTGTGTTTTCTAAATCTAATCTCCCTACAACTCATGCTATTAACAAGGTGCTATACTTTGGTTTCATTTCTTTATTTCCATATCTCGCTTTCCTTGACAATTATGAAATGGGACCTTGAATTATTATGCAACAAAGGGGGGACGTCCTTGTACAACACACTTCAAAAAATTTAATCAGATGAACCCAACAAACAAAACGGATCAGTGTAAATGGACAAGTTTAGTGTCAACATCAAACCGAAGTCCATACTGAACCAGTTAGCTTGTGGGCCTTATAACATCCGCCCAAACTTCTCTCATGTTCCCATCATCATCATCATTCTTTGACTCCTCAAAACAAAAACATCATTATTCCTAATCAAAAATCCATAACCATCATTATTAAACACTTTATTACAAATTGACCTCTCTCACTCTCACACTAACTCACTCATATCCAAATCAAAACAATGATTAATTATTCCAAAACCTTTTCGTAGCCAAAGGTACGTGATCGAATTCCTCTAATCCTCTCAATCTCAGATCTTGAGCACCTTAAAACCCTTATAACGTGGCAGCACCTCATTTGTTTAAAAAATAAACGGTGCAGATTATTTACAGATCCAGACAGGGTAATTTAATCATACGCTTAGAAATAAAAGACCCAAATAGCCATAAAACAACGGTTGACTAATTCTTAAAAATAAGAACAAGAACAAGGTTTTACCCCCATTCCACAATTGAAATAAGATAATATGACATCCATATATAAGCAATTACTTCTTATATAAAAATCCAATAAGAAATAGTAAGAAATAACAAAAAAATTAGATAGAGAAAAAATGAGGTAACATGTGACTAAGTGTACGTTTGAATCAATTGTGAAAATTTGATTATTTTAATAATTGATTATATGGATAATCGATTATTGTTGTAATCAATTATAATAGAATCAGTTTTATGTTTGGATGCGTTTGCTGAAAAGCGATTACAAGATAATTTATTTCGTTTGGATTGTGTAAAAAAATCACTTATATATAGTAAATTACTAAAGAGGGTATGAAGTTATTTGTATAATTTAATAATATTTGTTTGGTAGTTTATTTTATAAGGGTGAAATAGGAAGAATGTTATTGGTTTCAAAATAATCTAACAACTTTTTAAATAAATTTCAAACTTCAAACTTATCTAAAAACAACTTTTTTCTCATAAAAACAGCTATTTTGAAATTTAATTAGTTTACCCAAACATATCAGCTTATACTGAAAAACAGCTTTTATCATGAAAAGTAGCTATTTGTGTAAGAATTAATCTTATCTAAATACCCTCTAACTTGATAAACTTTTTAGATGATTCGTTAGAGTAGAGAGTTACTAAAATATTAATGAGTATCCTAAGAACACTCATTAAAAAATCTAAAAGGTAAATTTGTATAAGAAATTATGTATTTAATATATATTGAAAAATCCTAGCTCTTGTATATAGAAAAAAATTGGTTGGGAGGAAAGAATCTAACTTGTATGTCCAACAAATTTTTCGATGGAGATTAGTCGCTAAAAAATCATACAATTAGTTTATTAATGATTAGATATATTTTTTAGGATGGTATTCTTAGGACACTAGTTTGGAAGCCGATACAGTAACATAAATGGAGTTGGTAAAAAAACAGGAGTTAAATAAGTGAATGAGTTGCATCATAGAAGCGACTTCGTACGCTGCAACCGAGGAACTATGTGTGTGAGAACAGTGTAAGTGAAGACTGAA
The DNA here is from genome assembly GCA_039655645.1 of Ammopiptanthus mongolicus. NCBI lineage: Eukaryota > Viridiplantae > Streptophyta > Magnoliopsida > Fabales > Fabaceae > Ammopiptanthus > Ammopiptanthus mongolicus. The sequence continues at coordinate 85,348,000 of CM077343.1, forward strand.
GAGAGAGAGAGAAATATAAAGACACAGCGCGCACCATTCTCCACTGTCTAAGGAGATCACGCACGAAAGCTAAGACCTTTCACCTTCTCTCTCTCTTTTTCGTTATGTTGAGTGAGTTGAGTTAGGGGTTTCGGGTTTGGATTCGTGCTATCCGATTGGTGGTTTTTGATGGATCCGGGTGCGATGATGAACGAGAGTTCCTTTCCGAATGGGAGTGGCAATATGCCGCCGTATAGCTTGGCGGAGATCTGGCAGTTTCCGCCGGCGATTAACGGTGCAGGGTTGGGGCTCAGGAGGCCGCAGTTCGGCCATGTTTTGGGGCAGTTTGGGGATTTTGCATCCGGTTCGAACCGGGATGTTAATGGACCGGTCGGTTCGGACCAGAAACCGGCGAACCATGGCCTCGGGGTCAGTGCTAATAATAGGAAGAGGCGTGACTCGGAGGATGAATCCGCTAAGGTTGTGTCCACCAGCAATGATGGTGGCGGTGGCGGTGGCAATGGCGTGGTATTCATTCACTTCTTTGTTTCTTGTGTTCATAGTAATATTATATTTGAAATTAATTTGAAAATTTTTTTTTATTAGAAATTCAAATAAATGTGTATTTTTTTCGGTAAAAAGTTGGTGATGAAAGCGCAGTTGTTGTTTAAATGAAGAGATTGGATCTGCTTTTTTGGATTGCCATTACTGGAAAATTTTGTCATTACCCAATTAAGAATATTTTTCAAAAACCAAAGTCCTCTTGTTACAATTTATTTGTAGTAATTTGAATGAACTATCAAATTTAATGGAACTAATAAAAGGGTCACCAATTTATGACATTTGGATTGAGCAGAATGATGGTGATGGAAAAAGGCTTAGAGCATCAGGGAACAGGAATGAGGGGCGTGATGGTAAAGTTGAAGGAGAAAGCAGTTCAGGAAAGCCTGCGGAGCAAAGCGCTAAGCCACCTCCTGATCCTCCTAAGCAAGATTACATCCACGTGAGAGCCAGAAGGGGTCAAGCTACTGATAGCCACAGTCTTGCAGAAAGAGTAATTCACTCCCCTTTTAATTGTGCTATGTGCTCTGTTATAGTTTTATATGCTTTTTGTTTGCGTTATAGAAAAGATCAATTTCTTAAGCAAGATAGATAACAGCTCTTGAAAGGCAGGTATTCTCCTATAGGGTCATAGTATTCTTTTCCACTAGAAAGTAATTTAAAAATAAAAATGATATTATAATTTTACCATTTTATGTTAACTTAAGGAAATCTTGAATTTAAGGAAAACTTGTGAGTCACAAGTTCAAATCTTGGAAACCGTCTCTCCGCTTGCGGGGTAAGGCTGCGTACATCTACCCTCCCCAAATCCTATTAGGTGGGAGCCTGTGCATTGGACCGTCCTATTATATGTTAATTTAAGGAAAACTTGAATTTATGGATATTCTGTAAGTATAGTCGTTGACTATGTTTTCTAATTGGAATGCTTATGGACACTGGACAGGCTAGAAGGGAAAAGATTAGTGAAAGGATGAAAATTCTTCAGGATTTGGTCCCTGGTTGCAATAAGGTATTGTCTTTTACTACCTGTTGAATTTTGTTTCTGCTCTAATAACACATGTGTGCATAACTAAAAATGAAGAAAATAAACAGAATGGAAGGAAACAGAATGTTACTTAAGCCAGAAAATCAAACTAACACTCTCATATTTGGAAATTTGTATACAGATGTATCTAGTATGATTATCCTATTGATATCGCAGCCAAAAGTCATTCCTTATAATTGGTGTTATTATGTTCCATGTTTTCTAGGAAATTATAAATTGAGATACTTTCTTTGATTCAGGTTATTGGGAAAGCATTGGTCCTCGATGAGATAATTAATTATATCCAATCTCTTCAGCGCCAAGTTGAGGTATCAATTCCTTTTCTAATTTTGGTATCTGCACATTTATAATCTTTCTTAAATTTATATCTGTTTTGAAGTTGATTTTGAGGATTGTAATGTTACTGAATACTGGATGTCGCAGTTTTTGTCAATGAAGCTTGAAGCAGTGAATTCAAGACTGAACTCCGGCATTGAAGCATTTCCTCCTAAAGATGTAAATTTTAAACATCCGTTGGTTTTTACATTTAAATTCTTCCTTTTGATAAGTCGTGAATATAATTCTACAATTTGTTATGTGGCAAGGATGTTTGTTAGGATTGAACCATCTTTTGTAGACACTATTTGTGTTATAAACTCAACTTTTTTCCAGCCTTAAAAGGGTTTTATTGTCTACAAGTTTATCATGTAAAGAAAGAGTAAAACAATATCGAAGATGCTTTGGTTTTTATACAGAGAAAGTGCTGCATCTTCTTATCTTCGCCTTTGAAAAATCAACCAAGCACACAGTAGTAGACCATAGATAAGATTTTTGTTCAAATGATTCTGGGTGCTTTTCACAATATTTGCTTGTAGATGATAACTGTGGTTAGGAAATATTCTTCTATGTAAATAAAAGGTTAAGAAATTAGGAAGTGTGTAGGAACTCATGCTGAAATCAAAATTTGGGACCAAAAAGATTGGTGGAGTTCAGTCTTTCTACCTAGTTGAAAAATCTTCAGTCTTACCATCATCAACTTTTGTTTCAGTTTGGTCAGCAAACATTTGATCCAGCTAGCATGCCATTCGGTTCACAAGCTACAAGAGAGTATAGCAGAGGTTCTTCACCAGAGTGGTTACATATGCAGGTAAGAAGTGGTTTTGAAAGAACAACGTAGCCTATGAGATCCCTTCACCTGATAATAAATGCATAAGCGAGCAGTATTCCATCCTTCAGTGGCTCCCGTAAAACAAAAATGATATACTCAAGGTGCCAAGTCCAATGGATACCTCATTCCCATTTTCTACAAGAGGCATGTGTTCCTGTTTTCCGCAGGACTGCTTCAGTTAGTATTTAAGAATCTACATATGTTGGTGTGTTGGAAAATGAATTCATTTACTCAAAATATGTAGTATAGTGGACTTTTAGGCTTTCCATGCTGATACTCAACATAACCTTATAATGATTATTCTTGTAAAAGGATGCTGCTTGTCTTGAATACATAATGCTTACATATTGTGTAATAGTCTCAACATTGATGTTTGTTTGTGAAGTAATGTTGAATAAATGAAGCTGATATAATTTTGTTAAATTTCTTTTAGGCTTTTGCGCTTTTTTATTTATTTATTTATTTATTTACATCATGTTTAAATTGTCCTAAATATTGCAAAACTGCTGCAATCTTTTCTTATTGCTCAATTCCATTTAGCTGATTAACAAAAAAGGCTAATGTAAAATGAACAAGAACCATCTTGTATGTAAAATACTCTATGAAATCATTTAAACGTTAGAACAACATTTTCTTCACAATGGAAACACCTATCATCTCAATTAAAAATCTAAGAATGCTAATATTTGTAGTCTTCTGGTTTGGAGCTGTAACTTACTGTTACAAATAGTCAAATTAGATAGCTATGTTGCACGGATTAGAATTGGATACTACGTGAAACCTTTTATGGGCAGAACTTGGCAGATGCAAGTTATGCATCTAGGGTCCATTCTGTACATTTGTTTTGAGAATCTGTACTCTTGCCACAAAGTGTGGGTTAATTAATGAACAGGGATACACTGATAAATTGGAAAATATTTACTACATTACGGATTTGTGCATGTAAGAAATGATAGACTATAGATTTTTTTGATCAGTGATAGACGATAGATTTGTAACTGAATGACTGAATGAGAAGAAAGTAGAATTTTATATCAATGTCAAAATATATTTTAGGATGATATTGATCGTTTGATATTCACCGAATCTATTTTTTTTACAAGATTAATTAAGACATTGTAAGATATTTCATAAGATACATACATACTTTGTAAGATTGGAAAAATCATCATTAAGAGATTATTGCATGAGATAAAAAGCATACCTAATGTGACGTTTGGTTCATGAAATATTTTGTTAGGTAAATTATATTCTCAAAAATATTTCTTTACAACTTTCATACATGAGAATAGAATTTTTAACTTTCATTTATTAATTTTATTCTTGGACATCTTTTATATCTGAAAATAATTTTTTAAAAATTGTATCAAACATGAGAAATTTTTATTATCATGCTCACATTTCTGAATATATTAAAATTTAATTTATATCAAACGCTGCCTAAGTAGTCTCTTACATTCTAAAGAGAGAGAGTTACAGGATCAAGTTAGTTATTATGTAAAAGAGGAAGAAAAAAAAAGAAAGTTACTTATTATATAATCTGTTACATTTATTTATTTAGATATCAGACATAACTGATTAATGTGATGATTTATCACACAGCTTTATAGAAGTGACAATGATAGTTCCACAATCACCGTCAAGCTATCTTATTGGAGTATACTTGATTCGTAACGTAGAAGATGCATGATTTCCAACAAACAACACATAACCACTAATATTATCAATTATCATTCATACTTTTTTCAACCCACTTCAGACCCATGGCATTTTATTAAACTAAGACTGATATATGACACTCTAGGCCATTCAATAAACTCGTGTGCACGAAAAAAATGAGGAACATGGAATCTTCTTAAATACACTATCGCTTGACATAAATTACCTTATATCCCGGATTAGTTCTTGTAATGAACAGCAAAATTGTAATGACATGGCTATAAAAATTATTCAACTTTTGGTCTCGTTAAATATGTTTTTAGTTCCTATAAAATTCTTATTTTTCGATTTTAGTCCCTATAAAATTGTTCTATCAACTTTAGTCCCTGGTTTTTTCCATGTTACCAAAATTGGTCCCCGACGTTAACTCTCAGTTGTTAAGTGCTGAGCTGTGTAACAGAACTCTACTCCGTTGTCTTGCCACTTGGCTTTCACTAATGACATGGATTAATTACTCATTTTTGTTTTTTAACCAAAAGTGCATAAATCCCCAATTTGTTAAAATTGGAGAACCCTAATCCTTCATCCATCTCCCTCGCTGGATCTCTATCTCCCTGCTCCCTCGTCCATCTCCATCTCACTCCCTCCTCCCTCGTCCATCTTCATCTCCCTCGGTCGTCCATCACAATGCAAAGAGGTTTCCTAAGTCAGGACTCTGCGAAGAAGATGTCCGTCTGCAATTCGTCTTCTGCTGAGACGTGGTCAACATGTGGGTGTAGTAAGGAGCCATTATTGCTCTTAACGGCTAGAAGTCAGAAAAACCCAGGCAGAAAGTTTTGGAGATGCCCAAATTGGAGGGTAAGCACCATTATGCATTTTTGCTCTTGCTCCTTTTTCCATATCTTATTTTCTTCTTTTTTCCTGATGAACAGATACCTGGGAACTGCAATTTTTTTGCATGGGCAGATGAAATGGCTGTTAATGATAGTGGAAAGGGTGCAGTGAAATTTGATGGCGAACTTGTGGAGGAGTTGAAAAGGAAGAATCTCAAGGTGCATAAGAAGTTAAAAGCTGAAAGAGTGAAAAACAAACAGTTGATTGGTGTTGTTGTTTTGTCATGGTTACTGACCATAGCTATTGTGCTAGCATGTCTACTCAAATGCACTTCGTGCATTGCTTAGGATTAGTGTTATGGGTCTATCAGTTGTAATGGGGCACTTGGAGATAACAACATTTGTACCTTGTTTATGAATTAATATTTTGGTTTTAGCAATGTTATGGTTTACCTTGTTTATCAGTTGAACATTTTGTACCTTGTTGGTGTCTAATATCATAACTGAAAACAAACCTCATAAAATGGTTGCAAATTAATAGACAAGATAAAGTCAAGACATAATCTTCATTCAACAAAAATACATCAATGATACCAAATACATAGACCAACAAAAGACATTAATGGTACCAAATACATGGACCAACATAAGACTACAAGAGTTGATTTGTCCTACAAATAACATCAATGGTACCAAATACACGGTCCAACAAAAAACTACATGCCAAAATTCAATCTTCAAACTACATGGACCAACAAAAAACTACATGCATCAACATTCAGTATGGATGGCTTGCATTAGGCTGACTTGCAATGGGCCTAGTAGGATCGGGTTGACTAGCAATGGGCCTAGGAGGATTGGGCTGACTTGCAGCATGCTGGTTTGCACTGGTGACACTTGGAGTGGGCTGACTTGTAGTTGATTTCCCCTTCTTTTTTCCCTGTCACATGACAATGCAAGACAAGTTAGTAGGTGCTATATTACAACTATTGTAAACAGAAAAAGTGCTCGTAGATGGTGCTATCTTACCTTGTTCTTGGCACTAAAAGGTGGCTGACCCTCAGTATTTGCTGCAACTTGTTGTTTTGCAGGTCCTAGAGTTGTCACCATACTCTTGGCACCTTGCACACCTGTTAGTAGTGTGTGTTCTTCTCAGTTTGGTTGGGTTTGGATCTTCATCGGGCTCCCTTCTCCTTAATTTTTTAGGCCTGCCAGGACCTCTTTTATATTGAGGAGGCAAAATTTCAGGATCATCTGTCCTTGGCCACTTGTTTTGTCCATTTATAGGAGATATCAACTGGCTGTAACATAGCTCATAAGAGTCCCTATTGTAATACTTATGGACATACAACTCAGGTTCATCTCCCTTCAATGTAATGGCTGCAATTGCATGCCTACATGGGATTCCCACCAATTCCCAAAAGTTACATGTGCAAGAATGTGTGGTTAAGTTTACAACAAACCTATCATTGAAGAGTGAATGAGTCACTTCAAACTTCATGTCCCCTGCCCATGTTGCAAACCAATTCTCACTCTTCTCAACCTCTATATCTAACCTCTTCCTAGGCTTAGGCATTATTCTTCCTTGATATTTAGTAAATTTTTCTTTCAAACTAGCAAACCTACTCATTAAATAAGTTCTAATCCACTCAAACATGGTGATGATAGGTTTATCTCTAGCTAACAGGATAGTTGCATTAAAAGACTCACTCAAATTGTTCATGAGAACATCACACCTAGGATAGAAACTAAAAGCACGCTTACACCATGAGCTTTTAGGCACTGCTTCCAGCCAATCATAAGCCTTCTTGTCAATCTCCTTGAGTTGCAGCATCTTTTCTTCGCAGGCCTCATAATATGTTGCTTTTGCAGCTCCTAGCATCAGATCCTTCATGAGTGTATCTTCTCCAAACTTCTTCTTGAAGTTGTTGTATAAATGCCTCAAACAAAATCTATGCTCCATTCCACCAAGCATCTCATCAAATGTGGGCATCAATCCCTGCCAAACACAGAAAGCAACATTAACACAACAATATAGATAATACAAACCAAAGAGTGCTGTTGTTGTCTTACCTTTTGTTGGTCAGAGATAAAAACCCATCTGTTTGTTGCTACATCTCCAATGTCCTCCAAAAGCAATGTCAGAAACCAACTCTAACTTTCTTTGGTTTCAGTTTCAACAACAGCAAAGGCCATAGGCAGATATTGGTCATTGGGATCTCTCCCAACTGCAATTAATAGTTGTCCTCCAAACTTGTTTTTCAAGTGACAACCATCAATACCTATGAAAGGCCTACATGCCAATTTGAAAGCCCTTTTGCAGCCATCTAAGCACATGTAATACCTCCCAAATCTTGGTTGCAGATTTTGTGCAGGTCTCTCTAAGTGCAGTTTACAGGTATTTCCAGCACATGTATGACCATAACAATGAGTACTGTTTACTGCAATCCCCATCCACAATTTGCCTTGCTATCTGCCTTGCCTTGAAAGCCCTGGATAGTGTAATACTAGCAGAATATGTTGTTCTTAGATCATTAATTACCTCACTCGGTTTCATCTTGTTGTTTGACTTCAACTTGTCAACTAAGACCTTAGCCACCCACTTAGACTTGGCATTCTTGTTAGCAAACACCTTTCCACAAGTATGCTTTGAGACTAATGTCTTAACCTTATAGTTATGAGTCCTCCCTACTCTGCTCACAAACACAGTATAGTTGCACTTTTGTTTGCAAGCCACTCTCACCCTCAATGTATCATTTTTCATAAATTTCACTTCTCTCCCATTCAAGACATTATGCTCAAGTACAACATCCTTGAACTGCTGGAGGGATGTAAACTCCATTCCAAGACGAAACTTAAAGTTTTTCTCTATATCATCTGGTTTGAACTGAGGATACCTTGGTCTGTGACCCCCATCAGATTCAGAATCAGAAGCACTGTCCAACTCCTCACTAAGGTATTCATCTTCAATCCCATGCATTTCCTCCATGTTTGGCGGCACAAATCTAGGTATCTTTTTCTTAAAAGGAGAAGTTGTTTTCACTTTGAACCTCCTACTACCCATTGCACCAGTGCGTACACCTACTTCAGTTTGAGACTCGGGTTGGGTCTCTGCCTCAGTTTCATTATCTGCATGCTCTTCAGTTTGTGCCTCATATTCAGCTTGTGCATCAAACTCAGCATGTGCATTACCATGAGTTTGTACCTCAGGTTCATCAAATCCATCATCTACTGCTATGTCCCTTTCTTCCTCACTATCATCAAAGTGTACTTCCTTAACAGAATCATCACTGCTACCAGCATCTTCATCACTGCCATCATCTTCAATAATACATTCACTTTCAACATTAACACCATGTCCCCTAGCTTCCTTACTGTTGTCCCTTCCTTCATTGATTTTAAGTACACAAGTGGGTATACTGACAGTGTGTTCAACAAAAATATCAACTTCAGAATTGATTGCAATTGCATAGTCTGATAACTCCAAAACATCCTTGTCCAGACATAATTCCCTCAACCCATCCTCAAATGATGAGGTAGTGGGTTTCCACCACAATGTCACAGAGTCTTTGTAACCTAGTTCCTAAAAAGTCCAAGAGCTTCGAAATATGACTAAGTATCAACATCTATGTTCTTACATGCATGCACTTCACCCCCTTTATAGTTTAATGTGGGTTCTTTAACAAAAGAACCCATGCGATGGAAAATAGCCGTAAAACATGCCATCACTACAACACACAAAACAAACAAAAAAGGAATCACTTTTCAGATATCAAAAACAGGGAAAACAACAAAACCTCTAATGTAAGTCAACAAAACCCCAACAAAACAACAAAACGGAAAAGAGCAAGTCAACATACCTGGAATGTAACCGACAACCCGTCCATATTGACCACAAAACGCCAGGGGACCACCTCCAAACGGAACGGAGCCAAGGAGACCAGGAGACAGGGATGGAAAGTGGTGGGGTTGCTTTTTTTAGGGTTACGTAAACTATGTTCTGATTTCAAAGGGACCAAGAGCATATTTGTTATGTTAAAGTTTAAACTTTAATGAATTGAAAGTCATTTAATTACTTTATTAATTAGTGATTAGTAATTAATCATATAATAACAGCTCAGCATTGTTAGATATTGGAGTGGAGTCCTGTTAGACAGCTCAACACTTAACAACTGAGAGTTAACGTCGGGGACCAATTTTGGTAACGTGGAAAAAACCAGGGACTAAAGTTGATAGAAAAATTTTATAGGGACTAAAATCAAAAAATGAGAATTTTATAGGGACTAAAATATATTTAACCCAAAAAAATATTATACAACTCTCCCACACGCTGCTGAGTGCTGCATTTCCTTTGCCTCCAGTTATGAGCTTCATGGCAGTACTATGAAGCTCTGTCACTCTTACTTACCAACCCATCCAACTCTCTTACGTCATATGATTTGGGCCTTTGCTGGGGGTGGAGGAAGTGGCCGAGGGGATGTGGACCTCTATTCTTCCAAGCTGCAGACTTTCTTTCTTGGCTTTTGCTACATACATCCCACCATTTACTCATCCATCACCACATTTTTTTTTCAATTTTTTTATTCCCAAGATACCCCTATCTGGAATACACACCTTTCCAAATGTGTTCCGGCAATTAGTTGTCGGAGTACAAAAAATTTGTGTTCCGAAATTTTTCAAGTTTTTTGACCTACCGCTATTTAGTTTTCAGAATACAAAAAAATTGTGTTTCAGCAACTAATTTCCGGAATACAAAAAAAAAACATGTATGTATTCCGGCAACTAATTGCCGGAACACATTTGGAAGGGTTTTTTTTGTCTTTTCACCTATAAAAACGAAAAAGTGGAGGGTGGATGTTTAAATGTAGGGGTGTAGGTAGCAATATCCTTCTTTCTTTGATGAAAGGTAGTGTTGGAATAGGTGGTTTCCACTCAAGAAGGGAGAAGTGAATTGAGTCTTAATTTTTTTCTTCTAATTTTCGAAATTATTTTCTTAAACAAACATGCAAGAGCAGATAAGCAGATATATCAACGTATGATTGAAATAAATAAGATTATGGGAAGAGATGCGTGCAAAAGCATACAAATCGAGATTTTATCCTGGTCTTCACCATCGTTGGTGACTTACGTCCAGTCTCTGAAATACGTTTTCAGATTTTGTCTATTAATCCCAAGCTTACCAAAGCTCTTGAAAATTGTTACAATCAAAAGAGCTCTTTTCACTTAGGATTCTCCACCCTTGTGCAGAAGCCTTAATCAATTAACCAAGAGGGATATCTCACCCTCGTTACAGTTTTAACCAACAAAAGATGAATAGAAAAAGAGAAGCAATCTCCTTAGTGCAGATGATACAAACTGAAAATCTATGAGATAGATGAAGTAACAACGGAGATGACTCAAAGTAATCTCAAGAACAAAATAATTTTTCTCAAGAAATTGTTCAGTGTTCAAGTGAGAAAAACGTGTGGCTGAAACCCTTAGTTTATAATGTTAAAAAGATGTGACCGATGAAAAATAGAATAACGAAATAGTTGATTTTACGTATATGAATGTTGCTCATAAATTGTCTCGTGTACATCCATGGATTCAATTGTATATATTGTTGTATTAAAAGTGATGCTCAGTATGTTCATGATTTGTAACTTGTACATCAATGTAAGTTAATCATACATTTATGTATTTAATTCAAGGTGCAGAGTTTAAAACTTGTTAAAGATTATATATTGATGTATCTTCCTTGTGCACCGATTTATTTCAATATCGGAAGGATTTGTTTCAATATCTTAAACATGTACCTATTATATATGGTTTACATCTGAAAACCTATTGTATGTTCCTTGCGATATTGAAACTTCCGTAAGGAATGGGTCGAGGAAGCTTGGAGATACAACTAAAAACAAAACACGTTTTGGTGAGGAACTTGCTTCTTTTATATATATATAATATATATATATATAACCATTTTTCACATACTCTCACTTTTAGCAATGAATATTATTTCCATCCAATGATGTATATTATTACTAAAGAAGGCGTTTGTTTCAAGGTATCTTATTACATTCCTAAGAATGATATTTTCGTAAATGCTATGCTATGACCAGGAATGTTATCACTAGCTAAATTCTAAAACATGTTTGTTTAATATATATTATTCTTGGTAATATTTTTTTAAAAAAAATATGGGAAGAAAGTGGGAGAATGTGAGAGTATAAGTTATTGGTAATTATTTTGTGCTTGTTTGGTTTAGATTATTTTCAATGCAAACGTGGAAATTACGCTTCCCGATGCAATTATTTTGGAAGCTATGTGAGAGGAGCTTTCTCCCAACGTGATGTTCAAACGTGATTATGCCATTACAGAATTTAAAACAAACAGCCCCTTTATCCTTTTGTAAATTTATTTTCATTCCCATGCAATGGCAAAATAATATACTCACCTCTCGTGGTGGGAATGAAAATGAGAGAAACAAATGAAACTATGACTTTTTGGGAATCAATCATACCCAAGAATATTTTTTAAAAAATTTGGACCAAATGTGAGAATATCTTATTCTCAACTCCACATTCTGGGAATAGCTTTGCAAACCTTGAAATAAACACACTCAAAGTTAAAATCAAAATTAATGTTGGATGGAAAGTAAGATCAACGACCGAAAGTAAGTATAAGTGAAAAATGATTTACACTAGTGTAGACGATCCTTCCTTTTTCTTTCTTTCTTTCTTTCTTTCTTTCTTTCTCTCTCTCTCTCTCTCTCTATAAATAGGAGTGTTCAATGGTTAGAATCGATCCGATGAACCCGAAAGTCCGATTGGAATTTTTTGATGTTCGGGTTCGAACCAAACGAAACCCGATGATAATCGGTTCGGTTCTTAGGTTCAATGATTCTGGAACTAAGCCGAACTTAACTAATTACTATACTTTAATATTTATATATATTTTAATATTTGATATATATATATATATATATATATATATATATATATATATATATATATATATTAATTTTTAATATAGTTAAAGTAATAATTTGGTCTTTATACGTGACACAGATTCTTCATTTAGTCCCTGTACGTAAAAAATTTGGAAATGAGTCTCTCCACGTGTAAACATTAGCAAATTTGGTTCCTATATGTGCAAATGTAAACAAATTTGTCTCTGCCATCAGCAAATTGGTTCTTATACGTGACACAATTTTTTGATTTGGTCCCTAAACCTGAAAAAAAAAAATTAAATCGGTCCTTATATGTGCAATCGATAATAATTTTGTCCCTGCTATCTATCGAGGAGTTCGGACCCAACTAAAGATTCTTTTCGTATTGAATATTATATATATATTATATCAATCTATTTCTCCTATTGAGAGTAAAAATTGTATCATTTGGTCTGTAAATGATTTTATATTATGAAATTATCAAAAAGTTGACTCTCAATAGAAGAAATAGATTGGTATAATATATAAAAAATAATCAATACGAAAAAAATATTTAGTTGGGTCTAAACTCCTTGGCAGACGATAAAGACAAAATTATTATCGATTGCAAATATAAGGACCAATTTAAATTTTTTTTTAGGTTTAGGGACCAAATAAAAAATTTGTGTCATGTATAAGGACTAATTTGCTGACGGCAGAGACGAATTTACTAACGTTTGCACATGTAAGGACCGAATTTGCTAACGATTACACATATAGGGACTTATTTCCAAATTTTTTACGTATAAGGACTAAATGAAGAATCTGTATCATGTATAAGGACCAAATTATTATTTTAACCTTTTAATATATATATATATATATATATATATATATATATATATATATATATATATATATATATATATATATATATGATAAACAGGTTGGTTGGGTTCGAATTTCCTGAAAAAAAAACTGCAAATCCGAATTGAACCAATTAATTTTTATTAGTTTGAATTTTTCTCTATACAAATCTGAACCAAACAGACTTATGAACATATTTATATATATATATATTCCGCGTTTTTTACTAGAATATATTTTGCTTCGATAACTAGTGTTTTTTTACTTGAGATAAGTAGTTAACATAGGTGCGTTACTATGCACCTTGTTATATTTATTGGTTAACAGGTTTATTGTGATTTTTTAACAAGTTTAAATTTCTTTTCTTTTGTTTATTTTTTCTTTAAAATTTTAATGTTTTTAAAAACAAGTCATCTTCTACATGTTGGATTCGCTTTAGTGCTTTCTCTTTTCTTTTCTTTTTTTTTACCCATTTGTACCAAAAAATCAAGTCATCTTCCTTCCCAATTTCCTCCCAGACCTTTATCGTTGCCCTTTACTCGCATCACCACCCCGTCCTCCTATCGCCGTCCTCCACCACACTCAATTTGCCGATGGTAGCTCCAGATTGATGGACAAACCCCCACCACCTCTCTCTCAACGATCTCGGAGTTCAGATTTGCGAAAGGCGGCGACCTTCGAGTTTATATCTTGGAGAGACAGGAGGCCTTCGAGTTCAGATCTGCGAGAGACGATGGCCTACGAGTTCAGATCTACAAGAGACGACCGCTGAGTTCAACAACACGACCTGCAAGATTCAATTTAATCATACAATAAAATAGCGTGTGAGCTTTCATAGCTTCTTCCATGGCAAATTGCTTTTTCTCTCTGCTAACTTCGTCTCTAACTGCTTCTGAGCACAAGCCAGATAGCCAATTACCGTCAAATTTAACCTTCACTTCACTAATACAATCTTGGGTGCAATCCAAATATTTTTGTTTATTTCAGATTTTAGATGGGTTCAAATTTGTATTTCTCTAATTTGTTTTTTTTTTCTTCCGGATATTAATGTTCTGGATTATTAATCTTGATGTTGTGGGATTTATTGTTGTTCATGTTCTTGGTTCTTCTAAATTCTTCATCTTCATTTTCTGCACTTGTTATGAGTTTTTGGATGGTCATTTTCTGGATTATGATTTTGTGACGGATGGTCATTTTATGGATTTGTGATTCAAAGTTCATGTCTACGGTTGTTTTTTTATTTGAAATCCCAACTCGTAAACACCTTAATTGCAAAAATAAATAAATATCTTATAAAACCTAGTCAATAAATAATTTTATATTTTTGTTTTGAAATAAACAAATAATTTATCATTCATTCTAAATTTAATAATCTTATCTTAATAATAATATCTATACTACCTATATAAAGGTGATATTTGATTTTGATGTCCAATTTTTATTTTTCTTAAAATACCACTACATATACAATCAATTAGGATCAAAATGTAATTCTCTTACTATTTCCTAGCAGAAACAATTTTGTCATTAAGGAACAATTAGAACTGCACAATATGAAATTTTTTAAAATTGGGAACATTAGTCACAACACCCTTCCTTTATACAAACAACAATAACAGACATAAAAAATAAAATAAAAATAATAATAATAAAACCACAATTAATTGCACGAACAAAAAATATCTAAAAATATCTATACTTCTATGCGATATCTGATTTTGGTGTCGAATTTTTATTTTCCATAAAATGCCACTGTTTACATACTTAATTATGATTAAAATGTACTTACCATATTATTTCATAGGAGAAGTAGTTTTGCCATCCAGGAGCAGTTACAACTACACAATAAGGAATTTTTTAAAATTGAGAATATTAGTTGCAACACTTCCTTTTTTTTTTTTGGTTTTCTAGGGTATCTCCATACGTAACTGCGGAAACTAATCCATCGAGTCGGGTAGGATTATAAGAGCGGTAAAGCTCTCCCTCAAAATATTTAATGCTGTTACATTCTCAGGGATAGGACCACAAAGCGGCAAAACTCTTCCTCTACATAAAAAACAATAACATAGACATAAATAATAATAATAACAAAACATCAGTTAATTGTATGAACAAAAAATAACTTCAATAAATTCGCTTTATTGGTTGGTAATTATAGTTAGTTTTTGTTTTGAAAATTGGAAAAGAATTGTCTAAAAAATCAAATATGTCCAAGTGCTCATTTATAAACCGAACGCGTCCGAAAAATAAACACAGTGAAAAAACATAGAAAAATACTCCAGCTAGTTAATTTATAATAATTAATAATAATGATAATAATATTATGGCTGCAAAATTAAATTTAACGAGGTAGTTTTTAGTTGTGACCAGTGATGACGAATGGGAAGTGTGATGCACGCTCCGGGTGTGGCAGAGGAAGAATAATGAGAGGGCGAAAGGCTAGCTGCGGAGAGAATTTAGCACTCACGCTAACGCGGGTTCCGAAAAGGAGAAAAAAACAATCCAAAATAGAAATAAGGGCAAAATTGGCAAAGTAAAAAATTGGAGGTTGAATCTCTTGGTTTCAGCGTTCGAACAAACCAAACCCATGTAGCGTTTGCGCTCTCAGGTTTCCATTTCCATTTCCATTTTGAAAATAACTGTTCATCGATTTACACAGAGAAAGAGGAAGAGAAGAAGCGATCGCATGAAATTGGAAGATGAACGGTTGGGATGGGATTCAGTCTCAAGCTTCATCTTTCGCTTCGCGATCCAGTTCCACGACGACTCACCGAGTCACGTCTCAAACGGTTCGACTCGGCCGAGTCCAGCCTCAGGCTCCAACTCACCGCACCATATTCTGCAATGATCGTGAAGCAAATCAACCCGTCCGATTCAAGGTTCGCTTCCGTAATCATCCTTGTACCTTTCTATTACGATTCGCTTGCTGATTTTTTGTTTTCGTTATTGCGAAATTTCTCTCTCTGTAATTTTAGTTGCAGCAAACTGTTCACTGATTGTGTGCTTATTTTTGTTCAATTCGTGTTTGTATTTTTGCGTTTAATTGATTTTTTGGTCCTATTATGTAGATGTTTGGGATATTTTTCGTGTTTTTGTTTGAGTAATCTTATCAATTGTGGAAAGTAGGGTTAGTTGAAGTGAGGATTGTATCAGTGGAGCTTTGCTGTTAATGATTAGTTTATTGATGTTATATTAATGGATAAATATAATAAAGAACGAAGGTTAATTCAGCTTTGAAGAGTAGATGCGTATGAATTAAGCAAGTTCTTTTGTGATTATTCTCCAAAATGGTTGAAGACCTTCTATGTGTAAATATTTTGCATTTCGAAAGTCTAAACCAAGTAATTTGTTCTTTTTACTGGATTTATCCATTGATAGAAGACAGTCTAACGAAACAGTTGAGGATTGCCCGAGGAATGCCTGTTCGGTTGCATAATAAGACAGAGATATGCATCCAATATGGACTTGTGCACTTTTGGTGAAGCATTGCAAGTTGTAACCAAATAGAAATAATAAAAGACAGAAACGTGAATTACTTGAGTTTGGCATTTTTTTCTTTGAAAGAGATGCTTAATATTGTGGCTATGAGAAAAGGTGGGAGCCATCTTTTCTTTTCAAATAATCTTCCCTCCCTTGTATTTTGCTTCTCTCCTTTGTTCTGAAAACCTTTACAGCAAACTTCAAAATACTGTCAGGTCAGGCTTAAAAGATTCTGAGTCATCAGCTTGCAGCTATTTTGTTGACAAACCTCATTCCTATCTTTGGTCAGCCTAGAAACAGGGGAAGAACACATGCAGCTCATTTGAAGGTTCATTTTGGTGCCTACCATTTGAACTGAAGGTTCAAATGAAGCTCTTCTGTTTTTTCACAACTTACAGGATTGAACAAGGATAGGAATAACTTTTGACAGCATTTTGGAGTTATTTGTTGCATTTTTAATGAATACAATGTGTAGGCTTTCATAATAGAGGGAGGGGAATTGAAGGCTCAACCACACCAAATGAAAGCGTTATTCCGTTTCCTCAAAGCATTTATAATTTTTAAAAGGCTAGATTAGCATGTAGCAGCATTTTGGAGTTCTTTTTCCAAGCATTCTTTATGAATAATTCTATGTTGTCAATAGCGCCGCGATAGCGTGCGATCGGGGAATAGCGCGCGGTTTGATGGGTTCCTGCGATGCGAAAGCCAGGTGCGTCGCGGTTTGGTCTCGCGGCCGCTTTTCGCGGCGGAATCGCAGCTCTAGCGGCCTGATGCGGCCGCTACAGGGGCTCGAGGCGAAATGCCCTCTTTGCCCTCATTTTTTTCCCGTTGAATCCTATTTTTTTGGGGTTTTCGGTAATTTCCCCTACCCTTAGAATTTTAGGTCACAAAACTCCCATTCCTTCCCTCCTTCGACAATCCTTCCCTGAGTTCCCTCCTTCGACAAAGGCAATACATTCACCTCCTCCTCACTTCCTCCTCTACTCCAACGAGCCTTCTCTGCCACCTTCATCTCCGGCGACGGCTGTTGTGCGCGAGCCTTCTCTCACTGCTGTTTCTCTGTTGTGCTCTCTGTTTCTCTGCACTTCTCCTTACTCCTTTCTCTCCTTTGTTTCAACCACCATGGCATCATCTCAACCTTCCACTCAACCACCAACACCCATAAGTGCTAATGCTTCCTCAACTGGTTCTACTGCACTGGTGAAGCCTACAGGTCCGAACCTAGATATGGCTTGGGAATGGAATTCTTTGAGAGACATTAACAACAAGAAAGCTGTCACATGTGATTTTTGTGGCAAGGAATCAACAGGTGGAATTACAAGAGCAAAGAGGCATCAAATGGGGGTAAAAGGTGACATATTCCCTTGCCACAAAATACCATCTGATATCAAACAGAAAATTAAGGATGCCTTTGAGAAAAAAAAAAGGCAGTTACTGATGCTGTTCAGTCTGAAGGAAATTTTAGTGAGGAGGAGGAGGAAGCAATGCAAGAAATTGGGGTTTTGAGGGCTGGAAAAAGACCTGCAACTGTAGGTTTTTTTGGTGTAGCTGCTGCCAAGGGCAAGAGTAATGTTAAAGGCCCTATTGATGTTTTTATGTGGCAACCTCCAGAAGTAACTATAAAGATAACAGAGGCAAAGTATAGGCAAACATCGATTAGAGATTGTGAGAGAGAGGCAAGGGACAAATGCATTCAATACATTGCTCGATGCTTTTATAGGAACGGTATTCCTTTTAATGTTGCCAAATCTAGAAGCTTCAAGTTGATGGTTGAAGCTATAGGCAATTATGGTAAACACTTGAAACCTCCAAGCTACCATGAGTTGAGGGTTCCTTTGCTTAAAAAGGAACTAGAGTACACAAGTACTATGTTGGAGGGGTTCGAGAGAGAGAGAGAGCTGAATATGGATGCTCTATCATGTCCGATGCATGGACGGATAGAAAAAATAGGACATTGATCAACTTCTTGGTCAATTCTCCGAGTGGGACGATGTTCATTGGAAGCGTTGATGGTTCTGCATATTGTAAGACCGGGCCAAAGATGTTTGAGCTTTTGGACTCCTTTATTCAAGAGATAGGAGTGGAAAATGTGGTGCAAGTTATCTCAGACAATGGTAGCAACTATAAAATGGTGGGTAAGAATGTTATTGCTACTGTTTAAAGTTTATAATACTATATTCACATTCTAATTTGTTAATCATCTACTTCATTTAATGTGGTCTTAGGTGGTCTTATTGAAGAGAAGTATCCGAAGATCTTTTGGACTCCATGTGCTGCGCATTGTTTGGATTTGATGTTGGAGGATATTGGAAAGTTGCCAAGAGTAAGGAGGGCCATAGGAAAAGGGCAATTTCTTGTTGGCTTCATCTATAACCATACCTTGGCCCTAAACACGATGAAGAAGTATACTGGTCAAATGGAATTGGTCAGGAGTGGAGTGACAAGGTTTGCCACAACATTCCTCACTCTTCAAAGGTTGCATAAACAGAAAAACAACCTAAGAAGGATGTTTCTATCAGAGGAGTGGCTTCACTCAAAGACGGCAAAAGAGCGCAAGGGGAAAAGATGTAATGATATTATCCTCATGCCATCATTCTGGAATGATATAATGTACTCTTTGAAGGCAATGAGGTCTCTTGTGCAAGTTTTGAGACTTGTTGATAACGAGAAAAAGCCGGCCATGGCTTATATATATGAAGCAATGGATAGGGCTAAGGAATCTATTGCAACCTCTTTCAACAACAATGCAAAGAAGTACTCAGAGATTTTTGAAATCATTGATAGAAGATGGCATTGTCAACTCCATCATCCATTACACGCGGCTGCCCATTTTCTTAACCCTCAACACTTCTACAGCGACCCAAGTATTGCTAAAGATAAAGAAGTGACTGACGGACTCTATACAACCATTGAAAAGCTTTCCTTTGATGAAGAAGGTAATAATCAAGCTTTATGTGATCTAGCCCTTTATAAGAAAGCACAGGATATGTTTTCCAAACCTTCTGCAATTAGATAGAGGACCACTATGTCTCCTGGTAAGTTACAATGCATTGTTTTGTTAAATTAAATTTACATGACCATTCTAAATAGTAATGCTAATTACTTATGGCATTACAGCTGAGTGGTGGTCCACATATGGACTTCATGTTCCAACTTTGCAAACTATTGCTGTCAAGGTGTTAAGCTTGACATGTAGCTCATCAGGGTGTGAGCGCAACTGGAGTACCTTTGAGCAAGTGAGTAAATGTTAAATGGTTTTATTTTATATAGTGTAATATAGGATTATACTTACGTCTTTTTTTAAACTTTATAATAGAGATTCATTCTAAAAAGAGGAGCAAGCTTGAGCATCAAAAGCTGCAAGACTTGGTCTTTGTGAAGTACAACCAAGCTCTTAGAGAACGCTTTGATAGCAAGGATTTAACTGATCCCATTCTCCTAGATAACATTGATGATTGCAATGAGTGGTTGGTAAGGGAATTGGGTGAAGATGGAGAAGAAGCGGCTGAAGATGAGGTTGTGTTTGGCGATGATAGCTTGACATGGGGAGTTGTTGGTGATGCAGTAGGGGCTGGACAGCCAGCAAGACTTACTAGACAACATACTAGAGCTACACCTTCTACAGTTGCACCTATTGAAGAGGAGGAGGAAGAACATTTCTTTGAATCAAGTGATGAACAAGAGAATGTTGAAGTTGATGTGGTTGAAGTTGCTGGAAATGATTCTGATTCTAATTAAGATCACTTGTACTTATTTTGATTTTTGAATACTAACAATATAACTTAAGTTAAATTAGTAGTTAAGTACTTATGTTATACTTTTTGAAGTGGAGACATCATACTTTTTGAATGTTAGTGACTATTGAGTATTTTGAATGTTATGACTACCCCTTTAATTTTGTGTATTTTCTGTTTTTGAGTATTTATGTATGGATATAATATAAAAATAAAATATGTAAGCTATTTTTTAGTCTTCGCATTAGCGGTTATCCCGCTACCGCTATCCTGCTATAGCGTTTTTGGGCTCGGCCGCTCCGCGCCGCTATTTGGGATTGACAACATAGGAATAATTTGAAGGGGCCCCTCGGCAAAATGGTTGGAGTTGTTGCTATGTGACAAGAAGGTCACAGGTTCGAGTCGTGAAATTAGCCTCTTGCAAATGCAAGGTAAGGCTGCCTACTATATAAACTTACATGGTGGGTCCGACCCTTCCCCAGTCCCTATGCATATCAGGAGCTTTATAGCACCAGGGAGCTTTATAGCACCTAGTTTTTATTCTTTTTGAATTTTTCGTAATAGATGGAGAATAGAGTTTATATACATTAAATAAAAATAGAAAGAAAATGCATTAAATTTAGTCCAAAGGCAGTCAGAGCTGGTAGTATACAAATGAAATTGTATAATGAGATATGCACTGTGGAGTAGACTTGCAAAAGTTTGATTGAGGATTCCTAAACTAAGTTTATTGAAGTGTTGAATTGATATGAGAGATCTTCAAATATTGCGAAGCATTAAATATAGGTTATTGGTAGGCTACTATCTCTATTCCCAAATGACTGACGTTTAAGGTTTTGCACTAGGATCAAGAAATGCATTAAACATATTACTCGACTAAATTGTCCTTATTGAAAGCTGTTGTTTCATAAATGCTGCAAATATTAGGAGTTGTGTCATAAGTGTTTAAGGGTATAGTTGGAAAAATATAATAAATGTTCATTGATATTTCACAACGTCAGCCAAAATGTCCTTGTTTGGTTATTTTTTGTCTGTTTTTCTGGTATTTCTACTGTTATGCATAAACCTTGAGATCCATTTATTAATTTTTTGTTCACAAACTTTCGGAAATTGAGGATTTCCTCTTCATGTGTGATATTATATTTTATACTTCATATGCTTGGATTTAATAATTTTGATTTGGTCTTGATTAGTGAATATCTATCATGTCAGGGGAATTCAATTTCGACTACAAAATACAACTTTTTCACTTTTTTGCCAAAAGGATTGTTTGAACAGGTAAGTTACTCTAAATTTTTGGTTGTTGCGATGAGACCATGTGAGATGCATTTGATTTCCAGTTTTTAAAAATATGAGCTTTGCCTGCCATGACATGAGATGTTGCATTTTTTGGAAACTATATTCTTCACTAGTTTTGAAAATATATTTTTGACTCTTGTAGATGGCATACTTTGGTCTTTATGATTCGTTATATTGAAGCACTTAACTTTTGACATTTTTATTGAACCTCCATTTTTTTGTTTAATAAATATTAAGTAGGCTTGGTTGGTTCTAATAGATGCATGTCTCAGGGTACCGGCTTAGTCAAGGACTAGAAATTTATTTAATTTGGTATGTGATTATTTGAAGCATTCCACACATTGCTGACTGTGTATGTTTTACCATCTCTTTATGTCATTCTTTTCTCTTAAATTTGCATTTTCCACATCAGAACTGATACAAAATCGTGGGGCTGGAGTCAAATGGCATTTTGGTTTATTTGCACACAAAGAAAATGGCTACTCTTGGTTTACAATATGTGAAGTTAAAGCTATGTTGTGCCCAAATTATTTTTTCATTGTTTTTGTGAAAATTAATTTATTGCTGATTGGAGGTAAATCATGTCTGTACATGGTGGGGTCTATCCTTTGCCACATGATCTATGTTTTTATGTTACTTAGAAGATAGACATTCTTGTTTATGTTGCAGTTCAGACGGGTGGCTAATCTCTACTTTCTTACAATCTCAATATTGTCAACCACACCAATTAGGTATGTAAATGCTAGTCTACTTCACAGTTAGAAGATTATTTGCAACTTGCAAGCTTAATTCAGTTAATTGTGATTTGTGAGCAAAGAGCATACTCAGTGGAGGGTCACAGTAACATCTTATCTTTCAACCACAAATTATTTTCTCCATTTGACCGCTACTGCCTGATGTGAATGGTAGTACTATCTTCTAATTAAGGACTCTCCATGGGTATTTGTGTATGGATAAGATGTATATATTGGATCTTCCTCATTAGATCGTTATATGAGAATTTATATTTTACATTGCATATAAGGTTGATAATATAGGACATTGAAAGGTTTAGGATTTAATGGGTTAGGTTTAGGGATTTGTTTGGTTAATTTATGGTGGAAAAAATGGTTCATTTAGTAGGATATCTTATCCTTCTGCCTTTGCATTCCTCTTCCTTCTTTCTTATTGAATTTTTTTTCTATCATATTGAATTGATGGATTTTAGGTAGGGAAAGAGGATCAGAGAATAGAGAAATAGAAACTCAAGAGTTTGAATTGCTTGAGTCATTTGCACTCTACATATTGATATTTATATTTTATTTTATATGAAGGAATAAATACAAGTTGCATTTACTAGAAACATAGAACTTAGAAGCATTAAACTATTTCGTACGACCCTATTACTCCAAATGCATCTTTAATTGCATGATACATTTCCAACACTCCTCCCTCAAGGTAAAGCTTCTTACGCCTTAAGCTCGGTACCAATAAACCCAGCCAAACAGTGGGAAACATGGCCAAACCAAGCCAAACAAACCTAAGGACATAGCAACGCATGCCGGAATAATGCCAAACAGTCCAAATATAAACAAAACTGAAGCACATCGTGGTGACCACACATCCATACAGCAGAGGATCCAAACAGAGGATATGTACAGTAAATATGCAGCCAAACAGCCCCTTGGAGTGGTGGAACCAAGGCATAAGGGGTGGATTAGACTGGAAAAGGGGGCCACCGACCATCTCTGAAATCTTTGCCAGATGAGGTGGCACAAGAGAATGGACCGGAAAGGAAAACTCAGTCCAAATAATGAAATATAACACCATTGGATGCATGAAAATGAAGGCTGCAGCAGGAACTCGCCAGAATTGAGGCACAGGCGGGAAAAGGCTGTAGGAAATGAGACACAAAAATGGGCACAACTAGTGTTAGGGTTTGGAAAAGGCTTGGGCATGGGTTGAATGGTGTACCGGGAAGCCATAGTTATGGTTTGAGGGAGAACAATCAAAGGACTACCGGGAGGAGTGGATGCAGGTGATGCAGTAGGTGCGGGCGTGTAGCTGCTAAGGGAAATTCAAATTCATTGAAGAGCACATATTGGAGATGTAGATTCTGTCTTCAGATGAAAGGCATTTGTAACCTTTGTGGGAGGTAGAATAGCCAATAAATGTGCATTCTCCTGACCTAAACTGCAACTTGTGTGCATTATAGGGTCTAAGGCTAATAGAAATGAAGGATAAGAAAGGAGAGAGAGATAGAGAGAGAGAGAGAGAGAGAGAGAGAGAGATAGAGAGTGCTCAATATAATTCTCTTATAATCATTACTACATAGTGAGCATACATAATGGACATATATAGAGGCGTCAGGCTGATAGGAATCTTTCTAGAAGAATTCCTCTAACAAACAAATGATATGTCAGCATTCTAGAATAAGGGCTGAAATAAGAAAAGGCCCAATACAATATTACTCTAATACACCCCCTTATAAGTGGAGGGCAGGTGTGTAGAGTACTTATCAACAACTCCAAGATTGCTTCTAAGTTCTTCAAATCTGGACTGTGTGAGAGGCTTGGTCAGCAAATCAGCAACTTGATCAGTGCCAGGGATATGAATGATAGAAAGAGTTTTGCTGATAACTTTTTCCCTTACAAAGAAGAGATCAAGTTCCATGTGTTTGGTTCTTGAGTGTAGAATAGGATTATGTGAGAGAGATACAGTGCTAAGATTGTCACAATAAATGACAGGTTGCCTAATATCTACTTGCAACTCTTTGAGCAAAGATTGGACCCACATAACATCAGATGTAGTTGCTGCCAAGCTTCTATATTCTGCCTCTGTGGTGGATCTTGCAACTAGGGTCTGTTTTCTAGACCACCATGAGATTAAATTTGGACCAAAATACACACATGAGCCAGAGGTTGACCTTCTGTCATCAAGGTCAGCAGCCCAATCAGCATCACTAAAGGCCTGCAGAGTGAAGGGCAGACCCTTTGGAGCAGGTTTCAGTAGTAAACCATGAGATGCAGAACCTTGGAGATATCTCAGTATCCTTTTGACTGCTTTCCAGTGTTCTTCCAAGGGCTGAGCCAAAAACTGACACACTTTACTGACACTGTAGCATATTTCTGGTCTTGTGATGGTTGCATATTGCAAGGCTCCAACAATGGATCTGTAGAGAGAGGGATCGGCCATGTAGTTTCCTCCATACTTGGTCAGTTTACAATTGCTTATCATGGGTGTAGGCAAGCCTTTTGCATCAGTCATATTGGCTTTGCAAAGAAGATCTTTTATATATTTCGTTTGGGAAAGCAGTAAGGCACCATTAGGCAACTTCTTTACCTCAACTCCAAGAAAGTAATCAAGCTCTCCTAATTGTTTGAGAGCAAACTCAGAATTTAGTTTAGAAATTAGATCATGAATCCTCTTAGGACAAGATCCTGTGACAATTATGTCATCAACATAAATTAGGACATAAGTTGAGGGGTCACATTTGCTAGAGTGAAATCCAAACTGAATTAGAGTCCTGGTTAGCCTCTCAAACCAGGCTCTAGGTGCCTGTTTGAGGCCATAGATGGCCTTGTTGAGTCTGCAGACCTGGGCTGGATTCCCACTGATAAAACTAACAGGTTGGTCCATGTATACCTCTTCCTCAAGCACTCCATTGAGGAATGCATTGTTGACATCAAGTTGCTGAATTGGCCAATTATTGGTGATTGCCAAGGTGAGAATAAGCCTAATAGTTACAGGTTTAACCACAGGAGAGAATGTTTCAGTGTAGTCTCGGCCAAGTTGTTGGTGAAAGCCCTTAGCAACCAACCTTGCCTTGTACTTATTTACAGTCCCATCAACATTTTCTTTAATTCTGAACACCCACTTACAACCGATAGCTTGCCTAGTGGGAGGACGATCAACAAGAGTCCAAGTTCCATTAGCAACAAGAGCATTGTACTCAGATTGCATGGCCTGATGCCAATGAGGGCTAGCCAGGGCCTGTTTTGGTGAAGAGGGTTCTGCCAGTGTTAATAGTATAGTAGGGTCAGTTCTAGACTTAGATCGGGTAGTCATAGGGTGGACATTTGTGGGTTGGAAAACAGTGTCAGTGGGCTGACGAGAGGGACACGAGACAGGATTAAGAGACTGACTAGAAAAGCTAGGAACAGAATCATTGGGGGACACTGAAGGAGAATATGGAGGTGTGAGGCCAGAATGGAGAGAAGGAAAGAGGGGAGACTCGGATAGAGAATTAGAGGTAGGAGTGTGTGAAGTAGAGGGATAATGGGTGGGATTGGGAATAGGTGACTGAGTTTGACTGAGATTATGGACACTATTAGGAGAGGAAGTGTCATGAGAGGGAGGAGGAACAGGTGCAGCTGATGGTGTAACAATAGAGAGAGGAATAGGATTGACAAAGAGTTGTTGTTGAGGACTGGAGTTTTGTGCTACAGAAAGTTGCTTGGCAAAAGGGAATTTGTTTTCATCAAATTGTACATCCTTAGAGATGTACATTCTTCCTTCTTTGGAAAGGCACAAGTATCCTTTGTGGGATGAGGAATAGCCAAGAAAAGTGCATTCACTTGACCTTAGTTCAAGTTTGTGTTTGGTGTAGGGTCTAAGGCAAGGATAGCAAGCACACCCAAAGACCCTAAGGGAAGTATAGTCTGGTTCAGTTTTGTAAAGGATAAAATAGGGTGATTTATTTTGTAGAGTAGGGGTAGGAAGTCTGTTGATAAGGTACACAGCTGTGTTAAAGGCATATTCCCAATATTGCATAGGTAGGGAGGCTTGAGCAAGTAAAGAAAGACCTGTGTCCACTATGTGTCTATGTTTTCTCTCCACACTCCCATTTTGGTGATGAGTGTGAGGACAAATGACACGATGAAGAACACCAAGTTCTGAAAGAAATTTAGAAAAAGGTCTAAATTCTCCCCCCCAATCAGTTTGAACAGCTTTAATATCAGTTTGAAATTGAACTTTGACAAGTTCCCTGAACTGTTTAAAGAGATTGAGAGTTTCAGATTTTTGTTTGAGCATGAAAATCCATGTATATTTGGAGCATGCATCAACAATGGACAAGTAGTAAGAATGTCCCGCAGTTGATGCAATAGGAGCAGGACCCCAAAGATCCATGAATAACAACTCAAAAGGTCTAGAATAGGTTGTAGTGGAAAGATGAGAAGGAAGTCGATGAGATTTGCCAAGACAACATGCAACACAAAAATCCATTATATTCTTTGTAATTTTTGGAACATTACATTGATTGAGAATATATTTTACAGCAGACTCATTGGCATGTCCTAACCTACAGTGCCAAATGTGATAAGAGTAAGGCACTTTGTTACAATGATCAGCTGCACTAGTATCCCTAGGACTAGAATTAATAGAAACAGAACTATGGTTGCAAGTAGATGCACTTGCAACACTAAGACAACTAGGAGTAGATGCTTTGGCTGGAGTAGATGGCCTTGGAGACACAAAGAAATTGTGGAAGACATATAAGCCATCAGGATTGACAGTGCCTTCTAACACGACCTTTTTATCAACCTGAGATTTGACAAAGAAACCATGAGGTAGAAATTCAAAGTAGACATTATTATCCCTAGAGAACCTACTAACACTAATAAGATTTTTTGTGATGGCTGGAACATATAATAGGTGTTGTAGTTTGAATGTAATATTTTGGTTAAAAGGACTAGTAACACAGGCAGAACCAATAGTATCAATAGAAAGGCCAAGTCCATTACCCATAAAGATGTTATCAGGACCAGTGTAATCTGAGTGCAGAGTAAGATTGGCCAAGTTGGATGTCACATGATGAGTGGCACCACTATCAGGGTACCAAACACTGCCTGTGTCAGTTCCAGAATTCGATGCAACCATAGCCATAGGACCTGATGATGACAGAGAGCTGGATGGAGCAGAGTTCTGAGAGTGCCATGGCAGTGGAAGAAGAGGAGGAGCTGGAGCAGGAAGAGGAGCAAGAGGAAGAGTACCAGATGGTCCAGACTGAGTGATAGGAAGAGTGGGACGAAAATGCTGGCTAGGAGAAGGATAGCCATAAGTCGGGTGTTGAGTTTGATTGCCATAACCGTGAGGAGAAGGACCGGAAGCTTGCTGCTGAGGAGCATAACCCTGAACATAGCTCTGCTGATTAGTGCCATATCCTTGATGTTGGTATTGGTTGTTATAAGATTGGTCGTGAGAAGAGTAGTCATAGCCTTGACCACGGCCACCACCATCATAGGACTGATCAAAACGGTACCAACAATTGAGGGCTTCATGGCCTCCCCTTTGACAGATCTGGCAGTAAGGTCTTGGGCCGGAACGACCTCCTCTACCACGGCCAGAACGACCACCACGCCCACCTCGATAAGGAGAGCCAAAAGTGGGAGTAGATGGTGGAACATGCGAGTGTGGAAAATAGCCTGGAGATGGAGATAAAGTAGAGGAAGGTGGTACCTGAGTGGGGAGATTCAGTGCTGGAGTGGTGGAGTGAGCAATATTGACCGAAAAGGCATCTGAGGTCAACTGAGATTCTTTGGCCTTGTTACACTCAAGACGCGATTCACGGGACAGAAGAAGCGCCTCCACCTCAGCAATGGAACAGGTGTCCGAGCGACTTTCGATCGTCGGGAAAAGAATATGATAATCCTCCGGCAACCCTTCAAGGATGGCTTCAAGGTGTTCCTGAAGTGAAATGGGGTTCCCAGTGGAAAGAAGAGCATCAGCGAGGGCCTTGATGCGAGAGAGATACTCTGAAATAGTCCGATCGCCCTTTACCATGTGACGGAGCTCGGAACGGAGCTGGGTGCTGCGAGCTTTGGTTTGGGAGTTGAAGTAGCTGTGGAGTTCATCCCAAAGCTGCCAGGCGTGCAAACAACCAACCACCCTTGCATGGATGGTGTCAGAGATGGAATTGAGAAGCCAGATAAAGAGGTGCTGGTCTTGAGCTTCCCAACTGAGAAACTCGGGGCTGACGACGCCATTGAGACGATCAGAGTCCGAAAGATACCGAGGTGGGATGCACGGGCACACAACGTATCGTTCAAGACGATTAGCACGCAGGACCGCCTCGACAATTTGCTTCCAGTGAAGGAAGTTCTTGTCCGTTAGCTTCGTGGTGATGATCGAGGACAAGTTCGGAACAGAGGAGACCGGTGGTGGAGTAGGAGGAGGTGGTGGAGGAGGAGGCGGTGGTGGTGGAGGAGGAGGCGGTGGTGGTGGGGGGTCATCTTCGTTGTGAGCGGAATGCATGGTTTAGATTGAAGCTCTGGATACCATAATAGAAATGAAGGATAAGAAAGGAGAGAGAGATAGAGAGAGAGAGAGAGAGAGAGAGAGAGAGAGAGTGCTCAATATAATTCTGTTATAATCATTACTACATAGTGAGCATACATAATGGACATATATAGAGGCGTCAAGCTGATAGGAATCTTTCTAGAAGAATTCCTCTAACAAACAAATGATATGTCAGCATTCTAGAATAAGGGCTGAAATAAGAAAAGGCCCAATACAATATTACTCTAATAAAGGCATGGATAATAGGTACACCCTAATATGTTTAGGAATTTGTAATTTGTAATCAGGTTGCTCATTATATAGAGCTGTGAAAGGCACTTTATTGTTGAGAACAGCAGTGGGAAGTCTATTAATTAGGTAGACAGCTGTGGTAAAGGCTTGATCCCAGAATTTTGTAGGAAGAGAGGCTTGGGCAAGTAGAGATAAACCCATCTCAACCATGTGCCTATGTTTCCCCTCAACACTCCCATTTTGATGGGGAGTGTGAGGACAAATTACTCGATGTACAATCCCTAGGTCAGAAAGATACGTGCTAAAAGGGCGAAATTAACCCCCTTTATCAGTTTGAACCGCTTTAATGGATGTTTGAAATTGAACTTACACCATTTGTTGAAATTGTTTAAACAAGGTTATTGATTTAGATTTGGCTTTAAGCAAGTACAGCCATGTAAACCTAGTATTTGCATCCCCTATTGACATATAGTAAGTAAAACCAGAGGAATAGAGTGTAGGGGCTGGACCCCAAGATCAATGAACACAAGATCAAAAGGTTTTGTGTAAACAGTAGTTGAGTGATGAGAAGGGAGTTTATGAGACTTCCCAAGGCAGCATGCATTGCCAAAATGAAGCACATATTTGTTGATAAGAGGAATATTACCTTACTTAAGAACAGTGTGTACAACAGATTGGAATTACAAGAATTACAGGTATTTGAATTTGAATTACAAGAAGTTGAACTAGATGCTAAACAACTTGATGCAGCAGTTGCCACTTGAGAGGACTTATTAGCAGGGACAGGAAAGTTGGTGAAGACATAGAGCCCATCAGTTCCTACTGATCCTTCTAGGAGAACCTGATTATTAGCTTGAGATTTAACAAAGTAAGAGTTGGGGTGAAATTCAAAAAAACATTGAGTTGTCACGTCCAAATTTACTAACACTAACAAGATTTTTAGTGATAGAAGGAACATGTAATAAGTTATTGAGCGAGAGCATGACATGTGGGTGAAGAGGTGATGAGAATTGTGTTGAGACAACAGAAAGGATAGGCAAACCTTGGCCATTGCCCATGTAAATCTGATCTACACCAAACAGATCAGATCGTTGGGATAGATTGGCTGCATCTAATGAAGGATGATGAGTAGCCCCGGAATCAGGATACCAAGCCTGCAAATCAAGTTCAGCAGAAGTGGCCATCATAGCCACGGGCATAGATTGTGATGGAGGGCCTGTTGTGGAAGTTTGTGACCTGGTGGTACAATGCTAGTGTTGTACCAAGGCAGCTGAAAGAGTCGTGGTTGCGGTGGAAGGGCTGGAGCAGTTGTAGCAGGAGGCTGAGTTTGGGGTTGAGAGTATTGTGGAGCCTGGGAAGGTGGTGGCTGATAGTAGTACTGCTGAGGTTCTGTTGAGAGTATGGGAATTTTGGAGGCTCAACTTGTGGAGGCTGTCTGACAGCATAGGCAGTGAAGTTGCCATTGAAGTTACCATTACCACTGAAGTTTCCACCATAATTGCCACCATTAGTGTTGTTCCAAGCACCACTACCATTGAATTTATTCCCATAACCTTGAAAATTGGAGCCATAACCATTCGGTGTAAAGGACGGATCGAAACAGTGATAACAGTTGAGCACATCATGGCCATGTTTGAAGCATAAGTGACAATAGAGGCCGCTTCGATTACCAAAACGACCTCCAAGACCACGACCACGTCCAGAACAACCACCACGACCACCTTGAAAGCCATAATTGGAGTTATAATTGGCAGAAAATGAAGATTCTTGAAACAATATAGGAGGTGCAGGGTTCTGAGAAGAGGAGTTCACTTGTGAGGGCGGCGGTGGTGGTGGCGGTGGCGGTGCCGCCATGTGAGCAACATTTAAAAAAAGAGAATCCGTGATTGTTTTCTGCTGCGCATGTTCAATTTCACTGATGGAGTAGGTGTCAAGGCGACTCTCAATGGCAGTCACAATAGGTTGATAATCCTCTATAAGGCCTTCAATTATAACATCAAGATGTTGTTGCTTCGTGATTGGAGATCCAATGGAGATGAGAGAGTCGACAATGGCCTTGATGCGAAGGAGATATTCCGAGATCGTCCTTCCACCTTTGACATTGTGGCGGAGCTCCGATCGGAGTTGACGATTGCTTGTGGTGGTTTGTAAATTGAAGTATGTGTGCAGTTTGTCCCAAATATGATAGGAGTGGGTACATCCAATTACGCGTGTGAGCATCGAGTCAGAGAGCAACGTGAGTAACTAAGTGAAGGGATACTAATCCCGTTGTTCCCAAACTAGATAATCTGGAATTCTGGATTAACTCGATCGAACTCACGATCTGCTTCAGAGAGAAATTATAATGGAATTCGAGGACAAATGACGAATCGCTCTAGGCGATTGGCCTTGATGACAGTCTCGACGTGTTGCTTCCAAACAAGGAAGTTCTTGTCATTTAGTTTCGCGGTCACCGTTGTGGAGAGACTGACTGGAAGATTCGCCGGAACGACGATCGATGGTGTAGGAGCGCCGTCGTTATGCGGCGGTGGTGGAGGAGTACCATCATTTTGCGGTGGCGGAATTGAGGCTATCATTTTCCTAGCTGTCCATGCATCATACATAATAGAGCATTCAAATCTTCCCCACTGCTTTTTTTGGCCCTTCAAAAATTACTTCAGTGTACTCCAACTTGCTGTTGAGGAGTGTCAACAGTGTACCCCAATCCTTGTTGAGGAGTGGAAGTCTTGTGTCGTGATAAAATTGGAGGCTTGCAAATTTGCTTCGAAGCTTCCAACGGTTGTAAGCATGTCGTGAAAGCTTTGCAACTTAATCATGTTGAAAGACAATCCAGCTTGGTACCAATGCCAAGCTATATATATTGATGAACTCTCTCTGTTGCTTCTTTATCACATGCTTCTCTTATGCTTGATTGCCTCAACTTATCCTTCTTCTTTCTTTTGATGATAAATTCTGGTTTTCTAACATAGATATCAATAGGCCCTTCAAAGCACCTTCCCCCCTAACACGGGTAGATGCTATTTCTGTAGACCCTTGATCAATGGAACATTCTTCATCACTGTCAAGGTTATCAAACTCGAGATCCCACCAAGGATCGTTTGGGGGAAGGAAGATCGTAAATCATGGGATCGTAACACGGATCGTAAGATCCCACCAAAGAGAGGTGCCACCAACAGGGATGCTTGAAGACATATTGATCACTTGAGAAGAAAACAGATAGAGACTAGAGAACTAAAATTCGAGTAGAAAATTGAGAAGAAAATGTGAGATGAGAATGTGAGTTGCTGAAGAAAGAGTGTAGTATTTAAAGAATGAGTATGAGTATGTATTATTCAGAGAGACAAAGATGTTATTTCTGTCTTGGGAAGGAAGAGTGTATTACTCATTTTTTTTTTTTATGATGGAAGAGTTTATTACTCTTGTATTAAAGAATGACAAATTCCAATAAAATATTACCATTTAATGAAGATACCAGCCGCTTAGGGTAAAATATTAGATGTTATGTGTTGGCTATTGATATTCTGGGCTGGAAACCGGGTAAAAGTTGGGCCCATTTCGTTTTTTCTTCCTGGCAAAACGGGTTAAAACCTGGAATTTTGGGAAAAAGGGTTAGAAAACTCTAAATCGTGCGCGCGGCCAGAAAGCGATGATCCACTCGATTTCACGATCTTCCTCGATGATCCCGCCACGTCGGCTCCTCCCCCGATTTTGACGCCGCTCCGCCTCGTTGATGGTTGCGGAAATCGTAGAATCGGACGCTCCTACGATCTAGAGCGCGAGTTTGACAACCTTGATCACTGTCACCATAGTCGTGAGGATCATCTCGCACCTTTTGAATTGCTTCACTTTCTTGCTTCTTTCTATCCTTCAAATATCCCCACCCCAGAGCTCTTCTCTAACTTCTTTTGGACATTTAATGCAAGCTGCAACGTTCCCCTTCTTTTCTATTAGATGCTCATTTGCTTTAGTATTTCCACCTTTTGTGGTTTTACCACAGAAATTGCACATGCAACTGTTGGTATTATTTTCTTGTAATGGATGACAATATTTCCATTCGGGGTCAGTCAGCAACAACTCTCGATGGATTTGAAGGTACTTGACTTGTCATATTTGACATTCAATCCTATAAGTAAACATGAAATGCAAACCGAATTTATAATTCAAAAACTAAGAAAATATTTTTTTAGAACTCATTCAATCTAAAAGTAAAATTAAAATAAATTGCTGTGCAAACTGAATATATAATTTAAAAAATAAGAAAATATTTTTTTCGAACACATTCAATCTAGAAGTAAAATAAAAATAAAATGTGTTACAAACTGAATTTATAATTTTAAAAAAAAGTAAAAAAATGTTTTTTTTAGAACTGAGATCAGAATTCAGAAACCAATGAAGCACCTCCACACCAGACTGAATTGAGAGGCTACACTTGCTCAACATTGAGACAAGGGAGTCACACTCGCCAGAGAGTGGGACATAGGAGTCCCAGTGGCACCGGAGGGTCGTGCTGGAGGGACAGGTTCACCTCAGAGATGGTGCACTGGTGGTGGAGCCGAATATGGGAGTGTGGTAAGTTACGTGGTGCCGTTAAAGTATTAATACTTGACCACTTCTGGTGTTGTGTTGCGGTTCACTCAAAAACCGCTCCACTTTTCAATAACATTGCTAAGCTGATTGGGAAGTTTTTTTTTTTTTTTTTTTTGGTATATGGAGTAAAAAGAATGTTCCAAAAGGAGTTCCATAACATCGCTAAGCTGATTGGTACCTCTCTTTGAGTTGATGGATTTTAGGTCCGGAAAGAGGAAGGGAGACTAGAGAAAAAGAGAGAATAGAAACTAAGGAGTTTTGAGTTGCTTGAGTCATTTGCACTCTAAGTACTGAATTTATATTTATATGAAGGAATAAATACAAGTTGCATTTATTAGAAACATTGAGCTTAGAAGCACTAAACTATTTCCTATGACCCTATTATTCCCATTGCACCATTAATTGCATGAGACATTTCCAACATACCAAAAAAATAAAACAGAAGTGGTGGATTGAAGGGTCATGGTGTTATCTGAGGTTTAGGATTATTTGGAAGCCATGGGATGGGTTTAAGGGTCAAATTGGTGCCTATTTTGAAGCTCTGAACATTACCTGTGAGGCTGTGACATTAGAATTTGGGTTTTGGGGCATGATGAATTGTGGGGAAACTTAAGCAAGAGGCAGCTAGGGTTTTGGTCTTTTGTTTTGAAGTGAAGTTTTTGATTGTTTACATTTTTAGTGCATGTCTATTTGAGTATTTTGGTTAACATTATATTAAGTTGGTTGAAGTTGTACTCACTGAAATGCTTTCTATATGAAATATGAAGCTATTGTGGTGTTATGTTGAATTTCTAACAATTTCTTTTAGAATTTATTGATTTTTTTTTTTTACATGTATTTTGCCCATTCAATTTATAGTACTTGGCCTGTCATTATTATAGTTGTCGTATATATACTATATGTATTTGTTACTTCATTGACACACCTTAGCAGAATCAACCAAGAAAATGGAAATGAAAGTATGGTATTTGGATGGAAAGAAAATCTGGAATTCAATGAAAATACTCAGACTAACACGGAGATCCCTGAGTTGCAGTTCTTTTGAGGAGAAGCAAACCTCCAAATGGAATTAACCAGCTAAATTCAGCTAGACTTGCAAGCCTAGCCTTCTATTAATAGAGTCCTGCTCTCTAACAGAATTCTAACTGATACATTAGTTACTGTTATTGATTGACTACTAACCAAACTGCTATGGTATCATTTATCCTGTTTTCTTGGATCTTGCATTATGCTTTCCTGCCATGCTTCTACTATTGATGAAGGTCATTATCAGTGATACCCACTTGATATGCTGAATACTTTAGCTAATTTTATAATTTTATATAAGGCTAGAATAAGTCTAATTACATATTTTCTGATTTTGTAGTCCTGTCTCTCCAATAACTAATGTGCTTCCTCTATCTCTTGTGCTTCTCGTCTCTCTTATTAAGGAAGCTTTTGAGGACTGGGTAAGAATGCTATTTACTCTCCTGCCAATTGCCTTTTTTTTTTTTTTTTTTAAATGTTTTACTTAAATATTTGGGGGCAAGGGCAGATTTCATCTTTTTGATTGAAATTGTATCAGGAATTCCAACTAAGGATGTTATAGGAGAATTTTGAGTAGATATGTATAGATATAAATATTTTATCGTACAATGTGCTTAATGATTATGCTTATTTTGTTTCAAAATGTGGTTGTGACCTCACTTCTTTTATTTTATTTTATCTTATTTTATTCCTGATGGCATCATTAATTGGAAACTGTCCACACATTTTTCGTAGATTGGATATATGGCAGTAGATTTGTAACTGTATTCCTCTAATTAATTTGATTTTTTCTTCTTAAATTGTGTATAACAGAAGCGTTTTCAAAATGACATGGCCATCAACAATAATATGATAGATGTTTTGCAAGATCAAAAGTGGGAGTCTGTACCGTGGAAAAAGTTGCAGGTTGGAGACATTATCAAGGTGAGTGTGCTATGTTTCTGTGCTAGATTTAATTTGACACATCTACGTTTTGAACTGCTTACCTGGAAGGATGTCTATAATGGTAATTGATTCTCTGCTTTTAGACTTCCATTGGGTGTTGATTATCATGTTTGTGATTGTGGGCTGCAATGTTCCTTGCATGTGTTCAAAATATGCGATGGCCCTTCTTTATGCCATAAAGATCTAATTACTGATTTGGAGAAACTCCTTTTTGTCTTCACTGACCTATTTCTATATAACAATGGTTGTTCTAGTTTTGTATTATACAATATTTGATATCAATGATTTGTTTTTTCATTTTACTACCACCTGACATATTATGACTTTCTCAATAATTTTCGCCTGTACCCTTGGTTTATTTCTGTTTAGTTTCTCAATGTTGTACACCGTTTTATTTTCCTTATAATGTTTGTTAAGTTTGCTCACATCTTCCATTACTTATTTTGTGGGATGATACTAATAAAAAGTATGATTCTTGTTTTGGTTTCCTGAATATATCTGGTTGAGATGGGTATGTTTCAATGTTGTGAAGACCAAATTGGACTGGCTGGTTGAACCGGGAACCGGCTGTGCCCACGGTTCGGTTTGGTCAGAAAAACCGGGGGTCTTGAAAAACCAGAAAAAAACTGGAGGAACCGCTTGAACTGGGTTAAAACCGGAGGAACCGGATCCGGTTATGAAAATTGACCGTTTACTGTCAACCTAACAAATGAAGTGATCCTTGGCTCTGTCGTTGTGCCAGCTCTGTCCAACTGTATGAACCATCTCGCCTCGCTCGGATTGCCATCGTCCCGCTTCGTCACAGCCGTGACCTCCTTCCTTTGTTAAGCCCTTCAGTGTCTCAGATAGGTACAAAGAACCCTCTTGCGTCTCACAGAGTCTCAGGCACGAACAACATACGTTTCAGCTCACAGATCTCCTATGTCCTCATTGTCGCGTTCTTGCCTGCTTGCTGCACCGTTCTCGCTGCACTGGTCCACCGTTCTCGCTGCATTGCTCCATCGTTCTCGTTCCACCATTCTAGCTTCTGTGTGCTGCGCATTGAGTAAGAAAGGAAGGTGTTTGTAGGGTTTTGATATGCTCATTTACTTTATTATCAATTGGATTTGGGCTCAATATCTCAACTGATATTGAACCTTGATTGGGGAAGAAAATGGAGACTTCGGTGCTGTTCTTGCAGAAGGTGACCAACGATCATTGATTACAACCTTATTCGTTGGATTTCACCATTTCTGAGGTCAAGCAAAGTGTTGACGGATTTGAAAAGCTTAAGTAGATGCTTTCGTAGGTTGATGAAGAAGGGACACAATTGTGATTGGAGTAATGAAGCAGATGCTTGGTCAGTGGATGAAGAAACAGGGACTCGATTGTGGGGAAGAAAGGGTGGATGACTTGGTGGTAGAGCTGCTTGAGGCCGAGAAGGGTAGAGGAAATTGATGTGGAAGAAGACGACAAACAACCCATTCAAGAGACATCAAATTCGCGATAGACTAACCGGGAAGTGGAGGAACAACAGGAAGGTGACTTTGAGTTTGTCGTCAAAAAATATCGTTCTTGGGAGCCATTGTACTTTGGTTGTCACAATAGATGATAGGTTTAGTCACTGTAACCTTTAGTTCATTCAGCAGAGATTGAATCCAAATGAGTTCAGAGGCTGCAACCGCTAGGCTTTGGTATTCTTCCTTTGTGCTAGATCTAGTAACCAATGGTTGCTTTTTGGACCACCAAGAGACCAAGTTAGGTCCTAGGTAGATGTTGGCTCCAAAAGTCGAACGTCTATCATCAGGGTCTGATGCCCAGTTGGCATCGTAGAAAGCTTGCAGCTGTAAAGGAACTCTTGGTTTTCCAGGTAACAATAGACCATGACTGATGGTACCTTTTAGGTACCTGAGAATTCTTTCGACAACTGTCTGATGCTCATTTAGGGGCTGAGAGAGAAACTGGTAGACTTTGTTCACACTATAGCTTATTGCAGGTCTAGTTATAGTTAGGTGCTGCAGTGCACCCACAATGGATCTATAGAGCTGCTGATCATCAACATAGTTACTCCCATGTTTGGTTAACTTACAGCCACCGGTCATAGGGGTAGAAATTCCCTTTGTATCACTCTTATGAGCCTTTTCTAGGTGGTCCCTGATATATTTGGTTTGAGTTAGCAGTAAGGAACCACTGGCTAGGTGTTTAACTTCAATCCCAAGGAAGTAGTCTAGGTTGCCAAACTGTTTTAGTGCAAAGACAACATTGAGTTTAAACACCAGTGTGTGGATCGTAGTAGAGGAGTTGTCCGTGGCAATAGTGTCATCCACATAGACCAAAATGTACAGCTGCTGGTTACCATTGGAGTATGTAAAGAGAGATGGATCACATTTACTGGACTTGAACCCAAAGGAGATGAGAGTCCTTGCTAGCCTTTCAAACCAGGCGCGGAGGGCCTGTTTTAGGCCATAGATGGCTTTGTTGAGCTTGCAGACTAACCTTCTGTCACCACTAGCAAACCCTTCAGGCTGCTGCATATATACCTCTTCTTCCGAAAGACTATTTAGGAATGCATTATTTATATCCAGTTGTTGTAGGTCCCAACCATTAGTGATGGTAAGTGTGAGAGTGATGCACACAGTCACTGGTTTGAACACAGGAGAGGTCTCTGTGTAATCAAAGCCAGGCTGTTGATGGAAGCCCTTGGCAACTAGTCGGGCTTTTTATTTATTCATTGAACCATCTGGATTTTCTTTAATTCTAAAGACCCATTTGCAACCAATAGCAGTCTGGGTGGGTGGAAGAGAAACCGGATCCCAAGTTTTATTGTGCATAAGGGCATCATATTCAGCCTGCATAGCTGACTGCCACTGAGGAATAGTCAAGGCAACCTTGGCTAAGGCCGGTTCAAGGTTGCTGAGAAGCAGTGTGGGACTATTCTGGGGCAATTGTGGCTAGTTTTGGACCTTTTAATCATAGGATGCGTGATTATTGTCAGGAAGAGAAGGTGAGGGGGATGCAGAGATACTTGAGGTGTGAGAGGAAGTGGGAGAAATATGTGGCTGGGATGCAGTGGACTCAGAGGGAGAAGGAGTTTCTGTAGTGGGCAGAAATGCAGTAGATATTAGGAGAGGAGAAACAGGTGGGAAGCCAAAGGTGTGATACTGAGAAGGATTGGGAAGAACAATTAAAGGACTAGGACTAGGAGGAGAATGTGTGGACTGATTGGACTTGAGACACTGTTTTGAATATTTTGAAAATGAAAGGGGAATCTAAATTCATTAAAGAGGACATCTTTTGATATATAAATGCGACCCGAGGGGAAAAGACATTTGTAGACTTTAGGGGTAGGAGACTAACCAATGAAGGTGCATTCTTCAGACTGAAACTCAAGCTCTTGTTTCATGTATGGCCTAGGACAGGGATAACATGCACAACCAAAAATCTTAAGGAAGAAGTAGTCAGGGTCCTTTCCATAGAGACGGGAGTAAGGGACAACACCATGAAAGGAGGTGCTGAGCAAGCGATTGATAGGGTAGATTGCATTAATAAATGTATGATCCCAAAAATGAAGAAGGAGAGAGGCATGGGCTAGAAGGGTGTTGGAAATAGTAGCATTTAAGGCTTAGATTCATGTGCACTAGTTTAATTCATTCATGTACTTAGGATGTTTAGGGGGCTGCACTAGCATTTAATCCCCTTGTAATCATAACATGTAAATTGATTATGGAGTGTATATAAATACCAAGTACGCTGAGTGCTAATCACTCAAGCTATTCAGAAATACTTGTGTCTTTTACTATTTCACATGGTATCAGAGCTCCCGATCTAGGGGGCTCTGCTTTCGCATTTGGTTGCCTTCATTGCAACCCTTCTTAGAACTCTATTCTGGCACCTTCATTGTGCCATCAGAATACTGTTGACCGCCGTTCACTGTCGCTGACCACCGCCTTTCAGCCCGAAACTTCAACAGAAAGATCGCAGTTCAGAGATCGGCCAAAACCTAGAAGGAAGTTGCTGGAAACTCCCTCACGCGCCGCCTCAAGCGAACTGCATCTCCGGCGCGTGTTGTCCACGCGCCACCTTTTGGACCTCCGTTTGCGACGCCACTGGCACAGAACAGATCGCCGGCACCTCTTGGACCTGTTTTGGGGTTCTTTTCTGGATTGGACTCCTTTTTTTTGGATCTCTATTTGGCTTGGTGTTTGTCTTTCTATTTGGTGTTTTTTCGATTCTGCCATGTCAAGTAGTGAAGGGATGGTAAACCTAGTCAACCAGAAGCAGATAGAAAGGATGAGGGCTTTACTCCGCTGTCTTGAGAAACCATCAGGTAATTGTTCCGTGGTGTATTTAGGTAAGCTTCCTTTTTCATTTGGATTTAATGCCTCAAACACCTTCTACTTCATTCTGGATATTAGACTCTGGAGCCACCGACCATATGACACCTTTTTCTACCCAATTCTCCACGTATTCACCCTGTCCCAGTAGGAAGAAAATTATCACTGCAGATGGTACCCTTGTAACTGTAGCCGGCCTAGGAAACATTCAACTAAATTCCTCCATAACCCTAAAAAATGTCCTCCACGTCCCAAAACTATCCACAAATCTTGTCTCTATACAAAAACTTACCAAAGATTTATCCTGTAATGTGATATTTCACAGCGATTGTTGTGTATTTCTAGACAAAGAGTCGGGGAGGACGATTGGACGTGCCAGAGAAGGGAATGGCCTTTACTATCTTGAAGAACCAGGTCTGTCGACAAAAAACCACTTGTCACACTCATTCATGTCAGAGTCAGTTCTTTCTAATAAAGAAAAAATAATTCTTTTCCATTGTCGATTAGGTCACCTTTCTTTTGGAGTCATTGAAATTTTATTTCCATATCTGTTTACTAAGGTAGATGTTGAGAATCTCATTGTGAGTTGTGTGAGCTTGCAAAACACAAGCGTCTACCTTTTCCCTCAAGCAATAAAAGAAGCACTTTTCCTTTCTATCTTATTCATACGGATGTTTGGGGTCCCTCTACTGTTCCAACTGTGTCTGGTGCTAGATGGTTTGTGACTTTTATAGATGATTGTACCCGGGTTACTTGGATTTTCTTACTTAAAAACAAGTCTGATGTTAGTACTGTTTTCCCAAATTTTTTCTACATGATTAAAAATCAATTTGGTGTGAACATCAAAACACTAAGGTCTGACAATGGCAAAGAATACTTCAATTCTGTCCATACTTCTTTCTGTCAAAAAGAGGGAATTATCCATGAGTCCTCTTGTGTTAAAACACCACAGCAAAATGGGATTGCAGAAAGAAAAAATGGGCATCTTTTAGATCAAACCTAGCACTGTTGTTTCAGAAAAATGTTCCCAAAAAATTCTGGGGGGAAGCAGTTCTCACAGCCACCTATCTCATTAATCGATTACCCTCTAGAGTCTTAGGGTTCAAGAGTCCAATAGATGTCCTTTCTTCATTCTATCCAAATTTGTCAGCCACGAATCATCTTAAACCTCGTATCTTTGGGTGTGTCTTTTGTTCATATTCATAGTCAAGATAGGGGAAAACTGGATCCTAGAGCCTTAAGGTGCGTTTTTGTTGGTTATTCCTCCACTCAGAAGGGATATAAGTGTTACCATCCTCCATCTAAAAAATTTTTTGTGTCGCGAGATGTAACCTTTCATGAAGGGGAAGCTTATTTTTTTCAACCTTATCTTCAGGGGGAGAATATCAGGGAAGATAAGTTTGAAACACTTGATCTTCCTAGTCTTGAGTCAAATAAACCTGTGTCTAGACCTGAAGCTGAGTCAGACCCATCAATTGAACTTGAAACACTTGATCTTCCTCGTCTTGAGTCAAATACACTTGTGTCTAGACCTGAAACTCAACCTGAAGCTGAGTCAGACCCATCAATTGAACCTGGCCCGAAAGTGGATGTCAGATGGGGAAAGAATCAAGTTTTCACAAGAAAGTCAAAGGTCATTCCTGAATCAACACACGTTCAAGAGCCCAATTCGACTCCTTTGAATGAGGATGAAATGAAAGCCCAAGCAACAGATGTTGATCTAGACCTCCCAATTGCCATGAGAAAAGGAACC
This sequence comes from Ammopiptanthus mongolicus, assembly GCA_039655645.1. Taxonomy (NCBI): domain Eukaryota; kingdom Viridiplantae; phylum Streptophyta; class Magnoliopsida; order Fabales; family Fabaceae; genus Ammopiptanthus; species Ammopiptanthus mongolicus. The sequence goes on from CM077343.1 coordinate 85,389,647, forward strand.
AGAAAATGCACCAAACAACCATTATATCCCCTTTCAAACTACCTCTCATTTAAAAAATTCTCACCTACCCATAGAGCCTTCCTTACAAACCTAAACACTACTTCCATACCCACTAGTGTTTATGAGGTATTGTGTGATGACAAATGGAAGCAAGCCATGAATGCTGAGATGGAGGCTTTGAAGAAGAATGGAACTTGGGAGTTAGTGACTTTACCATAAGAGAAGAGAGCGTTTGGATGCAAATGGGTGTATATAGTAAAATATAAGGCTGATGGATCGATTGAAAGATACAAAGCCAGGTTGGTTGCCAAAGGGTTCACACAAACCTATAGAATTGACTATTCAGAGACATTTGCTCTTGTTGCAAAGATGAATACAATCAGGGTAATTTTGTCTCTTGCTGCCAATTATGGTTGGGAATTACAACAATTTGATGTGAAGAATGCTTTTTTACATGGGGAACTTGAGGAGGAAATCTATATGCAGGTACCGCCAGGGTATGATAAAAATATAGCTACCAATACAGTTTGCAAGTTGAGAAAGGCATTATATGGCCTGAAACAATCACCTCGGGCATGGTTTGGAAGATTCAGTAAGGTTATGACAACTTTGGGGTACAAGCAAAGTCAAGGAGATCATACCTTGTTCATCAAGCACTCAGCATCAGGGGGATTAACGGTGTTGTTAGTATGTGTGGATGACATCATCGTGACCGGAGATGATTGGAAGGAGCAACAACTCTTGAGTCAGTGTTTGGCTAAAGTGTTTGAAATAAAAACTGTTGGAAAGCTGAAGTACTTTCTGGGAATTGAGGTGGCACACTCAAAGAAAGGCATTTTTATATCTCAGCAAAAATATATTATAGATTTACTCAAGGAGACAGGGAAAACAGCATGTAAACCCACGAGTACTCCTATGGATCCTAATGTAAAATTAGGAAATGCTGAGGAAGATGCTATAGTGGACAAAGAAATGTAACAGCGCTTGGTAGGGAGGTTAATTTACTTGTCTCACACTAGGCCAGATATTGCGTATGCTGTAAGTTTGGTTAGCCAATTCATGCATAGTCCGAGGGAAGTTCATTTACAGGCAGCTCATAAGATCTTTTAATATCTCAAGGGAACCCCAGGAAGAGGGATTTCATTCAAAAGAAATAGGAATGCAACACTTGAGGCCTACACTGATGCTAACTATGCGGGGTCAATTGTTGATAGAAGATCCACTATAGGATATTGTACCTTTCTTGGAGGAAATCTTGTGTCTTGGAGAAGTAAAAAGCAAAGTGTGGTTGCGCGTTCTAGTGCCGAAGCTGAATTTCGAGCTATGGCACAAGGCATTTGTGAATTACTTTGGCTAAAAATTATCTTGGAAGATTTGAAGATTAAATGGGAAGGACCTATGAAGCTCTACTGTGATAATAAGTCAGCAATCAGTATAGCACATAATCCAGTTCAGCATGATCGAACCAAGCATATTGAGGTTGATAGGCATTTCATTAAGGAGAAACTCGATAGTGGTTTGATTTGCACCCCATATGTGCCCTCACAAGGACAACTTGCGGATATTCTCACCAAAGGGTTGAGCAGCTCGATTTTTGAACGAATTGTATCCAAGCTAGGAATGGAAAATACCTATTCACCAGCTTGAGGGGGAGTGTTGGAAATAGTAGCATTTAAGGCTTAGATTCATGTATCTTTAGATTCATGTACACTAGTTTAATTCATTCATGTACTTAGGATGTTTAGGGGGCTGCACTAGCATTTAATCCCCTTGTAATCATAACATGTAAATTGATTATTGAGTGTATATAAATACCAAGTACGCTGAGTGCTAATCACTCAAGCTATTCAGAAATACTTGTGTCTTTTACTATTTCACAAAGGGTAAGCCCCATTTCAGCAATGTGCCTATGTTTCCGTTCGACTTTCCCATTTTGATGATAGGTGTGGAGATAGATAACTCTATGAATAATGCCTTGAGAGGCTAGGAGGGTGCTGAAAGGGCAAAATTCACCCTCAATCAGTTTGGACAGATTTGATTTGTTTATTAAAATGCACTGTTACATGTTTTTGAAACTGCTTGAAAATTTCTATAGCCTCTGACTTGGCTTTCAAAAGGTAAATCCATGCGTCATTAGTGCATTAATCAACAATTGACGTATAGCATTTAAAACCATTGGAAGAGTGCAAGGGCTCAGGGCCCCGTAGATCAATGAAAATGAGGTCAAAGGGATGCTCATACACTAGTAGATGGGTGTGATGGCAATCTATGAGACTTGCCAAGAGAGCAGGCATGACCGAAATCACTTGTCATTTTATTAATAGGAATGTTACAACTTTTAAGAACCTGCCTAACTATGACTTCACTAGGGTGCCCTAACCTACAATGCCGTAGAGAAAATGAAGTAGGCACAATAGTAGAGTTATTAGAAGTAGGAACAGAAACTAAGGTACATGGCAATGCTGAACTATTTACAGAGGAATTATTATGTGAACTAAAACTAGTGGAACATGAAGTAGTAGGAAAGCTAGTAGAGCAAGAATAGGCTGACTTGTGGGAAGGAGGCGATAGCTGAATGTTGTTGAATGAATACAAACCATTAGGTCCAACTGTGCCCTCTAGGAGTATGGAATGATCAACTTGAGATTTGACATGGCAATGAGATGGAAGGGACATGTAATAAATTATGTAAAGCTAAAGTAGTATATGGTTTATTGGGAGACTGCAGGGTAGAAGTGCCGATACTAGTGATAGGGATGCCTTGACCATTACCCATGAAAAGTTGGTCTGACCCACAAAGTTCTGATCTCTGCATCAAGTTGTTGGGATTAGATGTTATATGATGGGACGCCCCTGAATCTGGAAACCATAACTAAGGACTATAGTTCTGAGAGGCACTCAGGTAGGCAGAGGGCTGATGTTGTTGTTGCGACTGAAACTGTGGTTGCAGTTGTGGAAGAGCATGATTCGGTACTGGGGGTGTAGGCAGTGGCAGAAGTGGTGGTTGTTGATAGCTTTTGCGAGGGAACTGAGACTGAGTTTGCCCAAATGAGTGATATTGCACTGATGGAGCAGGAGTTGGTGGCAGCGAACATGGTGCAAAGACTTGATTCTGACCAAAATTACGATCAAATTTATGGTAGCATGTGAAAATATCATGGTTATACTTGCCACAAAGTTGACACTGTAGATCATTTCGATGGCCCTGACGGCCACCACCGCGACCTCGAGAGTGATGGTACCTGCCACCATGACCCTGATAGCCATTGTTACCTTGATAATCTTGATCATAACTTTGTAAACCACTGTTATTGCCATTGCCATAACCTTGATGACCAGTGTTATGCTGATAGTTTTGATCAGGAAACCCATTATTGTAGACACCGTTGCCTTGGTAATTAGCATTGTTGCCCTGATAGTGCCATTGTTGCCAAAAGTCGACCCGGTGGTATAGAATTATTACCAGTTGCTTGGAATGGTGGAGTAAACCCTGCGTTCGAAAAAGAGTTGACATTTCGAGGCTGATTATCCTAAGCCACGTTGACGGAGAAGGTGTTTGTGCGGTTAAGATAGGCCTCGTGAGCAAGAAGAAGTGCTTCTAGTTCTGAAGGAGAACAAGGTTCACCTCTATTGTTCATGGACGTAACAAAGGATTCGTATTCAGGTGGTAAACCTTCAAGAAGAACGCGAACATATTCACGCGTAGAGATGAGCTCACCAATCGAGGCTAGAGAATCAACAATTGCCTTTATTCGCAGAGTATATTCTTGAATCGATCTTGTACCTTTCTTTGTGGTGCGAAACTCAGAGAGGAGATGTTGCGAACACGCTTTCGTCATAGAATCAAAGAACTTGTGTAATTCATCCCAAATTTGGCAAGCATGGCGACAACCTACTACTCGTGATTGCATCGATTCAGAGAGAGAGAGGAGAAACCATGAAACATGATGCTGATCTTGTTCCTCCCATGTCAAAAATGCCGGATTGACACAATTCAAAGCACGATCAACATCGCTCAAGAAACAAAGTGGAATTTGTGGATTGATGACAAAGCGCTCGGGACGATGTGCGATCAGAATCACTTCGATGTGCTGTTTCCAGAGAAGCCAGTTCTTGTCCATCAACTTGGCGGCGATAGCAGGAGAAAAGTTCACCAGAGAAGACGACACCAAGGACAGTGGAGGTATTGCCGTCGGCGATGCGCCGGAAGAATGCTCAGGTGGAGACTCCATGTTCGGACCTTGGAAGCTCATGAATCATGATACCATATCAAGAAGCGTAACTGAGTGTAGAAGAGAGAGAGAGAGAGAATCTAACTGAATTTAGTTATGTATTGATAAAAGGTAACTAAATATATAGTCGATGTTTACATTGTGATATTACAAATGTATCCTTAACAAGAAATGTTGTAGAGGTTGAGAATGATAATGGCCTTTTCATGAAGCCTACATCCACAGTTTCAGCTCAAGAACCGAGGACCAAGGGTGGCTTCTAGGTCGTGAAAAACGCTTTGTGGACATGAAAGCGGCTTACAACCACGATCTGGATGTCGTCATCAACCGCAACACAGGTGTCAGATTCTTTCTTGATGTTTCTTGGTCAGCTCAAAATTTCTTGGAGCCCACCTACGCCAATGCTGACTACTCCGCGCTTCTAGATCCGCCGGATTTGATCATTGCAGCAACGTTCTATGAGATGCGAAGAAGATTGTTTTGGTTTTTGACCCTGGATGTGGGTGCTCTGCCATCTACACCAAAGGCTTCCATAGGAGGCTTGAAGCACCAGTCTTATTCTCTATGCGCTTCTAGATCCACCGTATTTGAAGATCAGCCTGTTATCCCTAGAGTAACTTTTATCCGTTGAGCGACGGCCCTTCCACTCGGCATCGTCGAAATCTATTCATGTAATTCGATGAAGACTGACCCTAGGGGTGGGTGCTCTGCCATCTACACCAAAGGCTTCCATAGGAGGCTTGAAGCACGAGGCTTATTCTCTGATTCTTGTGCTTGGCTGCAAACTGCTGAAGAAGATAGCTACTTGGGTGTATGCACCTTTGACACATTATCAGATTCCAGATTTCAACCTTGAGGACAAGGTTGAACTTCAAGGGGATGGTATTGTTAGGGCAAAAGGGTAAAAAAAAATACTTGCTTGGAAGAATAAAGGGTTAGAGCAGTTAGTTTACTTAGAGGGGATCTTGTAGATAAATAGGGGGAATAAGGGGTAGAAGGGGATCATTCTGTTTTGTAGCTTTATGAGAGCCTTGCATTGCTCAGTTGCGAAAGGAGACACCTTTTGTGAAGGGGAAACTTTTGGAGGAGAGTATCCTTTCTCCTATTATGTTTTGATTCAGTTCATCAATAAATTTGTTCATTTCTGTGTCTCTGTAATCGTAAATTTCAAACTTTCTGATCTAGGTTCCTATCACTCTCTCCCTATTCTATGCTTACCTGTGTGTGCAGCAGTATGGATGGGTTCATTGAGCAATGTGGTTCTAAGTTTAGTTAATATGCAGTATTTTATATTTATATTGAAGTGACTATTTCTGCCTGAATGTTGTTTCTTCAGAGCAAAGTTTTGGCCTTCTGAGCTGAAATATAGTTAGTAGACCTCCGATTAAGGTGTAAGTTAGGAGAAATGTGGTGGGCATAGAGGATTAGAACTGGGAACAGTTGCTGTTGTTAACAGCTGTAATGTGCAGTTAGTTGTGATATGACAGCTGGACTGTCTGTTAGTAGAAGCTCTTATTGAATTGGAGGGAAGAGAAGGGATAGGGTATAACTACGAACAGAGGGCAGATTGGAAATCAGTTTTGAGTTGTGGAGTGAATTTGGGAGGAAGAGCCAGAACTCTCGAATTTCCAGGAACTGAGAGCAGATCTGTCTTGTACTTTCTAGTTGTACTTTTCTTCTTGGATTATGCAATCGCTCTGATTCGGAGCCAGAGGTTAGAGTGCATTTTCTGTAAAGATTAAAGAATTCCTATTCTTTCTCTGTTGTTTCTACTCACCTGCACCAGTTCTATCATATATTTTTTGGATTTTTATTTTTTAATGGTCTAAGGAAGAGTGAGTAGGGAAATCACCAATTTTTTTTATGGTTCTAATTTCCTTTATCAATCTGTGATTTTAATTAAACTTGTTAGTTTGGTTTGTAGATGTGTCTAATCTGAAGACCCTTGAGATTTGTACTCCTGAGCTGTTTGTGATGGTGTCATTCTAAGTGTTGTTTTTTGTGTACAATGCTTACTATAAGTTCAATTTTTTTCTTTGTTGCAGGTTAAGCAGGATGGATTCTTTCCTGCAGATCTGCTTTTCATGGCTAGTACAAATGCAGATGGTGTCTGCTACACTGAGGTTTATTTATTTATATTTTTCAATCTGTTATGAGTGTTTTCTTGACATGCTTTAGCAATCACTGCAGTTTGTTAATCTTGGGTTTGGGTGACAGACTGCTAATTTAGATGGGGAAACCAATTTGAAGATTAGGAAAGCATTGGAAAAGACTTGGGATTACTTGACACCAGAGAAGGCATCTGAGTTCAAAGGTTTATATGTTTTATTGATTAACCTATAATTCTACCATTCCACTAACCTATATTGAATTTTCTGTGTGCATTTGCTATTTTAGTTCTAGGATACTGATGACAACCTGATAGGGTACTCAAGCCCAAGGGAGAATCACACCCCAAAAGCTAGCTATTTAGGTAGAAGAGCCGAAGGACTTAAATACCATTCCACACACTGGTATTTAGCCAATGGACTCTTAGAATCATCCCAGAAGAGCCGACCTCCTTGGCGGCTTCACACTGCCCAGCAGGTCCGGCGGGCCCTCGACTTGGTAGGGGTGTTCACGGGTTCGGGTCAACCCAATGAACTCGAGAAACCGAACCAAACCGAAGCGTTTGGGTTGGGTATTTTCCTGTTCGGCTAGAACCCGGCCCAACCCGATTAGGACCCGTCCACATTGGTTCGGGTAATGGTTTTGCTATATGCAGACCTGTGGAACCGTTACCCGGCCTGTGGACCCGATGACTACAACACCTATGCACTTATTTAACCTGACGCCCTTCCTATGTCCACGTTCACAGCCGCTGCGCTGCCTCCCACCACCACTAGTTTGACGAGTTCCGAGCCGCCAACCGCCACCACAGTTCACGTTGGCCATCACACTATCGTCTCCGTTCACGATCGCCACCACGGAGTACGACTTCCACTCCGTTCTTGCTCTTCATCTTGTGAATCTTTGATTCAAAATCTTCAATCTTCATCTTCAATATTTGATAAGTTGTGAATCTTCAACCTGATTGTCAATCTTCAATATTTAATATGTTGTGAATCTTCAAAAAGATGGGTCGGGATTTGAAGATAGGGAGAACGAGAGAGGCATACAATGCCATGTGATGGTCTAGCATGTGAATCCTCCTCCCCTGTCAATAACCCAACAAAGTGTAAACATTTCTGGTTGAGAAGCAGAGTCAAAGATTGAGTTTCGATCTTCCAAACTCGAGTAAAGTATTGTTTTTGTGCATGTGTTGCCGTTGTCGCTTTGCGTGAGAAGTGCTCTTTTTTGCCCTAAGAAATTAGGAATGAGGGAGGAGAGCAGAATGCTGAAAAAGAAAGAGGGATTTTTTTTGCTCTTGGAATACTGGACCTGATTGACTGACCCAACCCGTATTTGTTTGGGTTGGTTTGGGTCGGGTCTGTAAAAAAATTGCATAAACCCGAGCCGACCCAAACCCGTCAAAGTCACTTTGGTTCGGGTAGCAGGTTGGGCGAAAACCGACCCAACCCTACCCGTGAACACCCTTACTCCTTGGCCCCCGGTTAGCCTCAGACAAGTAGCCCTTTTCCGTGAAGGTGAGCGGTCTGCTTTGATACCAATTGATAGGGTACTCAAGCCCAAGGGAGAACCACTCCTCAAAAGCTAGCTATTAAGGTGGGAGAGCCCAATGACTTAAATACCATTCCACACGTTGGTATTTAGCCTACATGGGCTTGAGTACCTATCTTTTGGTATCAGAGCAGTCCGCTACCTCCATGAAAAATGGCTACCTGTCTGGGGCTAACTGAGGGCCAAGGAGGGTGCCGCCGGACCTACAAGGCAGAGTGCAGCCACCGAGGACGTTGACTTATTTGGAGCGGTGCTATGATAGAGTTACACGTTGGCTAAATACCAGTGTGTGGAATGGTATTTAAGTCACTGGGCTCTGCCACCTTAATAGCTAGCTTTTGGGGTGCGGTTCTCCCTTGGGCTCGAGTCCCTATCACAACCTTTCCGCCATTTTTTTAAATCTGTTTTTTCTTTAAACATTTATAGTAAAATAAATTTTTGTGGAACTATCATTGTTCTGGCTCATATATCTGAGTAAGTACAACGATTCTTATTTAATCAGTCCATTGTGTATGTTACTTGGACTGGCTATATGCCTTGATCCTTTCGAGGTGTAATTCTTTTTTTGATAAGAGAGAAGAGAATCGTAAAAATGCAAGGATAAAAAATTCTCCAGAACTAAAAAAATGACAACAAAAAATACAAGGATCAACAAAAACTACGAAGAAGGAACATGCAGCAAAGCATGCCAATCTCTCTGCAGATCTGTCAAAGACACCCCTCTAAAAAGGCTGTGAGCCAAACACCATACAGAAGCTAGAAAAGCTACTCTACCCCAAATGAACTCAAGAGACAACCAACACTCTGTAAAGATTCTAGCATTTTGTTCTAACCAAAAGCTTTTGAGCATCTTTGCTGGGGCCAAACCCACTAAATTTTTTTTGGTTTATAAACCCCCTAAAATTTAGTACTCAAGAATTGCTGTAAATCCATGGGGAAAATTCACTGTTCACCCAAGACACCAAACAAGTTATTTCAGAGAAAGGAAGCAGCAATGCAAAAACAAATGAGAACTGGTTTCAGAACTAGATCTGCGCGCAACACAAAAATCAGGAGACAAAGCAGTTAGAGGTCTTCGAATTTGAAACAAACCATTTGTATTAATCCTGTTAAGCACAACAGTCCAAACAAAGGGTTTGACCTTAGAGCGAGCAATTGATTTACAGATAGGCTTGTCCAAAAGGAAAGAGACATGGTTGGGGGTAGAAGTGATAAACTGGAAATAAGATTTGCAAGAAAATAAGCCCGAAGTGTCAAGAAACCAGATCCTCTTATCTGGATTAGAAGAGAGATGAATTGAATCCAACAACAAGAGAGTCTGTAACTCAAATTTTCTATCATACAAATTCCTAAAGAAGTGAAAATCTTAGGAAATAGTAGAGAAGACGAATAGAATTGAAGTGTAGGAGCATTATGCAAAGAAGAGAGATGATAAAGCCTAGGAAATGCAATGGACAGGGGGGCATTACCTGCCCAAAGATCCTCCCAAAAGTTTGAGGTTTAATTCTGCTTCCAATTTAATAGGTATGACTACAAAAAATGTACAACATCTTATCAAGCAGCATCTTCTTCTCTGTATGGGTGTCTATTTGGTAAAATGTTATATTAGTATTGTTGGAAATAGTAGCATTTGAGGCTTAGATTCATGTATCTTTAGATTCATGTACACTAGTTTAATTCATTCATGTACTTAGGATGTTTAGGGGGCTGCACTAGCATTTAATCCCCTTGTAATCATAACATGTAAATTGATTATGGAGTGTATAGAAATACCAAGTCTGCTGAGTGCTAATCACTCAAGCTATTCAGAAATACTTGTGTCTTTTACTATTTCACATGGTATCAGAGCTCCCTATCTAGGGGTATCCGAGCTCCCTATCTAAGGGGCTCTGCTTCCACATTTGGTTGCCTTCATTGCAGCCCGTCTTAGAACTCTGTTCTGACACCTTCATTGGCACGTTCATTGTGCCATCAGAATACTGTTGACCGTCATTCACCACAGTTGACCGTCGCCTTTCAGCCCGAAACTTCACCAGAAAGATCGCAGCTCAGAGATCGGCCAAAACCCAGAAGGAAGTTGCCGGAAACTCCCTCACGCGCCGCCTCAAGCGTACTGCATCTCCAGCGCGTGTTGTCCACGCGCCACCATCTGGACCTCCGTTTGCGACGCCACTTGCACAGAACAGCTCGCCGGCGCTTCCTGGACCTGTTTTTGGGGGTTCTTTTCTGGATTGGAATCTTCTTTTTTTAGGTCTCTATTTGACTTGGTGTTTGTCCTTTTGTTTGGTGTTTTTTCGGTTCTGTCATGTCAAGCAGTGAAGGGATAGTAAACCTAGTCAACCAGAAGGAGATAGAAAGGATGAGGGCTTTACTCCGCTGTCTTGAGAAAGCATCAGATAATTGTTCCGTGTTGTATTCAGGTAAGCTTCCTTTTTCATTTGGATTTAATGCCTCAAAAACACCTTTTACTTCATTCTGGATATTAGAATCTGGAGCCACCGACCATATGATACCTTTTTCTACCCAATTCTCCACGTATTCACCCTGTCCCAGCAGTAAGAACATTATCACTGCAGATGGTACCCTTGTAACTGTAGCTGGCCTAGGAAACATTCAACTAAATTCCTCCATAACCCTAAAAAATGTCCTCCACATCCCAAAACTATCCACAAATCTTGTCTCTATACAAAAACTTATCGAAGATTTATCCTGTAATGTGATTTTTCACAGCGATTGTTGTGTATTTGAAGAAAAGGAGTCGGGGAGGATGATTGGACGTGCCAGAGAAGGGAATGGCCTTTACTATCTTGAAGAACTAGGTCTGTCGACAAAAAACCACTTGTTACACTCATTCATGTCAGAGTCAGTTCTTTCTAATAAAGAAAAAATACGTCTTTTCCATTGTCGATTAGGTCACCCTTCTTTTGGAGTCATTAAAATTTTATTTCCATATATGTTTACTAAGTTAGATGTTGAGAGTCTTCATTGTGAGGTGTGTGAGCTTGCAAAACACAAGCATCTACCTTTTCCCTCAAGCAATAAAAGAAGCACTATTCCTTTCTATCTTATTCATACGGATGTTTGGGGTCCCTCTGCTGTTCCAACTGTGTCTGGTGCTAGATGGTTTGTGACTTTTATAGATGATTGTACCCGGGTTACTTGGATTTTCTTACTTAAAAACAAGTCTGATGTTAGTACTGTTTTCCCAAATTTTTTCTACATGATTAAAAATCAATTTGGTGTGAACATTAAAACACTAAGGTCTGACAATGGCAAAGAATACTTCAATTCTGTCCTTACTTATTTTTGTCAAAAGGAGGGAATTATGCATGAGTCCTCTTGTGTTAAAACACCACAGCAAAATGGGATTGCAGAAAGAAAAAATGGGCATCTTTTAGATCAAACCCAGCACTGTTTCAGAAAAATGTTCCCAAAAAATTCTGGGGGGAAGCAGTTCTCACAGCCACCTATCTCATTAATCGATTACCCTCTAGAGTCTTAGGGTTCAAGAGTCCAATAGATGTCCTTTCTTCATTCTATCCAAATTTGTCAGCCACGAATCATCTTAAACCTCGTATCTTTGGGTGTGTGTCTTTTGTTCATATTCATAGTCAAGATAGGGGAAAACTGGATCCTAGAGCCTTAATGTGCGTTTTTGTTGGATATTCCTCCACTCAGAAGGGATATAAGTGTTACCATCTTCCATCTAAAAAATTTTTTGTGTCGCGGGATGTAACCTTTCATGAAAGGGAAGCTTATTTTTTTCAACCTTATCTTCAGGGGGAGAATCTCAGGGAAGATAAGTTTGAAACGCTTGATCTTCCTACTCTTGAGTCAAATAAACCTGTGTCTAGTCCTGAAACTCAACCTGAAGCTGAGTCAGACCCATCAATTGAACTTGAAACACTTGATCTTCCTAGTCTTGAGTCAAATACACTTGTGTCTAAACCTGAAACTCAACCTGAAGCTGAGTCAGACCCATCAATTGAACTTGGCCCAGAAGTGGATGTCAGATGGGGAAAGAATCAAGTTTTCACAAGAAAGTCAAAGGTCATTCCTGAATCAACACACGTTCAAGAGCCCAATTCGACTCCTTTGAATGAGGATGAAATGAAAGCCCAAGCAACAGATGATGATCTAGACCTCCCAATTGCCATCAGAAAAGGAACCAGAAAATGCACCAAACAACCATTATATCCCCTTTCAAACTAACTCTCGTTTAAAAAATTCTCACCTACCCATAGAGCCTTCCTTACAAACCTAAACACTACTTCTATACTCACTAGTGCTTCTGAGGCATTGTCCGATGACAAATGGAAGCAAGCCATGAATGCAGAGATGGAGGCTTTGAAGAAGAATGGAACTCGGGAGTTAGTGACTTTACCAGAAGAGAAGAGAGCGGTTGGATGCAAATGGGTGTATACAGTAAAATATAAGGTTGATGGATCGATTGAAAGATACAAAGCCAGGTTGGTTGCCAAAGGGTTCACACAAATTTATGGAATTGACTATTCAGAGACATTTGCTCCTATTGCAAAGATGAATACAGTCAGGGTAATTTTGTCTCTTGCTGCCAATTATGGTTGGGAATTATAGCAATTCGATGTGAAGAATGCCTTTTTACATGGGGAACTTGAGGAGGAAATCTGTATGCAGGTACCGCCAGGGTATGATAAAAATATAGCTACCAATACAGTTTGCAAGTTGAAAAAGGCATTATATGGCCTGAAACAATCACCTCGGGAATGGTTTGGAAGATTCAGTAATGTTATGACAACTTTGGGGTACAAGCAAAGTTAAGGAGATCATACCTTGTTCATCAAGCACTCAGCATCAGGGGGAGTAACGGTGTTGTTAGTATATGTGGATGATATCATCGTGACCGGAGATGATTGGAAGGAACAACAAGTCTTGAGTCAGTGTTTGGCTAAAGAGTTTGAAATAAAAACTCTTGGAAAGCTGAAGTACTTTCTGGAAATTGAGGTAGCACACGCAAAGAAAGGCATTTTTATATCTCAGCAAAAATATATTATAGATTTACTCAAGGAGACAGGGAAAACAGCATGTAAACCCACGAGTACTCCTATGGATCCAAATGTAAAATTAGGAAATGCTGAAGAAGATGCTACAATGGACAAAGAAATGTATCAGCGCTTGGTAGGGAGGTTAGTTTACTTGTCTCACACCAGGCCAGATATTGCGTATGCTATAAGTTTGGTTAGCCAATTCATGCATAGTCCGAGGGAAGTTCATTTACAGGCAGCTCATAGGATCTTGCAATATCTCAAGGGAACCCCAGGATGAGGGATTTGATTCAAAAGAAATAGGAATACAACACTTGAGGCCTACACTGATGCTGATTATGCGGGGTCAATTGTTGATAGAAGATCCATTACAGGATATTGTACCTTTCTTGGAGGAAATCTTGTGTCGTGGAGAAGTAAAAAGCAAAGTGTGGTGCGCGTTCTAGTGCCGAAGCTGAATTTCGAGCTATGGCTCAAGGCATTTGTGAATTACTTTGGCTAAAAATTATCTTGGAAGATTTGAAAATTAAATGGGAAGGACCTATGATGCTCTACTGTGATAATAAGTCGCCAATCAGTATAGCACATAATCCAATTCAGCATGATCGAACCAAGCATATTGAGGTTGATTGGCATTTCATTAAGGGGAAACTCGATAGTGGTTTGATTTGCATCCCATATGTGCCCTCACAAGGACAACTTGCGGATATTCTCATCGAAGGGTTGAGCAGCTCGATTTTTGAACGAATTGTATCCAAGCTGGGTATGGAAAATACCTATTCACCAGCTTGAGGGGGAGTGTTGGAAATAATAGCATTTAAAGCTTAGATTCATGTATCTTTAGATTCATGTACACTAGTTTAATTCATTCATGTACTTAGGATGTTTAGGGGGCTGCACTAGCATTTAATCCCCTTGTAATCATAACATGTAAATTGATTATGGAGTGTATATAAATACCAAGTCTGCTGAGTGCTAATCACTCAAGCTATTCAGAAATACTTGTGTCTTTTACTATTTCACAAGTATCTTGTAGATATGTTGTAATTACTCGAGCATACTTAATGTTAGATTTCCATTATTGTTTTACAGAAATTCTCTTATTTATCTACGTCTCTACGGGTAGCTACCATTTTATAATATGTTTTTCCAGTTTATGTGTTCAAATATTCATTTTCATACCAACATGTGGTTCGTCCGAGTGATAACGGGCTCGGGTCCCTTAAGCAAGTGGTAAGCGGTTTGATCCCTGACTTTTGTGTATGGAGAAAACCTGGTTGGGAGAGGTCAGCCCTTCAATGCCATCCAGTACCTCGTGGGATTAGTTTTCGTAGTTGCGCGAGGGGATCCCCTAGGAAACCTAAAAAAAATATTCATGTTCACTTCACTGTTCTCCAACATCATTTCAGGTGGGGATTTAGGATGTGTAAAATTATTAAAAATTGTGTAGTTGATTGTAGCTTATATATTTCTCTGAATAGAGATCCTCCCATTGGATGGAGGTATTCAATTGGGGGATCACAACTATATTTTAGCTTGTAAGACACTAAGAAATATATGTTCAGTATAAACAATTAACCAGATGAATGTTTAACCTTGTTCGAAGAGTGGTTTTGTGGTTTATTTATATATTGACTGTTAGGGACATATATGTAATATCGTTCATATTGTACAGAAGTCTATATAAGGGCTAACTGAACTTGAGTTAGTTACCTTTTCACATTAATACAAAACAATTTTTAGTTACACTCTCCTCCACCTCTCTCTCTCTCTCTCTCTTTTTCCTTTTGGTAGTTACAATTCTATTATGGTATCATGAGTTTCCAAGGTGCTTTCATGGAGTCGCCGTCGACGATCACTGCCCGTCCACCGTCTCCTCTGCCGCGTGCTTCCCCTGAACTGTCGCGAGCACCTTCTGTTACCACCACCTTCTCACCTGCTATATCTGCAAAACTAACCGACAAGAACTGGTTGTTCTGGAAACAACATGTGGAGGCGATTCTCATCGCACATCGTCTCCATCGATTTGTTGTTCGTCCTCAAATTCCCTATCGATATCTCACCGCTGAAGATCGTGAATTTGATTGTGTTGAAAATAGAAAGATTTTGTGTGATTTGGCTATGTAAAGAGGGTGTAAATAATCAGCTGGAAATCCCTGAAATAAAGGGATTGAATTAGGGGGATTTGGTTGGATTGTTTCCATATTTAGATTTATTCCAAGATTAGGATTATTAGAATTGATTTAGTTTTCCTTTTCTAATTTGTTTCCTTTCCCATTGTAATCCTATAAATGTATCCTATGTATTATCATATCTGAATAAGATGAAAATATTCTTTCTTCATGGTATCACGAGCTAGGGTTGCTTAAACACCTCTCGTTCCTATTTTTTCATGTTTTTTGGTTTTGTTGTGATGGCACAAGTAGCCATAACTGAGGGGGTGCAGACTGGTGACATTGAATCCACCATTGCATCACCTGGAGTAAGCGGCGTCCCTGCCGCCGTCAGGTTCTTTACATCCTAACGGCATTGAAAACCTTCCAATACAATTGACTGTTCACAAATTGAATGGTAAGAATTATTTGGAATGGGCCCAGTCAATAAAATTGGTGATCGATGGCAAAGGAAGACTTGGCTACCTCACCGGCGAAATGAAGGAGCCACTGAAATCTGATCCAACATGGAGAACATGGAAATCTGAAAATTTCCTCATTACGGCCTGGCTGATTAATTCCATGGAGGCCCCAATAGGGAAAACTTATTTGTTCTTACCCACAGCAAAAGATGTGTGGGATGCAGTCCGGGAAACATATTCAGACCTCGAGAACTCATCTCAAATTTTTGAGTTGAACACGAAATTGTGGCAGACAAAGCAAGGTGATCGTGAAGTCACTGAATACTACAATGAAATGAAGGCACTATGGCAGGAGCTTGATCAGTGCTACGAAGATGACTGGACCTGTAAAGCTGACAGTGTTCGTTATCTGAAACGGATGGAGAATGATCGTGTTTACGAGTTCTTAGCAAGCTTGAATAAGAGTCTTGATGAGGTAAGAGGCAGAATCCTTGATCGAACTCCCCTGCCATCAATCCGAGAAGTTTTTTCAGAAGTCAGACATGAGGAAGGCCGACGCAAGGTGATGTTGGGTGAGAAAAACTCATCTAGTCCTAAAGCTTCAGCCTTAATTACTAGGAACAGTTACAGTAATACCCAGTTCCAGACACGATTGAACAGGAAGGGTGAAAAAGTATGGTGTGACCACTGTCACAAACCAAGGCATACTAGGGACACTTGCTGGGATTTACATGGAAAGCCTCCAAACTGGAAGCCACGAATTTCTGGTCAGTAAAACCGTGATTCCAAAGCTTTCCATTCCACCACAGAGGAGATTGGAAATACAGAAACCACAGTTGTGACACCTTCTTTCAGTAAGGAACAGATAGAACAACTGTATAAACTTTTTCAGTCCACACAGTTCTCTAATTTTGTCTCGTCTTCTTGTTCAATAGCCCAAAAAGGTAATCATTCTCAATCTACTGCCTTAAATGTGTCTTATCCATGGATAATCGATTCTGGTGCCACAGATCATATGACAGGGTGTTCTAACTTGTTTTCTTCCTATAGTTCGTGTGCAGGCAATCAAAAAATTAAGATTGCTGATGGTTCTCTCTCAGCCATTCTGGGAAAGGGTCAATTGTCATCTCTCCTACCCTAGTCCTTTATAATGTTCTTCATGTCCCAAATCTTTCTTGTAATTTACTGTCTGTTAGTAAAATCACTTGTGATTTGAAGTGTTGTGCTAAATTTCTCCCAAATTGCTGTGAATTTCAGGAATTGGATACGGGGAGGATGATTGGCAATGCTAGAGAGTATGGAGGTCTCTATTACTTTGAGGCTGGAAGTTCCTTGTGTCAGCAACCACAATTCTCAAGTCAAGGGGCATGTTTTAGTTCTATTGAGGATGAAATAATGTTATGGCATCGTAGGTTAGGCCATCCTAGTTTTCAATATTTAAAGTACTTGTTTCCACATTTGTTTCAAAATAAAAACCTATTATCTTTTCAGTGTGAATTTTGTCAATTTGCAAAGCACCATCGTGCTTCTTTTCCTACTCAAAAATATAAATCGTCTAAACCTTTCAATCTTATCCATAGTGATGTTTGGGGGCCAGCAAGAACACCAACAAATTCTGGGAAAAGGTGGTTTATAACTTTCATTGATGATCATACACGCCTAAGTTGGGTCTATATGCTTACAGAGAAATCTGAAGCAGAATCTGTTTTCAAATTTTTTTTTAATATGATAGAAACACAATTTCACACAAAAATACAAGTGTTTCAAAGTGACAACGGTAAAGAATATTTTAATCACATACTTGGATCGTTTTTCTTAGAAAAAGGCATTGTTCATCACAGCTCTTGTACTAACTCCCCACAACAAAATGGTGTAGCCGAAAGAAAAAATAGACACCTCATAGAAGTAGCTAGGTCCTTGATGTTTACCACTAAAGTACCTAAATACTTATGGGGGAAAGCTATTCTTACGGCTGCCTATCTAATTAATAGGATGCCATCAAGAGTTTTGAATTTTCAAACACCTCTGACAGTTTTCAAAGAATTCTTTCCTCTATCACGCCTTACTTCAGATTTACCTTTAAAGGTCTTTGGATGTGTTGCCTTTGTCCATGTTCACAACCACAACCGAGATAAGTTGGATCCTAGGGCCATAAAATGTGTTTTTTTGGGCTATTCCCCAACACAAAAAGGATATAAGTGTTTTGATCCCAACAAAAAAAAAAAAAATATGTTGTCACCATGGATGTTACTTTCTTTGAGTCTCAAGAGTTTTTTTAACCCTCCTCTTCCGGGGGGGGGGGGGATATGAAGACCCGATTTTTGAAACTGAAAATGATGGTACTGCTTTTAAGTTGTTTTTTGAAACTGAAACTGATCTGAATATTGAAACTGAAATTGATTCCCAAGAAAAGGGAGACTGCAAGTCCACCTTGGTGCTAGAACAGAAGGCAACCACAATAGACAGAGCATGCTTCAATGATGAGAGATTTTTTGGGAAAGTTTACATTAGGAAAGGCTAGACTGAAAGCAAGAAAGATGAAACCATACTCCCTCAATGTCAAGAATTTGATCCTGTATCAGAACTAGAAATTACAGCCTCCGAAAATCCAGGTACAACCTTTGAGTTTATAGAATCTGAGTCTTTACCTATTCAACATGTTGAGCCTGATCCCCTAGACCTTCCAATTGCTCTTGGGAAAGGAATTAGATCATGTACTAAACATCCTCTTTCAAAGTTTGTTTCATATAAAAATCTATCATCATCTTATCATGCCTTTGTCTCACAATTGTCAAGTGTGGAAATACATAAGTCTATACAGGAAGCTCTAAAAGTTCCCGAATGGAAGAAGGCTGTTTGTGAAGAAATGCAGGCTCTTGAAAAAAATGGAACGTGGGAGATGGTTCACCTACCGGAAGGAAAACTGATTGTTGGTTGCAAGTGGGTATTCACCATAAAATTCAAATCTGATGGATCCTTGGAACGCTACAAAGCAAGATTGGTTGCAAAGGGTTTTACCCAAACCTATGGAGTGGACTATCAGGAAACATTCGCCCCTGTAGCAAAACTGAACACTATTCGGGTACTACTTTCTGTTGCTGCAAATTTAGATTGGCCATTATTTCAGCTAGATGTTAAAAATGCGTTCCTCAATGGAGAGCTGGAAGAAGAGGTCTATATGGATGCTCCACCTGGATTTGAAGAAAATTTTGGAGGAAAGATTTGTAAGTTGAAGAAATCACTCTATGGTCTAAAGCAATCTTCACGTGCTTGGTTCGAAAGGTTTACCAAGTTTGTTAAGAAAGAAGGGTATTGTCAAGGACAATCTGACCATACAATGTTTGTGAAACACACGAAAAATGGAAAAATGGCAGTCCTAATTGTATATGTTGATGATATAATACTAACTGGAAGTGATAATGATGAGATAAGTAGGTTAAAGAAACACTTTGCTGTAGAATTCGAAATTAAAGACTTGGGACCAGTGCGCTACTTCCTAGGCATGGAGTTTGCAAGATCAAAGATGGGGATTTCAGTATCACAAAGAAAGTATATTCTTGACTTACTAGAGGATACGGGAATGAGTGGGTGCAGGCTGAGTGATTCACCCATGGATCCTAATCAGAAGTTAGGAGAAGCGTCCAATGGAATTCCAATTGATAAAGGTAGATACCAACGGCTGGTAGGAAAGCTCATTTACTTGTCTCACACAAGACCAGATATTGCCTATGCGGTCAGTGTCGTAAGTCAGTATATGCACTCACCTTATGAGGAACATCTGGATTCAGTATATAAAATTCTTAGGTACTTGAAGAGCTCACCAGGTAGAGGGTTGTTGTTTAAGAAGAATGAAAGAAGAGGTGTAGAAGTCTTCACAGATGCTAATTGGGCTGGCTCAATTAGTGATAGAAGATCAACATCGGGCTATTGTACCTTCTTATGGGGGAACCTGGTTACTTGGCGAAGCAAAAAGCAAAATGTGGTTGCTAGGAGCAGTACTGAAGCAGAATATAGAGCCATGGCAAATGGGGTCTGTGAAGTGTTATGGATTAAAAGAGTTCTAGAAGAATTAAGACTGAATGTTGAAGCTCCTATGAGACTGTTTTGTGATAACAAATCAGCTATAAGCATTGCAAATAATCCTGTCCAACATGATCGTACCAAACACATTGAGATTGATAGACACTTTATTAAAGAAAACCTGGATAATGGAATTATTTGTATGCCATTTGTCACTTCTGAGCAACAAATTGCTAATGTCCTTACTAAGGGCCTATTCAGACCCAAGTTGGAATCTTGCATTGACAAGTTGGGCATGATCAATATCTATGCACCAACTTGAGGGAGGGTGTTGAAAATAGAAAGATTTTGTGTGATTTGGCTATGTAAAGAGGGTGTAAATAATCAGCTGGAAATCCTTAAAATAAAGGGATTGAATTAGGGGGATTTGGTTGGATTGTTTCCATATTTAGATTTATTCCAAGATTAGGATTATTAGAATTGATTTGGTTTTCCTTTTCTGATTTGTTTCCTTTCCCATTGTAATCCTATAAATGTATCCTATGTATTATCATATCTGAATAAGATGAAAATATTCTTTCTTCAGATTGCTATAATCTTGCTTACCTTTCTTGGGAAGAACATGATCAACACTTGGTATCGTGGCTTCTTCTCTCGTTATCTGAATCGATGCATCCTCCTGTTGTTGGATGCCGCCATGCATGGCAGATTTGGCAAGAACTTAATAAGTTCTTTGATTCGATGATCAAGGCTCGTTCACAGCATCTCTACACCGTGTTTAGGTCAACAAAGAAAGGTAACAAATCAATTCATGAATATACACTTCGAATTAAGGTTATTGTTCATGAATATACCCTTTCTTCCCCACAATCTAATTAGTGGCCAAAGGTTTTCACCAACGCCCTGGTTTTGACTATACAGAGACTTTTTCCCCAGTAGTTAAACCGTTCACAATCCGGATTCTGCTCACTTTAGCCATAACTCATCATTAGGACATCCAACAATTAGATGTGAAACCACACATTCCTAAATGGGTTCTTAAATGAGGAAGTGTATATGCAGCAGCCCGAGGGCTTTACCAGTGATGACTAAAGGCTTGTTTGCAAGCTCAAGAAAGCACTTTATGGTCTTTAAACAGGCCCCACGTGCCTGGTTTGAAAGACTTGCAGGGACACTAGTTTCCTTTCGTCTTAAAGCTAGCAAATGTGACCCCTCTCTCTTCTCTTACAATCAACGGTCTCAACAACTCTACATTCTGGTTTATGTTGATGATATTATCATCATTGGTAACTGTCCAAGTCTCATCAAGACTCTATTCTCCAAATTGAATGTGGTTTTTGCTCTTAAAGAGCTTGGCAATCTTGATTACTTTCTAAGGGTTGAGGTCAAACACCTCCCCAATGGTTTCTTACTGCTCTCTCAAGGCAAATATATCAAAGATCTTCTAGACAAAGCTCACATGACTGATGCTAAAGGTATTAACACATCTATGACAGGCGGCTGCAAGATAACTAAACATGGCAGCAATTATGTTGAAGATCAACACCTGTATAGATCCATTCTTGGTGCTCTGCAGTATGCCACTATTGCACGCCCTGAGATCACCCAAAGACAGAATTGAAAAAAAGTAAAGGAAAAGAATGAATCTTTATTGAATCTTGAACAAAACAAGGAACAAGAATAGGAGAGCAATCTCCTCCAAGGGTTTCCCCTTCACAAAGGGTTTCCCCTTTCACAACTAAGCCTTTGCCCAGTTCTAAGAAACTAACAATTCTGAATGCCTTTTTCCTTCTCTCTTCCCCTATTTATACAGCTGAAGCCTTTAACTAACTCACTAAATAACTTTACAATTAATCCTAATTTTCCTAATTGGGTTGGGCCTAACAATACTGCCCTCCCCAAAAACAACCTTGTCCTTAAGGTTGGAAGCTCTTTTGATTGCCTTTTGCTGCTAGGAGAGAAATCAGTTTGCTTGAGGATCAAATAGGAATTATTTCCTATTTTCAGATTGCCGCTGCTTCCCTCATAGTATTGGGCTGGGGCCATTTGTTCCAAAACTGAGCTCACTTGACAAAAATTCAAACCCACCTTTTCTTCTTCACCAGACTCATGATTGAGGCTAATTTGGGTCTGGCCCATTAGGAGAAAATACTGACCTACCTTCCCTAGACCTATTGCAGCCCTTGTAACCTACCTCTCTGGAAACGTGCTTCTTTGCCTCCTCTCGACCACAAATATTCCATTGACTGCCATACGGAGATTCTGATCAGGTGGCTCGGGCGGTGGCTGCGGCGGCAATCTGGTTGAACTGCCTTCTACTGCTCTCTTCTGAAACAACCTTGTCCTCAAGGTTGGAAGTTCTTTCCACTGTCTTCTACTGAGAGAGGTGTCAATTTGCTTGAGGAACAAATAGGGAACATCCTCTGTTTTCAGGTTGTAGCTGTTTTGCTCAAAGATTTGGGTTGGGCCCATTTGTTCCAAGAATGAGCTCCCTTGAGAAAATTTCAGACACCCATGACTGAGACCATTTCGGGCATGGCCCATTAGGTCTAATTCTTCCCTCCTCACTTTCTCCTTGCGCAGCTCTCCCCGCCGCACCCATGCTGTTCTCGCCTTCTTCAGACACAGGTCTTTGTCCGTAACCCATGGTGGCTCAACCGGCGGTTCCGGCAACATCCAGGCTGGTGGGTCTGGTGGTTCTGGCGTCGGCCGTTTCGACGGCGGCGCATCAGGTGGTTCCAGAACTGGCGGTCCCGGCATCTTTCCCAACGGCCTCGAATTTGGCGGTTCCAGCGGCAGCGGCCAATCAGAACTTCTTAAACCCCAACAATCTCTGACCATTGATGTGTACTTTTGCCCTTGTTCAGTCACCATGTACATATCGGTTGTCATATAAAGCTTCTGAGCCCGCGGTGGCAGCAACGGCCTTGCAGTATTTTCCAAGACCCAAAGTTTCCTGGCCATTGAGAGGTAGTTCTACCTATGTTTGGCTGTCGTACATAAAACATTCTTCATCTCTGCCATTATGTCGTCTTCAATACAAGGCCAAAGCTTGAGTGGTTTCTGCAATTGAGGACCCACTACTACCTCACTACCATTATTTTCTTCCTTGGTCTCTATCCTTTCTACCGTTGGTTTGTCCTCTGTTTTGGTCTCCATATCCGATTCCCGTTTTGTTTCAGGC
Source organism: Ammopiptanthus mongolicus (assembly GCA_039655645.1). Classification (NCBI taxonomy): domain Eukaryota; kingdom Viridiplantae; phylum Streptophyta; class Magnoliopsida; order Fabales; family Fabaceae; genus Ammopiptanthus; species Ammopiptanthus mongolicus. The sequence goes on from CM077343.1 coordinate 85,412,342, forward strand.
TCTACTCTCTTTGGTGGCTTCATCTGTAGACCCTCAAACGATTTTTCTGCTCTAACATTCCAGCCCACTGGTTTACTGTCACCAACTTTTGCCAATTCATCTCTTTTTGCCAAAGAACAAGACTCATCCTTGCCAAACTCCAAGCCTCTTCTATCCACCTTTTCCTCCTGTTGCCTATCCGATTGTGGTGCCATCGCCTCTCGAGATGGTCGCGCTTCTACACTTCTCTCTTCAAGATTGATTCCCTGTTTCTTCATCCACTGGCCAAGAATTTGCTTGATCTCTCCCATCCCGTCAATTCGCTGCTTGCCCGTGGGTTGCACCACCATCCCTTTTCCCTCATGGTCGATTTTCAACAACCGATGCAGCATCTTTTTAATCTTCAAAATGTTGGGATCCCCCAACCTATGTTGTAACCCACAAACGCTGGCTTCTTTCTTCAAGAACACTGAATTTTCCATTTCTTCTCCGGAAGAGATCCAGTAGGTCGGACCAATTTGTTAGGAACCCAAAGACAGAATTGAAAAAAAGTAAAGGAAAAGAATGAATCTTTATTGAATCTTGAACAAAAAAAGGAACAAGAATAGGGGAGTAATCTCCTATAAGGGTTTCCCCTTCACAAAGGGTTTCCCCTTTCACAACTAAGCCTTTGCCCAGTTCTAAGAAACTAACAATTCTGAATGCCCTTTTCCTTCTCTCTTCCCCTATTTATACAGCTGAAGCCTTTAACTAACTCACTAACTAACTTTACAATTAATCCTAATTTTCCTAATTGGGTTGGGCCTAACACAGTGTCAACAAAGTAAGTCAGTTCCTGTCGCTGCCCCTGGTTGAACATTGGGTAGTTGTCAAGCGAATTCTAAGGTACCTAAAAGGTACAATTGGCCACGGCCTTCAACTGCTCCCTGGCAGACAAGGCCCTCCCTTGTACTACAGGCTTTTTGTGATGCTGATTGGGTCTCTGACAATGACAGGAGGTCCACATCTGGGGCTTGTATTTACCTAGGTTCAAATCGCATTTCCTGGTGGTCCAATAAGCAAACTCTTGTGGCCAGATTCAGTACAGAAGCAGAGTACATGAGTTTGGCTGCTGCAGCCTCTGAACTCATTTGGATCCAATCCCTTCTAAGTGAGTTAGGAATTTTTGGCATTGCACCTACTATCTACTGTGATAACCAAAGCACTGTTGCTCTTGCTCGCAACCCAGTCATGCATGCAAGGACAAAGCACATGGAACTTGTTCTTTTCTTTGTTCGTGAAAAGGTTCTCAGCAATACTTTAAAAGTTGTGCATGTTCCAGCTCAAGACCAAGTGGCGGATGTCGTCACAAAAGCTTTCTCAGCTGCCAAATTTTCAGAACTTCGTGATAAACTCAAAGTGGTTGATCACTTCACAACCACCTTGAGTTTAAGGGGGGAATGTTAGGGATATATATGTAATATCGTTCCTATTGTAAAGAGGTCTATATGAGGGCTAACTCAACTTGAGTTAGTTACCTTTTCACATTAATACAAAACAGTTTTCAGTTACACTCTCCTTTCTCTCTCTCTCTCTCTCTCCCCTTTCGGTAGTTACAATTCTATTTTCAGTTACAGTTTTCAGTTTACAGAAGTCTGGTTAATTATTCTAAGATGGTAGTATGATGGGCCTCAACATTATCGGCCTCCAATTAAGGTTTACCTTAAAAGGGAAAGGGGGAATAATGGCAGATTGGGAAATGATTTGGGAAATAGATTGGAGTCTGTTATGCAAGACTGTAACAGTATGGACACTTGGGAGCAGGAGATTGGAGAACTTGGTGCTGGAATCAGGAAGGGGATGTGAATATGAAGGGATGGAGAGTGGTGTGGGGTGTGTGTCTTCATTTAGGTAGATTTGGGGTGGCTGATGCCATAGGGGGCAGAGAACAAACTGCTTCTCTTATATTTTCTTTCACTTTTCTGCAATTCGCCACTGTAATCGGAACTTTTTTCTCTGAATTCTGATGCCATTTCTATAGTAATATCACTCCCTATCGTAGTATTTCTGTTAGAAATTCCTAAGTTGTAATTCTCCTAAATAGAACTGTTGTGGTTGTGTGGCTCTTCAAAATGATTGTCTTTCATTCTAATTTTCTTAGGGCATATTATTCTGAAGTCTGTGCAACATTCATCTATTATCCTATTGATGAGTGTTAATTCTAATGATAAATGCAAAATTTGATTTGTTGCTTATTTATTCTTTTCTGACAATTATATAACGACTTGCAGGTGAAATTCAATGTGAACAACCAAACAATTCATTGTATACCTTTACTGGAAATCTTATATTTCAAAAGCAAACACTGCCTCTCAGTCCAAACCAAATTTTATTGCGAGTATGTTGGGTTTTTTTTTTTTTCCTCCTAATGCTGTTTGGAGTATTTTTTGTTATTCTAATTTCTAAGCTCTGTTTATTCATAAACTAGGCATAATTTTTGCATTTGATAGGGTGAGTGAAATGCTTTTTCTTTGTTGGATTTGTTTTAAATATCATATATTTCTCTTCACCTGTGATAGCTGCTGATATTGTGTTTACTCTTAGTCTATGGAACTGAACTGGCATTGACTTATTAAATGTGCTGCCTTTTCAGGGATGCAGTCTCAGGAATACAGAGTATATTGTTGGGGTTGTTATTTTTACAGGACATGAAACAAAGGTTTGTTGTTATACAATGATGCCTATTGATAATAACTTTTTCAGTTTTCTGCCCCTTGGTCTGGCATCTAGTCAAAAGATAGTTATAAACATGTAATGGTAGTGATGCATTAGTTGTTGAAATGTGTTATTAGTGACATGCTGCTATTGTTGTTCACTTGTTATGCTATCTATATAATTAGGAGAGGATTTGAGGAATTGTGTGTTGAGTACACACAAGTAATCTTGTATTTATATACCGTAATAGTACAAGGAATCAGTAATTACTAAGAATAATTAACAGATACTAATTCCTAATATCATCTCTACTAGTAAGCTATGACTAGGTGATGATTAAGGCTGTATATTAATGTGCCTAATTCAAACACTATCATTATTATCATTAGCATTTCAAGTTTTTATGCTAAGCATTTATGGATATCCTTAGGGTGAAGTGGTGCGGGGATAGAAGCAAACAACTTAAAATGACTTATGATACCAAGCATTTGTTATAATATATTGTAATTATAGAAAGATTTTATATGTTATTCTCTTCTAATTGTATAGATATTTTTATTCTAGTTAGTATTAGGATAGATTTTTTCTCCCTTATTTTAGGATAGCAATTAATGTCATTAGTCTATATATCGTAATCCCCTTTGTACAAACAAAATTAAGAAATTATTCAGATAATTTCTTCTTTCAAGTTGGTATCAGAGCTCCCGACCTTGGGAGGCTCTTCTTCCGCATACAAACTCTAGGCTGCCTGCATTATAGCGAAAAAGCCCTAGGCCGCCTTCATTGCAGCGGTCGCCTTAATTGCGACTTGTTTTCGTGATTGCCTCCACCAACTGCCGCCTGTCGCCGTTGCGGTTCACACCACCTACCCTACCGGACGGGGTTTTTGGCCAGCCACGCCACCAGAAAATCTGCCTTAGAACTGCTGCCACGCGCTCTCACCCACCACCTGCTCCTTTGCGTGTGAGATCCACACGCTGCCACCTCAGCCGCGCGTGACGACATGTTTGACCATTGTTTGCTCCGCCACTTCCCCCTTTCTGCTCTCCGGCTACTTACGGTAATGGTTTAGGGTGTGTGTATTCAAAAATGTCAGATTCCACGATTGTGGTGACCTCCCCCGCCCCAAGGCTTCTTCGGCGGCCGTTCCAGCCCTCATTCCGTTTGATCTCCTAGTTTTGCACTCGTTCTATCATCTTAACGATAAGAACTATTTACAGTGGACTCAGGTTATTCGCACCACCCTCAAAGGTCGCGGAAAATTATCACACATTGAGGGGGTTGCTCTAAAGAAAGATGATCCTCAGTTTGAAACGTGGGATGCCGAGGATTCTCTGATTATGACCTGGCTTTGGACTCTATGACTTTGGAAATCTGTAAAAATTGTATGGTTTTTACTAGTGAGATTTGGGATCTTTTGCATCAAACCTTTTCTATGAAACACGATATTTCTACTAGCTATGAGTTAAAAAATAAGATTTTCGACACCAAGCAAGGCACCCTTTCAGTGATTGATTATTATGGGAGTTTAAATGGTTTGTGGATTGAGCTGGACCAGAATCAGAGTTTATAAATGAATTGCAGTGAGGATTCTGCCACCTTAACACAATTCATTGAGAGAGCAAGAATCTTCAAATTTCTATCTACGTTGAACTCGAAGTATGACCCTATTCGAGGTTTTGGGTAAAGAAAGGCTTCCTTCTTTGTCTGAGGTATTCTACACTTTAGAGGAGAAGAAAGTTGAAGACATGTGATGTTGGATGTTAGTAACATCCTTGATGGTTCAACGATGGCTACTAAGAAAGGTCACAAAACAAGTTCATTTTCTGGGAAGCAAGGCTTATCTTCTTGGAAACCGCCTTCCAAACCAAATTGTGAGAACATTGCTGTTCTCATTGTAGGAGGACTGGCCATACTAAGGAGACTTGTTTTAGGCTCTATGGACAGGACAAGGTTCTTGCACACATTGGAGGATATAAGGGCGGTCAACCAGGGCATGCTAATCAAACAGTGTCTGACTTGGATATTGAGGGTGAAGAGTCACCCGCTCCACCATCTGTACAGGAAGTTCCAACATTTAATAAAATCGAGCTGGAACGTTTGGGGATTCTCTTAGTAAGCCTTCTGGCACTTGTTCTCTAAGCATGACCAGTAAGAATTCTAGTTTATTGTCTAATGTTTCAAGTACTATGTCTGAGGATTTCTGGTTTATCGACTCTGGTGCTACTGATCATATGACCTCTTATCTCTCGTATTTTTATTTTTACTTTCATTTGCCTGGTAAACATCACCTCACTGTTGCTAGTGCAGCCCATGTCCTTGTTTCTGGGTGTTGTAACATTCACCTTCCACCTTCTCTTCCTTTAAATAATGTGCTTCATGTCCCAAAACTCTGAAATAATCTTGTTTCTATACACAAACTTACTCGAGATTTAAATTGCACAATAAGCTTCTTTCCCTCCCATTTGTTTTTCAGGATATTGCCATGGGAAAGACGATTGAGGTTGATAAGGAGCAGGGCGAGTTATATTGTCTGCATGGAATTCGAAATAGTACCACGCAGAAGATGTCCACTTCTTGTCATCGGACTGGTTCCGACTCTGCTGTCTCTGAAGTATGGCTTCAACATCGACGTCTTGGCCATCCTATTTTCAGTATATTTAGGTCTTTATTTCCTCATTTGTTTAAGAGATTAGTCGAGTTTTTTCATTGTGATGTTTGTCAGTTTGCGAAACTCTATCGCATAACTTTTCTTCCTAGTAATAATAAAAGTATTGAACCATTTGAGCTTATTATTTCTAATGTGTGGGAACCTTCCTATACTTCTAATTTGTCTGGTGCAAAATGGTTTGTGTCCTTTATTGATAATTGCACTTGAGTCACATGGATATTTATCATGAAAGATAAATCTAAACTTTTTCAATTATTTTTGAATTTTTATCGCAAGATAAATATTAAAGATAATTCTTGAATTTTTATCGCATGGAAAAGAATATGTTAATCAAATTTTTTCCTTAAAGAACATGGTGTTTTGCATGAGTTAACGTGTGTGGATACCCCAAAACAAATAGCCAGAGCCTTACTCTTTCAAATAGCCAGAGTCTTACACTCCTAAAGAACTGTCATCTTCTTGAAATAGCCAGAGCCTTACTCTTTCAAATGTATGTTCCTAAATTTTATCGGGGGGAAGTTGTCTTAACTGCTACATATTTATTAAACAGGTTATCTTCTCAGGTCTTGGATAGTCTTAGTCCTCTTCAACACATGATGTCTTTCTTTCCTTACGCTCCCACCATGACCAGTTTCCGGTGTTGTGTTTTTGGTTATACTGCCTTTGTGCACATTCATAGTCAACATCGTGGAAAGTTGGATCCTCAGGCTGTTAAATGTATCTTCATAGGATATGTTCCAGACAAAAAGTGGTACGAATGTTATCATCCTCAGAGTCGTCGTGTCTATGTCTCCATGGATGTTAACTTCCATGAAACTGAATCGTTTTACCACAGTCCTCAGGTTCAGCGGGAGGGTGGTCTAGAAGCTGAGTCGTCAGTTGTTCCTCTTTTGGACGAACCTCTTCAGTCATATGTTTTTCCTCTCATCAAGGATGTGCCATCGACTTTGTGTACTATTTTTGAGTAAAACACAGAATCGGCCTCTTTTCCAATATCAAATGTAGAGGATGATATGAGAAGATACCAGATTCAATATCAAATGAAAAAAAAAAAAAAAAAACCCAACCTGGTCGGACAGCAACCTCAGTCGTTTGAATTGGAGGTAAATATTCCTAACTCTGAGCCTTTGGATAGTTCTTTAAATCATAAATGTGAACCTAACCCTGATGACTTGCTTATTGCCTTGAGAAAGGAAAAAGATCTTGTGCCAAATACCTTGTACCTCAGTTTGTGTCCACTAAATATCTTTCAGTGCAATACCAAAGCTTTATTTCAACGATAGAGTTTATCAGTACCCCCACATCAGTACAAGAAGCATTAATGGATGAAAACTGGGTTCAAATGGAAAAAAATAAGACTTGGGAGATTGTTGAGAAACCGAAGAATAAGAGGACAGTAGGAAGCATATGGATTTACGCAGTGAAATATCGGTCTGATAGTACTTTGAACAGTTAGAAGGCAAGACTGGTTGCAAAAGGATACATTCAGATATATGGGATTGACTACTAGGAAACATTTGCCCCAGTGGCTCTACTAATGGAAACTAGGAGGAGGTATATATGGATATTCCACCAGGATATGGCTCTACTAATGGAGGGAATAAACTATGCATGTTAAAGAAGGCCTTATATGGACGGGAGCATTCTCCTCGTGCGTGGTTCGGGAGGTTCACTAATGCTATGGTATCCTTGGGTTATAGACAAAGCCAAGGTGTTCATACTCTCTTTATAAAACATTCCCTGGAAGGCAAACACACTTCTTCTGGTCTATATAGATGGTATGATCATTGCTGATGAAGATGAAGTTGAAAAACAAGTTCTAAGAGAGAAGTTAGTAGCATAGTTTGAAATGAAGGACCTGGGAAAGCTAAAGTACTTCCTTGGGATAGAGGTTGCCTACTCCAGACAAGGTATTTTTATCATCCAAAGGAAATATGTCCTGGATCTTCTTAAGGAGACATGTAAGTTGGGATGCAAAACTAGAGGAGCACCCATTGAACAAAATCACATGATTGGAAGCAATGAGGAGAGCCCAAGGGTGGAGAAGACCCGATATCAGAGACTTGTTGGAAAACTCATATCTAGCCCACACCAGACCAGACATAGCCTATGCAGTCAGTGTGGTTAAACAATTCATGCATGATACTCGTGAGAGACATTTGCAAGCAGTAAATAGAATCCTTCAGTATTTGAAGACAAGTCTAGGAAGAGGACTGCTATTCAAAAAGGAGGGAAAATTGTCGATAGAAACTTATATAGATGCAGATTATGCAGGTAGACTAGCGATCCACCTTTGGGTACTGCTTGTTTTTGGGAGGAAATTTGGTGACTTGGAGAAGTAAGAAGCAAAACGTAGTTGCAAGATTAAGTGTTGAGGCAGAATTTCGAGGTATGGCACAAGGGATTTGTGAAGTGTTATGGATAAAAATCATACTTGATGATCTTCGAATAAAGTATGAGACTACTTTGTGATAGTAAGCATAGTTACCAGGTTCGCAATACTCTCCGGTACATGGTACGGGTTCGGGTACGCGATACGCTGCCTTACAAAATATGGGTACGTGAGGGGTATACTTAGTTGGTACGCTACGATACGCTACCAATAAAAAATCATTTAATTATAAATTGCATAGTATAAAATATAAAATATCATAATAAAAATTAATTTAAAATATTAATAAATCAATTATAAATACTTTCAGTATGATATTGTAAATCAACCATTTTTTATGAATCAATTATAAATATTGTGACTTCTCGTATCCCGTATATTAATAATTTTAGAAAAAGAATAATTATGTTTAAAATTTAAAATTTATTATTGCTGTTATCTAGATATCTCTTACCAAAGAAAAATAATTAATAGTCATTTACAAGAAAAGAGAGTTATGAGTTATTGAAAGGTGAACCCTCATCAATCTTCCCAATATCAATATCTCCCTCATTCTCTCTGAATTCTGAAATATGCCCTGCCTCCTCAATTCCTCGGTCACTGTTCACTGTCTTTCTTGGTCACAAACCTCCTTCAATCCTTACTATGAGCTTCGCTGCGCCATCTCCAACCCATCATCACAAAGAATCACCATAGCCACTGGAAAACCTGTAGAAATGGGGGAAACTGAGGGGTTCATCATTTCTGCGAATTTTGGAACGAATTAGGGCGAATTGGTTCGCAAAAGTACCGCGAATTGGTACTTGCGTACCAATTCGCAATTCGCAGGGCATTTGAACGAATTATGTTTCTCTGATAGTAAGTCTGCCATTATTGCTTACGACCTGGTACAACGTGATCGAACCAAGCACATAGAGATAGACCAATATTTTATCAAGGAAAAGTTAGATAGTGGTCTTATAGCTACAGAGTACATCCCTTTCGAGCACCAATTAGCAGATTCCTTCACCAAGGGACTTCCTATAGAACGGTTTCAAGATCTTACTTGCAAGCTGGAAATGATAGATATCCATTCCCCACCTTGCAGTGTTATCGATGGCGGATGGCGGCCAGCCAAAAATCCGCCATACAATATAGCGGATGGCGATGCGGTCATGTGGCGGATGTCATGGCAGACAAAATAAAAGTATTATATACATTTCATAATTAATTACATAGGCAGCCTTTGTATTTGTATACACTTCATAATTAATTACATATTATGTTTACAAGGAGAAATAAAAGCAAGTACAACTTCCTAAACTCCCTAATTACAAGAATCTAAACATATATGGGCCTAAGACTTAAAGTGCTCCTATTTCCAACGGGAAACATTATTGAATCTTGTTGTTTCCAACATGTATTAGTAGTATATTATTATTATTATTATTATTATTATTATTATCATTATAATTAATTACACATCATGTTTACAAGGAAAAATAGATGTAAGTACAACTTCCTAAACTCACTAAGTACATGAATCTAAACATATATGAACCTAAGACTTAAAGTGCTTCTATTTCCAATGGGAAACATTAATGAATCTTGTTGTTTCCAACATTTAGAAACATGTATTATTAGTATTAGTAACTGAAAAACAGAGTTCATGAAAGAAAACATGAGCAGGCTGGTCGTCGGATAGAGGGGGGCCGCCGGAGGTCAGTGGTCGTCGGACGGTGGTCGCCAGAGGTCAGTGGTCGCCGGACAGTGGTCGCGTGGACAGAGGGTGGTCGGAGAAGAAAGAAAAAAAAAGAGAGAAGAGAAGGTCTAGGGTTTTTACCCACTTTGGGCCGAAAATCGGGTCGGGTCGCACGACCCATACCTTTGTTTCACGTTTTTTGTTTAAATTTTCCGCCTTTTCTGCCATGGCCGGCGCATCCGCCATGGCCGCCACCCGCCATGCGGCCGCCACAGACCGCCATGCGAAATCCGCATCGCTACGTCCATAGTATGGCGGTTCCTTCGAAACCCGCCACCGCCTGCCGCCATGGCCGCTTTTCGATAACACTGCCACCTTGAGAGGGATGTTGTAATATATGGTAATTATAGAAAGATTTTATCCGTTATTCTTTTTTAATTTTACATCTGTTTGAATTCTAGTTATTATTAGGATAGATTTTTTCTCCCTTATTTTAGGATAGCAATTATTCTCATTAGTCTATATATTGTAATTCCCTTTCTACAAACAAAATTAAGAAATATTATTTAGATATTTTCTTCTTTCAAGTATTTTCAATTGATATGTTTCCATTAATCATAACAAAAAAGCCAACTTGTTTTACTTTGTTTCCTATTTTGATAATTTTGTCGATGTTTAAAACTGGAAACAAAATTGAAACAAGGTAGCAGTTGAAAATGAAAGTAGAAAACAAACCAAACTCCCTAAAAAAATGTGGGCACCACTTATGGGTTTTATTCCACTACAATTTCTCATTAATATATTGGTGTTGAGTGTGTTGATTGCTGTCCTGTTTGTCTGAGTTCTTTTGTTAGTGTGAATTAGCTTAGGCTATTTTTGGGAGTTCCGAAGATGATGGGGTGGAGTGATTCATAATGTTGTGGTTTAGAATGGGTAGAGTGGAAAAAGTACCATTTTATTGTTTGGATGGAAGTTTGGGAGAGAAGTTCCTCTCCATCATTTGGAAATTACAATGGTAATTAATGGAGTTAGTGGGTTACAACATAAAATAAAAGAAAGAAAAATGTTCCATTCCAAACCCCCCAAATCAGGGGTGGGGGTATGAAAATTTTGGATTTTTGGTGGTTTGGATGGTTTGGGTTCCCGTCCTTAACAATCTCACTCCCTTATTTATAAAACTCCCAAATAATGGGTTGAACTCCTTTCACCACTCCATTCCATTACTAACCACCCCATTCCATCCATCCAAACAGAGCTTTAGGTTCTTGGACTGAACTGTAAGAAATTGGTCTGTATTTTCTTTTTCAAAATATGTTGTTTCAAATTTGCTGCCGTGATTTTTCATGGATACTGTTTTACAGACATTTTGAATAACATTGCAGGTGATGATGAATGCAATGAATGTCCCTTCCAAAAGAAGTACATTGGAGAGGAAGCTTGATAAGCTCATACTCACCCTATTTGCAACTCTCTTTATGATGTGTTTTATTGGCGCCATAGGAAGGTGTGTGAGTTAAACGATGAGTTTGGTTGGACCCCTTCTTATCTGTTGCTAATGTTTACTGGGCTTTATGTCTGAGCACACTGTTAGAAGGGGCCTGGGATTGGTTTTATTTAAACTCTGCATTAGATTTGTTGTTATTATTACTGTTATTGTCAGTACTAGTTTTGATGGGAACGTAATCTGTTTTTTTATACTTTTAGTCAAGACCTAAGTGTGAAGTAATTAGTTTTATTAAAAAAAGACTGTAATTACAAAGTGGGAAATTGAGGAGTGTATCGTCTTTTATATCTAAGTTTAATTAAATAATGATGGTATGTTGGAAAATTGTGAACTAATGATCGAATTCCCTTTATAATAGTATATAAGATGTTTGTAATTATTTGTGAATGGTGTTCTTGGATTTGTGTAAACTGCAGTGCTATCTTCGTAAACAAAAAATATTTCTACTTACATCTTGATTCATCAGAGGAGGGCTCAGCGCAGTTCAACCCAAGAAATAGATTTTTGGTACTGCATACTTGCTCCATCAAGATGAATAGCCATCGCTTTTATTTTGTTTCTTAATTTATTATTTTTTAATTTTGTGTCTCATTTTCTCAGGTTTTTCTTCTTACTATGTTTACCCTTATCACTCTGTACTCAACAATCATCCCAATTTCACTTTATGTATCTATAGAGGTTTGTGTCTTGATCATTTATATGCCCTCAAAATACTGATATTTTGATGATAAAGGGAAAATGTTATCTATTTTGGTTGTCGTATCAGATGATAAAGTTCATTCAGTCAACTCAATTTATCAACAAGGACTTGTGCATGTACCATAATGAAACCAATACGCCTGCATTGGCCAGAACATCAAATCTGAATGAAGAACTTGGGCAGGTAAGTTGCTTTCAAATTTTTGTTCGGGCAGAAACAACTATTATTGATAAAGAAGGAAGAAAGTGCACGAAAAACAAGATATACTCAAAATGGAGTGAAAAAAAGCAAAAGTAAAAGAAATAAAAGATATCGATATAAAGGTTTTTGAAAGCATAAGAATAACGTTCTAGGAAACCTATAACATAAGTGTAGACAGTCATGTCTTCACCAAGCCAAACGCAATTTCCCCACCTTATATGTCTTGAGGAATCCTTTTAAAACCCTCTTAACCCAATCGATGTCAAAATTTGTGTAGTGAAAAAAAATTGTTTTCCCCTTCTCTATTGCCTTTAGCACTCCAAAATTTACTGTAGTGGTTAATCCCTGAAATCTGAATCTGAAGTTTCTTTTCCACCTTTTTTCTATTCTACTTGGAGAAAATTCCCCAAACATCTTTTCCTGAGGGACTAATCACCCTTAATAAATCAAAAACTTCTCGGTCTTGTTTACAATTACTTTGCCTAATAGCACAATATATATGACTTTTTTTCTCTTGGATCTTCTCTCTTATATCCGAAGATGTCTCCTTTTCATCATCTGGACATGGGAAAACTGCCTTTGCAAAAATTGTTACAAGGAGCTTTTGATAGATTAGTCCGTCTTCTCCAGTATCCTATACTGTCCTGATAGTTGCTACCACATTTTTAACTGGTGGTTAGGATAATTTTGCTTCTTCTTCTGTTCCCTCTGTCCTTTTCCTCCCCTCTCCTCACCCGTTTTGTTCATTGTTCTAAATTATAAATTGAGATTAATATAAAGTACTGTCTTATAGATGTTAAAAATATTTATGGTAAATGTGTGATTGAAATATGTATTAGTTTTGGAAGTGGTTGTGTATATTATTCCTTGTCAAATTTCCAAGTTATACAATTTTACTTGCTGATTTTCTTAGGTGGAATACATTTTCTCTGACAAAACTGGGACTCTAACAAGAAACTTAATGGAGTTCTTCAAGTGTTCAATTGGAGGAGAGGTCTATGGAACTGGTGTGACTGAAATTGAGAGAGGAATAGCAGAGCGCGATGGCATAAAAATTGAGGTAGTACACCTATGCATGTATGAAAGTAGTTGATCTCTATCAAGAGATAACAGGTACAACATATTATTATTTCTCTACAGGAAAATAGATCAACCAATGTAGTGCAAGAAAGGGGTTTTAATTTTGACGATGCTAGGCTTATGAGAGGAGCTTGGAGGAATGAGCCCAATCCTGATCTCTGCAAGGTAAATATTTTTCTTAACATTGAATTAGCAGCAGAAGTCTGTTTATGCTTTCAACCCAGTCTTTGGTTTCTTGGTTCATCAGTTTGATCCGTACTGAGTAAAAAACTTATTATATACATCCATTTACTTTTCATTTACATAGTGGGTCCGACCCTTCCGTGTGCATAGCGGAAGCTTTATAGCACCAGATTGCCCTTATAATGGCAAATCTGTTGGTTTAAATCCTTGCTTGTCTCATGTTAAAGGAAAATCATTGGTTCATATGTATCGTAGAAACTACAAGATTTCTCCATTGTAACCATGTGTCATTAGTTCATGCAACACTTAGTTTGACTGAGCTGGATACTTAGAAGTCTGTTATTTTTTTATTGTTTGTGTTTATAGGCATTTGAGACTTTGATAGCGGCATAATATATTCTTGATGTGATAATTTATGCGGTTCTCTTTCGTATTGATCTGCAATTTTAGTGTTGATATAGTCACTAAGCCCTGTGTATTTCCTGTCCTATGATTTCCCCACACAGAAATTTCATATTGTATGGTTTTCACGTTGGTGGAGCTGACATTTACTGCTTTGATTGTGATTCTGAATTCTGCTGTCTCATTTTCGAAACAGTTTGGATTATTTGACTTAATTTTACTGATACAAAAAAATTTAATTGTTTTTATATAGAAACAAGTCACAGAAACCAGCATTAAATAACATTGCTCCCTTGAAAAAAATATTGTCAATGTTAATTGTGCTGCAAGTTTATTCTATCAAAAAAATTGTGCTGCTAGTTTATAGATGTCAATAATGTTTTGGTTTTCTAATTTTTTATAGTAAAATAAAATATCTAAAGCCTGTTTGCTATTCAATAATCAGGTTTTATGTTTATAGCCTAATTTTCAAGTACAGTTGGCATAGTCTATCCGCCAGCTTAAACTATAATAGTTTTTGGAAGAGAAGTTAATTCACATTTTTTAACCATGTTTCTCTTTTCGTAAAAATTGTCTATTAGTTAAGCAGTTGAGCTGCTTTCTTTACATTATGCTCTAGCCACAAATTCAGCAGGTCGAATTTTGTACCATGGGTTGGTTTGTTATATATGACAAAGTAATAATTTTTTTTTTTGCTATGTAGGAATTTTTCAGATGCCTTGCTATATGCCATACTGTACTTCCCGAGGGTGAGGACTCCCCTGAAAAGATTAGATATCAAGCTGCATCACCTGATGAGGCCGCTTTGGTTATTGCTGCGAAACACTTTGGTTTCTTCTTTTACAGGTTCAAAGTTAAAACTAGTTGGCTATGTTATAATTTTCTGCATAACTATTTGTAGGTTGTTCACAAATCATATCAAACTTTCATGGGTAATTTGTACTACTACATATTACTGTTTTTTCATTTATCCTCCCACCCTCTGGTTTTGGGTGCAATGGAGGTGATTGGGGGGGGGGGGGGGGAGTGGCTTGGTGAGGGATTGAGCCTCTTATATTAATAGCTCAACCAAGTCTTAAAGACTTGGGCCGGTGCCATGTAAGCTACAAACTCGTTGGCGTCTCCTCCTTTTAATAAGATGGAGATCCTGCGGCCCAATTTTTCTGTCTCAAACTGTCCCATGAATAATAAGTTTCTTATTGTACTTCTCACTAATCCTATCACATCTTTCTTGTAAACTTGTTTCAATAAATGCTGTTGGAGCTGTGCAGAAAAGTCAGCGAAGCTAAAAAATTATGCCATCAAATTCTTGTACTTCAGATGAGACATTGCAAAAAATTAGATCTCATGTCATACTGTTAGGGCCCTGCCCAATTAGGAATAAAGAGGAGGATTGTAAAAGTTAGTTAGTTGAAGGAGTTTGGTTAGCTGAAAAAATAGGGAGACAATTGTAACAGAAAAGGGAGTTGGTCATTTTGTTGAGAGTTGTTACCTAGAGCAGTGGCTCGGTGGAAAGGGGAGACCCTTGGGGAGATTCTTGTCCTAGTTTCAATAACAGAAAACAACCTTTCTCTCTTTCTGTTTCTTCTACTTCTTTCTATATTCAGAATTATAGTCTAGGGTCATAACAAATTTGCCCGACCTACCGGATCTCTTGTCGGGGAGGAAATGGAGAATTTTTTCGGAGGTGTTCTTGAAGGAGGAAACCAGCGTTCATGGATTACATTTTCGTTCGTGGGATTCCAACATTTTGGAGATTGAACAGATGCTACATCGGTTGATGAGACTCGATGGTGAGGAAAAAAGGATGGAGGTGTAGCCCAGTGAGACCAAGATAAAGTATCGAAGGGATATGAGTGTTCAAGCAAATGGTTGGTCAATGGATGAAGAAGCAAGGAATCGAGTCAAATGAAGAAGGTTGGTCGTCCAATAGCGGTGACCCATTGGGTTGGATTGCTGGAACAGGAAGCTATTCAAGAGTTATCAGACAAAGCCATCGGAGAAGGTTGAGGAAGAACAAAAAAGACAAGAAAAATGAGATTGGCCAACCCGGTACAGAGCTTGAAACTGATGATGACCTAGTGGCAGAGATAATTTGGGTCGAGAATACGGGAGAAGCGATCAAGATGGTAGATGTAAGTGGTGTGGCAACAGGGGTGCATCGTTTCCAAAAAACCGTCTTGGTCTTGTATTGGAGACCATGTAAGGGTAGAGGTGGAGAACGTTTGCGATACGACAGTCGAACAAGGGCAGCAGTTCCCCTTGATTGCCAGAAACCTTTGGGTTTGGAAAAGATGGGTCAGCCAACCGCCACCGCCAAAACCGTCGGATTGCGAGGACTATCTACACCTGGTTTGACCACCTGATTCGCCGTTGTCGGAATCGCCAAATGTGCCTCCGTCGGAACCGCTAGCTTCCTCGCTACCGGAACCTCCAGTTGAGCCCCCATGGATGGGGAACAAGGTTCTGGGTATGGAGAACGAGAGGGCAGGATGGGTGGGGAACAAAGAGCTATGTAAGGAAAAGCAGAGAAGGGAAGAATTAGACTTAATGGGCCAGGCCCAAATTGGGTCTCTGGAAGGAGAGGTGAATCTGAAATTGTCAAGTGAGCTCATTTTTGGAACTAATGGGCCAAGCCCAAATCTATGAGCAAAACAGCTGCAATCTGAAAATTGAAGCAAATTAACATCTCTCGTAGTAGAAGAAGGCAGTAGAAAGAGCTTCCAACCTTGAGGACAAGGTTGTTTCAGGGGAGGGCAGTGTTGTTAGGGGCTTAGGGCTCAACCCAATTAGGAATAAAGAGAATTCAGCAAAGGTAAACAAGGACTTGAGTTTTAATTTCGAAAGTCAATCAATTAAATGAGTATGTGATAGGACCCTAGACTATAATTCTGAATATAGAAATAAGAAACAAAAAGAGAGAAAAAAAGGAAGGTTGTTTTCTTTTATTGAAACTAGGAGAAGAATCTCCCCCAAGGTCTCCCCTTTCCACCGAGCCACTGCTCTATGTTACAACTCTCCACCGTTCCATTGCTCTAGGTTACAACTCTCCACCGATTCACCGCACTAGGTTACATCAACAAAATGGCTAACTCTTATTCCTCCTCTTGCTGTTACTAACTCTTAGAATTTGGATTTGGACCTAACTCAACCCTAAAAGCTAGCTCATGGGGTGAGGGTTGTCCCCCACTTATAAACACTATTCAGGCCATATCACTATTCAATGTGGGACTCCAACACACCCCCCACGTCCAGGACTGGACATCTGGAGCCTGAAGTTTGCAGGACTGGACATCTGCGGGTGGTCCAACGGATCTCGGATAGGCACTGGTACCATCGTAGAATTTGGGTTTGGGCCTAACTCAACCCCAAAAGCTAGCTCATGGGGTGAGGGTTGCCCTCCGCTTATAAGCACTATTCAGGCCATATCACTATTTAATGTGGGACTCCAACACTAACTAAGTAACTCCTTCAACTAACTAACTAACTTTTACAATTCTATTGTGAATTGTGCCAATAGAAAAGAGAAATCAAAGAGAAAAACATTGGAAGCTGCAAAAGGGCCTTTGGATTCATACTGGCTTGTTGTTTACAGTTTCTTGGTGTTGGGTGTGTTGATTATAATTAATGTGGACGGTGGAGTCCTATTCAATGTATTTATGTGGACGGTGGAGTCCTATTCATTGTATTTACACTCCTAGGACTTAGCATAGTTAATTAATGTTCTAGGAACTAGCTTCCACTATCTAGTAGTCAAGTGTATATATATTGTACTTTCTATTGCAATGAATCATAGTGAAATATTCAGTTTCATATTCAAGTTGGTATCGAGATCTTTGTTCTTTCCTGTTAGGTTTGTTTTTTGGGTTTTAGCTGCTGTTAGCGCTGACCCACCATTTTGAAGTTGTCCGATGACCAAAGTGACACCGTCATTCACCTCAGAGGCCGTCGACCGTCCGTCCGCCGAAGCGCCGCCGTTAGGTCAGCCCTCATGCGCCACCTTCAGCAGTCCCACTCTTTGGCACGTTTAACCCACGAGCCGCCCTCTTGGCCTCCGCTTGCGCCACTGTGATCGCCGTCCTCTCCCGATTCCATTCTGCCCCTGTTTGGTTTGTGGGTTTGCCGTTGTGCTACCCTTTCTTTGGATCCCGTTGTTCTGCCCCTGTTTGGTTCTCAGACTTGAAGTTTTGTCTATTTTCTTCCTTGGCAGAGAAGATTAGCCAAATTACTCGTACTCTAAATTGTTCCATATCCTTTAATTCTGATTCCTTTCTTATACAGGACCGGAGTACGGGACAAACGATTGGATCTAGATTTGAATCACGGGTCTCTATTACCTCCAACCTTCCTCATCCACTGTATGTGTTGTTTCAGTGTCTGCTGATCGCCTATATCATTGTCTGGGTCATCCAAGTCTAGACTCTAGGCAAGTTAAAGCTGTTGGTCCCTCATCTTTCACATTTGAAGACCTTGAACTGTGAGTCATGTCCACTTGGGAAACATGTTAGAGTATCTTTTCCTAGAAGTGTCAGTAGTCGAACTATGTATCTTTTTGATATTGTCCATTCTGATGTTTGGAGTCCTCGTCGTGTTCCTTCTGTCTGAGGACATAGGTATTATGTTACTTCCATTGATGATTTCTCAAGATGCACTTGGTTATTTTTAATGAAAAATCGTTTTAAGTTATTTGATGTTAGAGGTATCAGTTAGTTTAACTGATTATCAGTCAGCAATGTTAGTTGTTGTGTTAGTTAGTTTGTTAGAAAGCTGTTAGGTAACAATTATTCTGTTACAGTGTTAGTTTGGCCTAAGTCTCTCCTTGCTATTATAAAAGCAAGTCTATTGTATTCAGATTCAATTTAATTCAATCATAATGAATATTCAGTAAATCATTCATCTTCTCTCTCTCTCTCTCTCTCTCTCTCTCTCTAGTTCTGTTTTATTACATGGTATCAAAGAGCTTCACGCTCAGCCATGTCTTCCGCACTCGATCCTCCTATCAATGATCCACCAATTCAACCGCCACCTTCTTCAACCACTGCACCCTCTGTGATCCGAATCTTTCTTCCATAGTTACGACTAAACTCAACGATCGTAACTTCCTTCATTGGAAGCAAATAGTGGAAGCCGTTCTTCGCGCCAATAGTCTTGAAAGATTTGTTGCTTGCCCAAAAGTTCCTTCACGGTTTCTCTCTGAAGAGGATCGCCTCAATGATCGTGTTAATGCAGAATACTCAGCTTGGGAGGCTCAAGATCAACACTTGTTCATATGGATGCTCAATTCTATTTCCGATTCCATGCACTCTCGGGTTATTGGTTGCTCTCATGCCTAGCAGCTGTGGGATGAACTCCATAACTTCTTCAACTCGCAAACCAAGGCTCGTAGTGCGCAACTGCGATCTGAGCTCCGCCATATCACGAAGGCTGATCGAACCATCTCTGAGTATCTCCTGCGCATTAAAGCCATTGTTGATGCTCTTATTTCAATTGGTAACCCTATCACTTTTCAAGAACATCTCAAATCGATTCTTGAGGGTTTACCGGTGGAGTATCATATCTTGTTTCCCACAATTGAGAGCCACGTGGAGCCTTATACGATTTCGGAAGTTGAATCTCTTCTCCTTTCTTAAGAATCAAGACTCGAGTGCACCAAGGCCAAGATTCGGAATGATGCCTTTTCTGTTAATCTTGCTCAAGGACCCACTCCCAACTACTATTCCAATCAGGTTCCTAATGCTTCTTTTCAGTCACCCAATTCCTCTTTTGACCCCCACCCTTCCTCCTATTCTGGTTATGCTCCTTATGCCCAGAATAATGGTGCATTTGTTTCTCATAATTGGCTATTGTGGTCGTGGCAGGGATGGCCGTGGAAACCGTGGCTTTGGGGTTCCAAGTCCTGCTTGTCAGATATGCAATCGTACCAACCATAATGCTTTGAATTGTTACTACCGCTGGGATGAATCTTACATTGCTCCCCCTGGCAATTTTCAGTCCTATGGCAGGGGACAATCTGTGGCCTCTACTCAGTTTGGATCCTCTCAGCCTAATGCCCAAAACAATCCACCTCAACAGCCAGTCCCCAATTCTCAACCTATTTCTGCTCTACCAGGCCAGCAACCTCTTCTTCAACTTCCTTGGCACACCAACACTCAGAATCAACATTCACAAAATCAGGGTCCTATGGCTATGGTTGCTTCTGATGCCAATAATGACAACTCAGCTTGGTATGCTGATAGTGGGGCAACCCATCATGTGACTAATGATCCAGCCAATCTTCAACATCAATCAACTCCGGGTGGCGTGGACAACATTTTCATGGGTAATGGTTTAGGCCTTAACATTGTTTCTATTGGTTCAACCATTATTAAATCTCCTCTTGATTCATCGGTTGCTTTATCCCTTACTAACATTTTGTATGTTCCTTCCATTACTAAAAATCTTATCAGCATTAGTCAATTCTCCAAAGATAATCTTGCATATTTTGAATTCTATCCTCATCAATTTTATGTTAAATCTCAGGTCACTAAGCGGGTCTTGCTAGAAGGGACTGTAACCGCCCATGGCTTGTATCAATTTCACAACTTCTTTGTTGCTACAAGACCAGAGGCAGCTGTTCCTGCTCCTAGCATACCCAAATGTCTAAGTGTTTCCACTTGTAATCCTCTTTCTTTTCCCACATGTACTCCTGCACCTCTTGTACACAGTAGTGGCAGCACCACTGCACCTAGTTGCTTTTCCATTAATAAAATGCCTTCTCCTTACTACCTATGGCACTGTAGAATAGGACATGCTAATGATGCAGCTTTACATAATATTCTTCAAAAATGTAATCTTTCACACATAAATAAAAGTGTTCTTGATTTTTGTGTTTCTTGTTGCTATGCTAAATCTCATAGATTGCCATCTCACCTATCAACCACTGAATATAAAACTCCCTTTGAATTGCTTTTTCTTGATCTTTGAGGACCAGCACCTGTCTTATCAAGTGCAGGCCATTCCTATTATTTTTCAATGGTAGATGCTCATTCCAAATTCACATGGCTATTTTTACTTAAAAATAAATCTGAAGCTCTAACTATTTTTAAACAATTTTAGTCCCTTATTAAAGTACAATTTCAGGCCAATATCAAGGCTGTACAAACAGATTGGGGTGGTGAATTTCGCCCTTTTTCCAAATTTCTTCAAGATCTTGTTGTTTTACATAGGATTATTTGTCCTCACACACATCATCAAAATGGTTGTGTCGAGAGGAAGCATAGACATATTGTAGAAACTGGTTTAGCTTTACTTGCTCAAGCATCTATGCCTATGAAGTATTGGGATCACGCCTTCCAAACTGCAACTTATCTTATCAATAGGTTACCCTCACCCTCTTTACAGCAAAAATCACCTTTTTCCATACTTTATAAAACTGAACCAGATTACAATTTCTTGAGGGTGTTTGGATGTGCCTGTTATCCTTGCCTTCGACCCTATAACACCACAAAGTTGAATTTTCAATCATGTGACTGCACCTTTTTGGGCTATTCTTCTACTCATAAAGGGTATAAGTGTCTTTCAAAGGATGGTAGGCTCTATATTTCCAAAGATGTTCAATTTAATGAATACAAATTTCCCTTTTCTATAAATGCCAATCCCTCATCTACATCAACACAAGCTAATCATCAATCATGTCCTATTCCTTTAACTATTGTTCCTCCATATGGTAGTCAGGGCACCCCTCCTAATGCTTCCCACACTGCCTCTTCTCATTCTAATCTCAGTGGTTCTTCATCTGTTTCTCACAATCCAAGTTCTCCCAGTACTTCTCCTGCTCCCCATTCAGATTCACTGTCCCTTTCCTCTCTTCACTGTGGTCTTACTCCTGTGGTCTTACTCCTCTACTGTCTTCCACTGACTCTCCTATACCTTCTTCCTCTCCTCCATCAACTTCTCAGTCTACTGCTCCTATTCCTACAGATTTCCCTGTCAACACTCACTCTATGGTTACTAGATCCAAGTCTCAGTCCACTGCTCTTTTAACAACTGTTGAACCAAATACTGTTAAGGAGGCTTTAACTATTCCTCATTGGAAAACTGCCATGCAATTAGAATTTGATGCTTTACTTGCTAATAAAACCTGGACTTTAACTGCCTTGCCTCCTGATAGGCAGGCCATTGGGAGCAAATGGGTTTTCAGAGTTAAAGAAAATCCTGATGGTAGTGTTCAAAAATACAAAGCCCGACTTGTGGCTAAAGGATTTCATCAAAAACAGGATTTTGATTATACTAACACTTTCAGCCTAGTAATAAAACCTGTTACAGTCAGACTTATTCTTACTCTAGCACTCGCCAATAACTGGGAAGTCCAGCAATTAGATGTTAATAATGCATTCCTTCATGGTTTACTTGAGGAAGAGGTTTATATGGAGCAACTTGCAGGCTTTAAAAGTGCTAATTCATCTCTGGTTTGTAAGCTTAATAAGGCAATTTATGGCCTGACACAGGCACCCAGGGCCCGGTTTGAGAGGTTAACTAAAACTCTATTGCATTTTGGGTTTCACTCTAGTAAGTGTGATCCTTCTCTTTTCATCCACACACTTACAGGCCACAGTACTTATGTTATTGTGTATGTGGATGATATTATAGTCACTGGTTCCTCCAAAGACAGGATTCTTTCTTTGATTACCAAACTGCATTCTGAGTTTTCTCTTAAACAGTTAGGGGATTTGGATTATTTTCTTGGTGTTGAGGTAAATAACCTTCCTCATGGAGCAGGTATCATGCTTTCACAATCCAAGTACATTAAGGATCTTCTATCTAAAGCTCATATGACAGAGGCTAAGGGCATTCCTACTCCTATGATCAGTAACAATCGTCTCACTAAATTTGGAGGCAATTACATGCCTGATCCAACACAGTATAGATCTATAGTTGGGGCCTTACAATATGCTACTATAACTCGGCCAGAAATTTGCTATAGTGTTAGCAAAGTTTGTCAGTTTCTTTCTCAGCCATTGGAAGAACATTGAAAGGCTGTTAAAAGGATTCTAAGGTATGTTCAGGGTACTGTTTCTCATGGGCTGGTTCTAAAGCTTGTAGTCAAAGGGCAGCCTATGTCTATTCAAGCTTTCAGTGATGCTGATTGGGCGGCTGATGTTGATGACAGATGATCCACTTCAGGCTCTTGCATTTATTTTGGCCCTAACTTGGTGTCCTGGTGGTCAAGATAACAGCAATTGGTAGCCAGGTCTAGTACAGAGGCTGAATATAGAAGCTTAGCTGCCACTACAACAGAGGTTATTTGGATTCAATCTTTGCTTCAAGAGTTAAAAGTTCAAACTCTTAAACCTATCATTTAATGTGATAATCTTAGTATAGTTTCTTTGTCTCATAATCCTATTCTTCATTCTCGAACTAAGCATATGGAGTTGGATTTGTTCTTTGTGAGAGAGAAGGTTATTAACAAGACTCTTCAGGTTGTTCATCTTCCTGGGCATGATCAAGTTGCTGATATTCTCACCAAGCCACCGTCTCAAACCAGATTTGAAGAATTGAGAGGTCTTCTTGGTGTTATTGATAGATTTTCTCTTATACACCCACCTTAGCTTATGAGGGGGTATGTTAGACATAGTTTCTGTGTTGTAAGTTTCTCCTCCTTTACTTTATAAGGGGGTGTGTTAGAGGTATCAGTTAGTTTAACTGATTATCAGTCAACAATGTTAGTTGCTGTGTTAGTTTGTTAGAAAGCTGTTAGGTAACAGTTATTCTGTTACAGTGTTAGTTTGGCCCAAGTCTCTCCTTGCTATTATAAAAGCAAGTCTATTGTATTCAGATTCAATTTAATTCAATCATAATGAATATTCAGTAAATCATTCATCTTCTCTCTCTCTCTCTCTAGTTCTGTTTTCTTACATTTGATGTCTTTTAAACCTTTTGTTCAGAAATTATAAATCAGTTTGGAAAAACAATTCGTGTTTTGCACAGTGATAATGCAAAAGAATATTTTTCTTTGCCCTTTAAATCCTTTTTGACTTCTCATGGCATCATACATCAGTCTAGTTGTTCTCACACACAGCAAAATGGTGTTGCTGGATGCAAACACCGTCATCTTGTTGACACAGCTCGGACTCTTTTAATAAATGCTAATGAACCCTTGACGTTTTGGGGTGATGTTGTTCTTACAGCTTGTTATCTGGTAAATCGAATGCCATCCTTTGTTTTGGGTAATAAAGTTCTTCACTCTCTTTTATTTCCTAAAGGACCTCTCTATACTATTCCTCCTTGTGTGTTTGGTTCCACCTGTTTTGTTCATGATATCTCTCCCGATCATGAATCATGATAAATTGTCTGCACGAACTATTAAATGTATCTTTCTTGGGTATTCTCGAGTTCAGAAGGGATATTGTCGCTATTCTCCCGCTGCACACCGCTTTTATGTATCTGCAGATGTTACATTCTTTGAGGATACCCCCTTCTTTGCCGCATCTGCTACATCCGACTCTACTCCATCTCAGGTATTGCCCATTCCTTATTTTGGCACACCAGTCTCCAATCCTTCACATGATGATCGACTGTTGCATCGATATGGCATTACATATGTGCATTGGAATCTTGAAATTCCCAAGATTACACCTACTATTGATACTCATGATTCGGTTCCCGCTCCAATCGCTTCTCCCATTGCGGCCCCACCTGGTACTTCCGATGACTTACCTATTCCACTCCATGAAGGTAAACGCTCTACTCTTAATCCCCATCCCATTTACAATTTCATAAGTTATCATCGATTATTTCCTTCCCATTATGTCTTTGTATCTGGTTTGTCATTTGTTACCATTCCCAAGAATGTTCAGGAAGCACTATCCCATCCAGGATGGCAAAAGGCAATGATTGATGAGATGACTGCTTTGGAATCTAATAATACATGGACTCTTGTTTCACCTCCTTATGGAAAATCCACAGTTGGATGTCGATGGGTATTCACTGTTAAAGTTGGCCCTAATGGGCAGGTAGATCGCTTGAAAGCTCGGCTAGTAGCAAAGGGATACACTTTAGATCTATGATTTGGATTATGGTGATACTTTTTCTCTTGCTGCTAAGATTGCATCTGTTCGTTTGTTCTTGTCTATGGCTGCCATGAGATGCTGGCCCTTGTACTAGCTGGATATTAAGAATGCATTCTTACATGGTGATTTGGTGGAGGAAATCTATATGGAGCAACCACCTAGGTTTGTTGCTCAGGGGGAGTCAGCTCTTGTTTGCAGGTTACAAAAGTCCTCGTATGGCTTGAAACAATCACCCTGAGCTTGGTTTGGGAAGTTTAGTAAAATCATCCAACAATTCAGCATGATTCGTTGTGAGGCAGACCATTCTGTATTCTTTAAATGCTCTTTGTTGAATAAAGTTATTTATCTCGTGGTGTATGTAAATGATATTGTCATTACCGACGATGATCAAGAAGGCATTAAGGAATTGAAGCAACACTTGTTTAAACATTTTCAAATTGTAGAAATATGCTGTATATTTCTTGATTTGAAAATAGATACAAGAGGGGTTTAAATAGAATACATGTACACTAATTCTAGCCCTGAAAATCAGGGAAATTATTCTCCCTATAAATGCTGTACTTAAAAGGAAATGACAGGAATTAAAAAACTGATTCTATTTACATTAAATCCTAATTAATTGTACAAATCAAAATTTGATGATTCTGCTTGATATGTGCTGATCTCCAACACTCCCCCTCAATCTGGGTGGTAGATATCTATCATGCCCAGATTGGTTCTGATGCTTTCATACGTGTTCCTTGGAAGGGCCTTTGTTAGGATGTCTGCTGTCTGCCTGCATGATGGAACTTGTTCAACCTTTATAATATCATGGTCAATTTTCTCTTTGATGAAGTGTCGGTCAATCTCCACATGCTTTGTCCTGTCATGTTGGATTGGATTCTTTGCAATGCTTATAGCAGCCTTGTTGTCACATAATATCCTCATAGGATAATTGGTAGGAATTTTGATTTCATGCAGCATCTTCTTAAGCCAAATTCCTTCACAAATACCATGAGCCATAGCTCTGAATTCAGCTTCTGCACTGCTTCTCGCCACCACAGACTGCTTCTTACTTCTCCAAGTCACCATGTTTCCCCACACAAAGGAGCAGTAGCCTGTGGTTGATTTTCTGTCATAGGGGCATCCTGCCCAGTCCGAATTTGTGTAGACTTCAATTCCTCTGTTTGAGTTCTTTTTGAAATAGAGCCCTCGGCCTGGAGTACCCTTGAGGTATTGGAGGATTCTGTTCACAGTTTTCATGTGGGCCTCGGTTGGATTAGACATGTAGCGACTAGCCAAGCTCACAGCAAACCCAATGTCAAGCCTGGTGTGAGTTAGGTGGATTAGTTTCCCAACTAAGCTTTGATATCTATCTTTTTGTCAGCTTGTGGACTTTCCTCTTCACTTCTTTTTACCGGTTCTATAGGAGTATTGGCTGCCTTGCATCCAAGCATGCCGGTTTCTTGAAGTAAGTCCATTGTGTATTTCCTTTGTGATGCATAAATACCATTCTTTGTTTGTGCAACTTCCATCCCTAGAAAATATTTGAGCTGTCCCAAGTCCTTGACTTCGAATTCCTTGGCCAAGAGTCTCTTCAGATGCTTGATTTGGTCATAATCATTTCCTGTGATAACGATATCATCAACATAAACAATGAACAAAGCTACCTTCCCGTCTACGGAGTGTTTGACAAACATAGTATGATCTAATTGGCATTGGTTGAATCCGTCTTCCTTGACAACACGAGTCAATCTATCAAACCACGCTCTCGGAGATTGCTTGAGGCCATATAGAGATTTCCGGAGTTTGCACACCATGTTTGAGGTGCTGTGTGATTCAAGTCCCGGGGGAATTTGCATATAGACTTCCTCTTCTAGCTCGCCATTCAGGAAGGCATTCTTTATGTCGAGTTGATGGAGAGGCCAATCCAAATTTGCAGCTAAAGAGAGTATGACTCGGACTGAATTGAGTTTGGCCACTGGTGCAAAGGTTTCTTTGTAATCCACTCCATATGATTGGGTAAACCCCTTTGCCACCAGCCGAGCTTTGTACCGGTTTATACTCCCATCTGCATTGTGTTTGATGGTGAATATCCACTTGCATCCAACCGGGTTTTTTCCTTCCGGTAGAGTGGTGATCTCCCATGTGCCATTTTTAACCAAAGCCTTAACTTCTTCTGTTACAGCTGCTGCCCATTCAGGTTGTTGGAGAGCCTCTTGAACATTCCTTGGAATATGTATGCTGTCAAGAGCTGCCACAAAAGCCCTGTTTCCCTGTGACAATTTACCATAGGACACATACTTCTCAATGGGGTGTTGAGTGCAAGATCTCACCCCTTTCCTTAAGGCAATAGGAATGTTAATGTCATCAATAGGTTCAGGGTTGGGAACAATATTACCTGGTGATACCTCATTTTCTGGAATTCATGGCTTTGCCTTGGAGCTGTGCTTGACTCTACTCCCTTCCTTCTCTTTCTGAAGTATGTTGTCCAGTTGTCTCCTACTGCAGTAGGACCTTGATTCTGCTGAGATGAAGTTTTCTCTCTTGCTTCAGCTGGTGCAGTTTCAACTGCATTTTCTTGTGGTTCCTATTTTGTTTCAGCTGTCTCTGCATTTTGGACAGGTTCGGACAGCTCAAATCCCAAAAGTTGGGATTCTACCACTTCAGTTGGATAAGTCTTCTCCCCCTGAATGCCAACTTTGGGGAAAAAAGGTTGATTCTCAAAAAATGTCACATCGATGGTGAGGTAAAATTTTCTGGTTTGAGTAGAATAGCATCTGTATCCCTTTTGATGAGGAGAGTAGCCGAGAAAGATACATTTGATAGATTTTGGGTCAAGTTTGCTGCGATGAGGGTTCAGGTTATGGACAAAGGCTGAACATCCTAATATTTTTAAAGGAATGGATGTAAGGATACTGCTGGTTGGGTAAAAGGTTTGGAGAGTGGAATGAGGAGTGTTAAAGTTTACAATTCGGGAAGGCATTCTATTTATGCGGTAGGTTGCGGAGAGGACAGCTTCTCCCCAAAAATGGTTGGGTACATTTGTGGCTAACATGAGAGATCTGGTCACTTCCAAGAGATGTCTATTCTTTCTCTCGACAGTCCCGTTCTGCTGAGCGGTATCTACACATGAGCTCTGGTGTATGATTCCATGTTTCTGAAGGTAGGAGTTCAGTGCAGAGTGATAGTACTCTCGACCATTGTCACTTCTAAGCACCGTAATTTTACTTTGAAATTGTGTTAGCACCATAGTATGGAATATTTCAAATATTCTTCCAACTTCCGATTTCTCCTTCATGAGGAAAACCCAAGTGACCTGTGTGTGATCGTTGGATCCAGTTACATTGTTGACCCGTGATGGTCCCCATACATCATTGTGAATCAGAGAGAAGGGTTGAGAGGGTTTATAGGGTTGAGGCAGGTAAGAGCTGCGGGTATGTTTGGATAATTGGCAAATTTCACATTGAAACAACTTCTAATTTTTATTGAATAATGTGGGAAACATTTTTTTCAATTACATAAAATTTGGGTGGCCTAGCCGGTAGTGCCACAACATTACAAGGTTCTCACTGCTTTGAGGAATTACTGCACAGGAGTTGGCCTTGGGTTCCATTTCTGACTCTTCAACTTGGAGGAGGTAGAGTCCAGCACATTCTTCAGCATTGCCAATCGTTGTCCCCGACTCCAAAATCTGAAATTCACACAGGTTAGGGAAGAATTTGGTGACACATTTCAAATCTCTACACAGTTTGCTAATGGACAGTAAATTACAGTCAAGTTTAGGCACATAAAGGACTGAATTTAGGGTAATATTTTGTGAGATAATAACTAATCCTTTACTCATGACATTAGAAAGAGTACCATCAGCTATCCGAACTGTGTAATTATTTTGGCATGGAGAATAGCTATTAAACACAGTTAAATCTTCAGTCATGTGATCTGAGGCTCCTGAGTCAATGATCCATGACTTTGGTTTTCCCTTGCTAGTATTTAGAGCATGCAAGAAATTACCTTTTTGTGCCATTGTAGCTGTACCAATTGTTTGTTGGAGCAATTTTTGTAGTGCTTCCATTTGCTCCTTGCTGAATGGAGATAGATCAGAATTTACCTCAACTGTGTTGCCTCTGCTGTCCCGATTTCTGTTCTGTTTCACCTCTGAAGGTCTGCCATGAATCATCCAGCAAGTGTCCTTAGTGTGACCTGGTTTCTTACAGTGATCGCACTAGGGCCGGTTCTTCTTTTGAAATGGGCGAGGCTGGTTCCCTCTTGCTGCCAATGCTGAACCTTCCCTCTTGCTGCCAATGCTGAACCTTCAATGGATGGGGCTGCGATGGACTTTTGTGAGCATCACTTTCCTCCTGCTCTCCTCCCTTCTCACCTCCGAGAATACTTCCCAGATTTTTGGAAGGGGTTTGGTTCCAAGGATTCTCCCCCGGACTTCATCAAGTTCGGTGTTCAGTCCCAATAGGAACTTGTAGATCCTATCCTTCTCCACCAGCTCTTTGTACTTCTTCTTATCCTCGGTACAGTTCCATTCAACTTCTTCATATATGTCCAGTTGCTGCCAATGTCGACTGACAGTATTAAAATACTCAGTGACCGAGAAATCACCTTGTCGCAGGTCATGGAGTATGCTCTTGATCTCAAATACTGTGGACGTATTGTCCACATTTGAGTAAGTTTCCTTCACCGCATCCCACATATCCTTGGCGGTGTCATAGTACATGAAATTCTCCCCAATTTCATTAGTCATGGTGTTGAGCAGCCATGACATGACTAAACTGTTTTCCAGTCGCCATTTGTCAAGGGCGGGGTACCCTTCTTTGGAGTCTGTGTGGCTCCTGGGATGTAATCTTGCTTTCCTTTTCCTTGGAGGAAGATCTTGACTAAGCGCACCTATTGAGTGTAGTTCTGGCCATTCAATTTGTGACCAGTGATAGGGAGAGTGATAGTAAGGGCATGCCCTTCGACCAAACTGGTGGCCGAACCTTCTGGCTTTTCTCCTTCCATTGTTGGTTGGGCGGCACTAGGTTTAGGGATGGTTCAGATCGAGCTCTAATACCATGTAGAAATATGCTGTATATTTCTTGATTTGATAATAGATACAAGAGGGGTTTAAATAGAATACATGTACACTAATTCTAGCACTGAAAATCAGGGAAATTATTCTCCCTATAAATGTTGTACTTAAAAGGAAATGACAGGAATTAAAAAACGGATTCTATTTACATTAAATCCTAATTAACTGTACAAATCAGGTCTGATGATTCTGCTTGATATGCGCTGATCTCCAACACAAATCAAAGATCTTGGACGATTGCGGTACTCTCTTGGAATTGAAGGGGCCCAATCAAGAACAAAGAACAAGTGTTGCTATTTCTCAAAGGAAATATACCCTTGACATCCTGGAAGAAATAGGGATGATAGATTGTAAACCAGTTGATACTCCTATGGACCTCAATGTAAACAGGTTTACAATCTAGCATCCCTGTTTCTTCCAGGATGGGGTTAGGATAGGGCTCCATAGGAGTAGGGCATCCCTGTTTAATCACCTAATGAGGGGGAGCCCTATCCTGACCCAAACAGATATAGAAGATTAGTTGGGAAGTTAAATTATCTCACCATGACTTGACCAGACCTTGCTTTGCCGGTCAGCGTTGGGAGTCAATTTCTCAACTCACCATGTGCAGTCATTGGAATGTTGTTGTCCAGATCCTAAGATACATCGAGGGATCACCTGGTAAAGGACTTGTTTATATGGACAGGGGTCATATTAATATCATTGGATAGGAAGGTGATGCTAGTGATAAGAGGTCCACTTCAGGCTACTGTGTCCTCATTGGAAGTAACCTAATTTCATGGAAAAGCGAGAAGCAATCTGTTGTTGCAAGATCGAGCACCGAAGCAGAGTATCGTGCTATGGCCAATGCTACTTGTGAACTCTTATGGCTAAAGTATTTGCTCCAAGAGTTGAAGTTTTGTGAGATAGGTCCAATGGAACTGGCCTGTGATAATCAATCAGCATTGTGGGTACTAAACATATAGAAGCTGATTGTCATTTCATTCGAGAAAAGATCCTCTCAGGTATCATTAAGACTTCTTTTGTGGGTACTAAAGATCAACTGGCAGACATGATGACTTAAGTCCTTACGAAGTCTGAGGTCCTAGGATAACATACATATGTGACAAGCTGGTTGCATGAGACATATATGCTCCAGCTTGAGGGGGAGTGTTGATTATAATTAATGTGGACCGTGGAGTCCTATTCATTGTATTGATGTGGATGGTGGAGTCCTATTCATTGTATTTACACTCATAGGACTTAGCATAGTTAGTTAATGTTCTAGGAACTAGCTTCCACTATCTAGTAGTGAAGTGTATATATATTGTACTTTCTATTGCAATTAATGATAGTGAAATATTCAGTTTCATATTCAAGTGGGTGAAAATTGTGAGATCAGTAATTACTCATTGATGCTTGGATACCAACACAACTAAGATGGTGTGCATCTATGAGAGAAAGAAACGTGGCTATCTGGAAACTTTGCATGACAGGTTTATTGGTGGATGCTACCTCTCTATGAGAATCTTCATATATTCTAGAATTTTGCTTAACCGGTTAAGAGGAGAATTATCACAGAGCACATCAACACGGAAGAGATGTGGCCACATTATGCTAAGGAAGAGAGACAGAGAGTTGGGATACAAGATCTGCATCCCTTTTAGTAGGGATAAAATAAGTGTTAAAAGTTTTAATAAGAACTAGATAGAATGTAAGATGTCCTCTTGGTTAAGCTGAAGTTCCTTCAACTTCTTTGCCTGGTTTATTACAATATCGTACTTTCTTAATGTCATATTTATCTCTTTAAAACTCAATCTAAAAAAAATAAGATTGAGGCAGATTGGCTGCTCTAAAAAAAGAAAACCACTTAGTTGGATTTTGCATAGTGTTCGTCTTCTAGTATATGTTAGTAAGCATGTGTGATAATTTATATTTCAGAATTTTTATGCTTGTGTGCGTGGGGGTGAGCAGGAGGGCGTAGGTTAATAGGCACGTGTGTGTTTGTGGATTGGACAACTAAGAAAATGTAGTTAGTTTGACATATATATTTCAGAATTCTTGTGTGTGCGCGGGAGGGCCTAGGTTAATAGACACGTGTGTTTGTGGATTGGACAACTAAGAAATGTAGTTAGTTTGATAGATACTGCATTGTGGGACCCTAATGTCACAAAAAAATTCCATAGAAAATGTCATATAAAAGCTTGCTCATTCACAAACGATCCTTATTTTTTAACTTGTTATTGGACATGTGAAGTGAAACTTTCACGATATCTTATATATTTTTTATTAAATTTATTTGTGTCTTTGCTACGGAGGATATCAAATCTGCCTTCTCATTTATTGGCCTTCATTTTTTTAATACTCATTCAAAAAGAATGGGGGTAAATCTGTCTTATACTGTAAAGGCTGAGTCTGAGTTGTCATTTGAGAAGTGCAGTGACAGCATGAATGCATGACTACTTTACAAGCCTAAATATGCCTATTCATTCTTGGTTTCGATACTGGTTTGTTAATAGAGCTGCTAGATTTTAAGGTTATTTCAGCTTGAGTTGATGCTAATTAGTATGATTCTTTTTCAGACGCACACCAACAATGATATATGTTCGCGAATCTCATGTTGAGAAGATGGGCAAAATTCAAGATGTGTCTTATGAGATTTTAAATGTGCTTGAGTTTAATAGGTAACCATACCCCCTATTGGTACCAAGTTTTACCTTAAAGGTTTTAACATTTTCTTGACAATGCTTGTAACTTTGTTCCATTAATAGTACAAGGAAGCGTCAGTCTGTTGTATGTCGTTATCCAGATGGGAAGCTTGTGCTGTACTGTAAGGTAATGGTTTCTTCAGGCTTCTCCAGAAGATTAAAAAATTGTATGCCTTTGGCTAAGATGACATCTTCTTTGGAACTTGCTTTTCACAGGGTGCTGATAATGTCATCTATGAGAGACTGGCTTATGGTAATAATGATATCAAGAAAGTGACTAGGGAACATTTGGAACTATTTGGATCTGCTGGACTACGTACATTATGTCTGGCCTACAAAGTATTGCATCCTGATGTATATGAAAGCTGGAATGAGAAGTATATCCAGGCTAAGTCTTCTCTACGTGATCGGGAAAAGAAGTTAGATGAGGTATTATTTATCCAGGCCAAGTCTTCTCCGTGCTTCCTTGAGGCACTTATTGAGCTCTTTTTAATTTAATTAATAACCCTTGCAATTTCCACTTGGACACTGTTAAGTGTGTGTTTGGGTTAGCTTCGAAAAATTGATTTTTTCAATAGTTGATTATATGTATAATTGATTATTGTTATAATTGATTATAATAAAATCAATTTATGTTTGGATTTATTTGCTGAAAAGCGATTTTAAGATAATCTCTTTCGTTTGGGTTGTGTAAAAAAATCACTTTTATATAGGAAATTACAAAACGGTATGTGATTATTTGTATAATTTAATAGTGTTTGTTTGGTGGTTAATTTTGCAGGGGTGAAATGGGAAGAATGGTATTGGTTTCAAAATAATCTATCAACTTTTTAAATAAGTTTCAAACTTCTA
The DNA here is from genome assembly GCA_039655645.1 of Ammopiptanthus mongolicus. Lineage (NCBI taxonomy): Eukaryota > Viridiplantae > Streptophyta > Magnoliopsida > Fabales > Fabaceae > Ammopiptanthus > Ammopiptanthus mongolicus. The sequence continues at coordinate 85,445,478 of CM077343.1, forward strand.
GCTTCTCTAAAAATCGCTTTTTTCTCTAAAAATTCTCCGTGCCAAACATATCAGATTATACCCAAAATAGCTGTATTTCAAAATTTAAGATGTTTTTTAAGGGAAATAAGCTTTCCCTAACATGCTCTAAAGCATTAAACTATAACAGTCTGAAAAATTAAGATTTACATCATCAAAACATGGAAGCTAAAATCTTCATCTTACCCTGTCTTAAATTTATTTAATTGCATGATAATGAATTGCTTCATCTCATTGTTAATTAAATCCCATGCTGCAGCTGGAGAGTGGAAACCTGATATAACAATTAGAATGAAACAATTGTGCTGTTCTTATTATTGTTACCTCTATACTTATCTTCGCAACCATTTTTTTTATTCCAATGTTTTCCTTTCTGAAACTGCATATTGTAAGAAATTAGAAGTAATCTTGTCACTGATCAAGTCAAAAGCTATGCATTAATTATCAATTTATCAAAATATACTAAGTGCAGAATGTTCAGATTACATTGTGTGTAAAATTACTAATGTGAATTATTCTATTCTTACTGATACCTATAGAAATAATACAGGTGGCAGAACTTATTGAAAATGATCTCATTTTAATTGGTAGCACTGCCATAGAAGACAAGCTTCAAGAGGGAGTACCAGCTTGCATAGAGACTCTTCAAAGAGCTGGTATTAAAATTTGGGTTCTTACGGGAGACAAGATTGAAACAGCAATAAACATAGCCTATGGTGAGTCTGTTTTGAATTAGAGCTGGTTTTCTTTCTTCTATGGTGGTCGTTTGTTTCCAAAAGGTTGTTATTACTTATTTTATATCTTGTTTCCACCTTCTGTCTGCAGCATGCAATTTAATAAACAATGAGATGAAGCAATTTATTATCAGTTCAGAAACTGATGCAATTAGGGAAGTTGAGGACAGGGTGAGCTGCACTTTTTTTCTTTCCATGTTTTGATCGTAGTTCTTAAATGTTTCTGATTGCAATAGTTGTATTGTTTTGTAATTTTTTTAGGGTGACCAAGTGGAAATTGCACGATTTATTAAGGAAGAAGTGAAGAGAGAGTTGAAGAAGTGCCTTGAGGAAGCACAGAGCTATTTTCACTCCCTATCTGGACCAAAATTAGCACTTGTAATTGATGGAAAGTGTCTAATGTATGCATTGGATCCAAGTTTAAGAGTGATGCTACTGAATTTAAGTTTGAATTGCCATGCTGTTGTTTGCTGCCGAGTTTCTCCTTTACAGAAAGCACAGGTAAAACTCATGCACTCTATTGTTGCTGCACTTGTTATTCATGATGTAGAGTTTATGTTATCAAGAAAGCTAATTTTGATTAAATTTTTGGCCTATTTAGTAGGAGTGCTTGAATTAACTGCCTAGTAGAATTTGGTGCAGTTTGGCTTATGAAATTTTGCTAACGTTCATGCACTATCTCTGCTTGCAGGTCACAAGTATGGTCAAGAAAGGTGCACAAAAAATAACACTTAGTATTGGTGATGGAGCCAATGATGTTAGCATGATTCAAGCTGCTCATGTTGGTGTTGGCATAAGTGGGATGGAGGGGATGCAAGCCGTGATGGCTAGCGATTTTGCCATTGCACAGTTCCGTTACCTTGAAGATTTGCTTCTTGTTCATGGCCGTTGGTCATATCTTCGAATATGCAAGGTTTCATGTTTTTGTACACTACACAGAATGCAGTACACTTGCATAGCGGTTTTATTGTTATAACACACTTAAAAATTGGTTATTGCAGGTGGTGATATACTTCTTTTACAAGAATCTCACATTTACTCTTACTCAGTTTTGGTTTACTTTTCAAACTGGGTTTTCTGGTCAGAGATTCTATGATGATTGGTTTCAGTCATTATATAATGTTATCTTCACGGCACTCCCTGTGATCATTGTTGGACTATTTGACAAGGTAGCATATGCTCTCCAACAATTTGGGATTGCAGTTTCTTTTGGGAGGGGGTATTTCATCTATGGAAACACATACATTTGCTTGTATATTTACCTTGCGCTTCACTAGTTACAATACAAATTTTCTTCTTTAAGGCCATGTTTTGATTAGTTACTTTTGGCTTTCCCAGGATGTCAGTGCATCTCTATCCAAGAAGTATCCTGAACTATACATGGAGGGAATAAGAAATGTCTTTTTCAAATGGAGAGTTGTGGCTATATGGGCCTTTTTTTCTGTATACCAGTCTCTAATATTCTACTATTTTGTGAGTACGTCAAATTTAAGTGCTAAAAACTCCGCTGGAAAGATATTCGGACTCTGGGATGTCAGTACAATGGCCTTCACTTGTGTTGTAATAACCGCCAACTTGCGACTACTTCTGATTTGTAATTCGATCACAAGATGGCACTATATTAGTGTTGGTGGAAGTATATTAGCCTGGTTTATTTTTATTTTTATATATTCTGGGATTTCCACTCCTTATGATCGACAGGTGAATTCCCTCACTTTCTCTCTGTTGAAAAAGAAACTTTGGTACTTTCCTTATGACCCTTAAAAAGGATGTTAACTCATTTTTCATTTGTCTGCAGGAGAATCTTTATTTTGTCATATATGTCTTGATGAGTACATTCTATTTCTACCTCACACTACTACTTGTTCCCGTTGCTGCACTTTTCTGTGACTTTGTTTACCAGGGGTAAGGTTCAGATTTGTAGAACTCGTGTTTTGTCTATGCGTGCTATTGATGAGATATCTGTTAAGTGTAGAACGGTACCTTATCATATACACAAAGATAAATAACTTCATTGGAAATTTTACATTTGCATTCACATGAAACCTTGAGATTTAGATATCTTTGTTGAGTCATGTTCTGGAAGTCAAACTGTCAAAACAGGAAAAGTGTCTCAGTTTTAAGAACTCAAAGAACTCATCATTTTTTACTATGATGGTTATTTGATGATAATCGTTGCTGCAATATGATCTTTCATTTTACCCATGATATTTTTTGCATTTCAACAAGGTAAACATTTTTTATGGACATGTGAACATACAGAATTTAAGGGAGAATATGGACTGGTGGTCTCTGTTTTTATTCCTATCACCATTTTGGGGGCCTTTTCTCCTTTGTTCATTTTAGTTCATCTGGTGACAGGGTTCAAAGATGGTTCTTCCCCTATGATTATCAGATTATTCAAGAAATGCATAGGCATGAAATTGATAGCAATGACAGGGCACAATTGCTGGAGATAGGGAACCAGCTTACGCCAGATGAGGCAAGGAGCTATGCCATATCTCAACTCCCACGTGAGATATCAAAGCACACCGGGTTTGCTTTTGATTCACCTGGGTACGAGTCCTTTTTCGCAGCACAGCTTGGTGTATATACCCCACCAAAGGCATGGGATGTTGCTAGACGAGCTAGCATGAAATCACGGCCAAAGACTGGGCAGCAAAAGTAATTTGGAGTAGGATATTGTACATTAGTTTTGGTTTTCCATTTTGAGAGCCAGCCCTAGGGATTCTGTAAAATTAGAATGTGCCATATTATTTGGTCATTTTCATTTAGGATATTAGTGCAGGTTTTCAGGATTCTCACAGATGTACATTCTACGATATTTAGCAATTCATATACTCATTTATTTTGAAATGTAGAGGTTGTGCGATTTTCTTTTCTGTTTATTCGAAGAGTTCAGTACTTTATCCTTATTGGTATTGGATTTGTTGACTAGTTTTTGGATTATCCGCAATGTTGGATTGTGAAGTTAATGACTAAAGTGTTGAATTTTCTGAGAACATTTTTTTTGTCGTGGTTCACCCTAAAAGAAAATGTTTATGCCTAATTAAACGCATTTTCTATCATTCTATACTGAATTGCCAGAACATTTGCCTCACATCAACCACTGCAGTGCAGGCAGATGGTCTCGCATTATATTATTACAAGGTATTTCATGGTAGATAGGAAGAACAAAACCTATAACTACCATTTGGCTCACGTTTTATGTGCGTGGAGGAAACCAAAAAATTTCCCCAAAATGATTCTAAAGCTGCTTCCTGGCATTTCAAGATCCATTATTTCCTCATCGAAATTAGTCATACGAATGCCTAAAGGAATTTTTAATATACTATCCATATAAAAAAAAATTTACATTGTCATCCAATTACATATTACGTCACATGGTATGAGTTAAAAATTTTAATGATGTAATAATATATGATATATGATTGATTAATTGTGTAAATTGTAAAAAAATCTATATTTCGATAGTGCATTATAATCAAATACTTAAAAATAATTTTGATACATCATGAGTGTAAAAATTTTTACGTTATCAATCAATTATATATCACACTATATATGTGACTTTGAAGAGTTACTGTACAAGTCAAACATTTTTAATATAATATATGATTGGTTTACGGTATAAATTCTTTAAAAAAAAATTAAGGTGGAAGTATGTTATAATTTAATCCTTAAATAACACGTTCTTGTTGTCTATGCTTATATTGGGAGGGGCAAGGCAAGGGTAGCAGTGAAGAGAGGGATTTCAGTATGTCACCCATGCCAAGTGTGTTGAAATGAGTGAGGAACGGATATGAAGTGCTCGTAGTCGTGGTGGTGGAAGGATGAAGCAGGTGCCACGCAGGCCAACCATGCCTATAGTTTATTGACCTAGTGGCATTTGCCATATTCCGGAGGTGGGTCCAGTGGCAGCTCCACCAGCTGCGGCGGCGTTGGTGGGGGCAGAATTGAAGCCGAGGGAGAGGACGTCGATGGGGGCAACACGACCTACGACAGCAACGGAGGAAGAAGTGGCTGCCCAATTAGCTAAAGCATCAGAATATGAAGGCAACCTCGTTGTACTCTACTCCCTCCTATCTATATATAAGCAAAAAACATCTAAATTTTTTGGACTTAAATATAAGTAAAAATCAATCAAATCAACCTTATTTAAGGCTAGTATTTCAAAAATACCCTTTGGTTAATTACTTTTTTATTTTTTCAAGATCACTATACACTCTCAAGACACAACTTCCAAGAACATTATACACTTCCAAGGAAGGATAGTTTAGTAACTATAATTATTTTTTACATAAACCAAGACAATCAAACTAATATAAATAACTTTCTTAATATGTATGAAGTTAGTTTTTTTTGCTTATATATAAATCCGGAGGGAGTATATAGATAGTAGCTACAATTTTCTTCTCTACGCCCACTTCTAACGGTGTGCATTTACCCACTTTAGTCTATTATGTAATTAATTATAGCAATGTGTACCCACTTCCAACAAATTTGTAATGCCATTTTATTGGATTATTTAGAATTAAGACTAACAACACCCATCTAATACAATTGTATTCTTGTTTCCATTTCCCCAAGGCTTATTATTATAAAGTCACGTTATTATGTAACTATACATCACATGCCACAATCCCCACCAGGGCCTCCAAATTGAAAGGTGACTTGATTGGTGTCATCCAAAAAGCCCAAATATGTCAGGTTATAGCAATTACGGTTATCAACATAAATGTGTAGAAGATTCTCTTTTGGTTCTTCAATCGACCTAGATGCATCATATGAAATTTGTCTCATAAAGCATGCATGCGTCAAATCACGGTCTGGGAAGTATCCAGATCCCATTTGTGGACTGGTTCCATTCACAACACCAGAAACTCTGCCTCCCCACCCAACTAGATCAGCCATAGACATGTTAGAGAATAACACTGCAGGAAAATATCCAACATTTATGTCATTAATTATTAACCACCAATTTTTTGAATATGGATCCTGCAAGTGGAGCACAAAAACTCCATAAATCATCTCTCCAATATAACTTCAATTGCAAGAAAATACTTGTATTCATATAAGTATGTATTGATATAGCTAGACAATATCATGAAAACATTTATAAGAACACATTACTAAGTCGTTCTATAACTTTTTTTGGGGTAAGAGTATCCACTATAAATTATGTAGCTATGCTATGCTTATGTAGGTAGTTGATAATCTTAATTAATATGAAGATTTCTAGTTTTCTACCTGTGAAATTGATTGAGAAAGTTCAACTTGTGGTCCACCGTAAGATGATACGCGTGTCACACGACTGCCAAGAAAAATACTTCTGTCAATCTGTACGAAACCCGAACAAAGCGTATCATAACATCCTGTTTTTTTAAATGCATCGGACTGTAATTTTTGAACAAGTTATCAATCTCAATTTTAAGATGCTAATGTAGTATAAAGTAATCATGAAAAAAAAAAAAAGTTATGACATAATATAGATTTTCATTTTGTTTACCGTCCATAGTGCAAAGACATATGTACTTTTTCGACCATAGAGTTGTGGGGCCACCTATCACAATAAAAGAATTGAAATATTAGAAGAATTATATCAACAAATTAACTCAATTTGTGGTGAAATTGCTGAAAAGAAACATTCCACAATTTAAAGAAATCATTTCTCGAGTAAGTTTCTATGGTTAGTATTAGAGAATTCTTGTGAATGAAAAACTTGATTTGTATTGAATAACTGGAGACTTATTTATAGTCTCCAGGATTACAAGAAGAACCAAACTTATGTCTAACTAATTATGAAGCTATCTCCTCATAATGTTAACAAACTTTACTGACTGAGAATCTAAACTAACAAACTAAAAAACAAAAAAGGGGATCAAGATACAATCTACTAATAACAAACTACTAATAGATATAAGGCTGATGGGACCACGGCAAGTGTACCGGATCGTTGCAAGTAATAAAAAACGGTGAAACCGGATATCGTTCTCAGGGATCGAATGCCAAATATCAATTCTCGAATTCAACTACTACTTAAACGAATATTTTGGTTCAAAGGGAGCTCAGGCAGATTCACAAAGCACAAAAGATGAACACAAGAACAGAATTTTGGTAATTTTCGCTTTGACAACTTAACAAACACTTAGAACGCAAAAAGGGTTGAAATTCAATTAGAGGAAAGAGTTGGGATTAAGTTTCATTTGACTTCATTTGCTGCACTTTAATTGGGGTTAAAACGAAAATACTTCACCTATTTTGTTATCGGATTCTCCTAATTTTCCAAGACCCAATTCCTTAGGCCAAAGAACTTTAATTCCTAATTTAAATCCCTAATTCCTTAGGTATCTCAAAAAGGGAAAAATCATGAAGTTCAAGAATCCAAAAGATAACAAGCATTCAAAGACTATTCCTAGTTCAAGAATCTCAAGGTTCATAATCTTAAAGAAATTCATACTTCAAACTCTCATTCAAAGCATAAACCAAATAAATCATTCCAAGGATGATCAAACCCTAGAAAGCTTTAAGAACAAAGATGATAAACTCAAAATAGAAGAAGCCATGCATAACACCCAAGTCAAATACAAGCAAAATCCATCAAAATCCACTTAACCCCAACAAGGGGAAGTTTAGCTAAACATAGAACTATAGAGAGAAACTAAAACAAAAGAGAAAAGAGAATACTCCATGATGAACTATGAAGATGATACAAGCTTCCACTCTTCTCTACTCCAAGCCACCACAAGGTTTCCAAATTAGGGGTCCAGCCACTCTCATCCCGTGTCTCCCCCCTTAAAACCCCCCAAAATTAGAATAGAAAGGGTTTCTGCTGTGCAAATGGGCCAACTGAAAAATGGGCCTGCGACCTTAACACCGCCCAGCGGTAAAACTACCGCCCAGCGGTGGGAGGTCAGAAACAGCTGCGTGAAAATCTGGGACTCACCGCCCAGCGGTAGTACGGCCGCCCAGCGGTACGAAGTCAGAGAGAGAGCTAAGTGTAAGACACCTCCACCGCCCAGCGTCCAAATCCACCGCCCAGCGGTATGCTGACAGTACTCATCCTTATATTTTAGGCGCTTTTCTTCCTGTTTTGAATTCCATCTAATCTCCTTTACTCGCTACAAATAAAATAGCACTAATTAGCCCTGAATACTCAATTAAACAGCCAACTTCAAGAGATTTATGCAACTACCTATTTCATTCAATCATGTTCAAAACCAATGTTAATTGAGATAAAAACAAGGTTAAAAGTTGGATACAAATGGTTTAAATCCTTTCAAAAGCATACCCAAAATAGATAATTCGCAGGATTATCACCACTCCAAACTTAAAACTTTGCTTGTCCTCAAGCAAAAATAGAAATGAGAAAACAACTTTGCCAACGCAATGAAAAATAGTGGAAGAAAACACAAATGTGACCCACAATCTCAAAAACATCAGCGAAAAAGAACTTGGAGTCATACCAATAATGCACTCAACCATCACAACTTGGCAGTTCATACATATGGCATCTAAGTTGTGCAAAGTGATTTTCTTCTTTAACCTCTCATTTAGGAAGATGCTCTCTGATTCACTCATGTGGTGAGTTTGTGTTTCACTCGGTCAACACAATTTGAGCCCATCTTCCATGAATTTGATTTCTTCTCAAGCACACACTCATGATTCACACAATGCACAAATCAAAAGGACTTAACTCTAGGATGTAATGGGGCCAAGGTACAAGGTAGATGAAATAAGACATTTAAGCTGCTACCTTTCGAGACTAAGTGAGCATTGTACAATTAGCACCCTTCCAAACTCACACCTTGAACCCTTCGGTCATTATTTCATTTTTTTTTTTTTTTAACTGATATTTCCCCAGTAACCTACATGGTCTCAAAGGGGTACTTGATCATCAAGTCAAGTATTTCCCCAGTAACCCATCGGTCTCAAAGGGGCACCTGATCATCAGGCCAACTTTTTTTTTTTTTTTTTTTTTTTTTTAGAACTCTGCATGAATGCTCACCCACTCCAAACTTAGTTTCTTCTTAACCCTTCATTCATGATTTTCAATGCTCACCTAGCCTCCTCAGGTGGATAAGACATCAATTATGTGGCTAGGCTCAGTATTGAGGGTTTAATCAAGAAAAAGGGATCATTGGGCTCAATGGGGCGAAACAAAGGATATCACAACCTGGTTGGCTATTTGGCTATTGGCTCAATCAACAAAAACTGCCTTTATCAAACTTCAAACATTGTGCAAACCATGACATGCATACAAGAATCAAGCAAATTCGGGAAGATAAGGCATCAAAAGTGTCCTCTCAGCAATAAGATCATAAGGCTCAACAGTACTACTCAGGACAAGGGAAACCACTCACAAAACCATGCCAACATGTTTTAACAATTTAAGCCACAGGATTCATGCATAAGAGATATGACACCAATTTTTACTCCAAGTTGGAAATAAATTGAGATATGGGCTCCCATTGCATTTATCTCCAACAACTCCACATAGAGCTCACAAACAGCAAACCAATTGTACCCTTTTTTTTTTTTTTTTTTCATATATATGCATGATTCTTAACTACTCCTAGCTATGATGCATCTATGATTAGCAGTAAAAGAAATTAACAAAGTGAAGGTAAAAAAAAAAAAACAAAGAAAAGTCGCATGCAAGAAGGCAAATAAAAGTGGAAGGGGAGAAAAGGAAAAGTTATCTGCTGGGTTCTGAGTAGAACCCAGAATAAAGCTCCTCAAGATCCCTTCTCCCCTGAAAATGGGTGGATTAATCCTCTTCTGACTCTTTCTCCTCAGAGTCGGTCTCTTCCGCTTCTTCTTCTATCTCTTCTTCTTCTTCTTCCGTCTCTTCTTCTTCTTCCACCTCCATAGGGGCTGCAGAGCTCTCCCCAAAAGGTCTCCAATCTACAAAGTGATCCAGCTCTGATGGACTTCTTCTTGCTGCAGGAACAAAATTCGGATCGGGATTCTGCCCTTGTATCAACAAATCCTCCACCCTCAAGACATCCTCTCGGGTGACTTGTAAATATCTGAAGAGGGCCCCCATATTATGCCGCATCTCAGCCCTTTCTTGGTCAACTGAATATGGATCCCCTGAAGCTGAGCCTTCATTTTGAGCCCGTAGTTCCCGTCTAGTTGGTGTGACTCTAGGGGGTCTTCCTCTACCTTCTGCAGGCTCTAAGTCTTCCACTAGGCAAAATTTGGTAACAAAGGTTAGGTCAATCTTTGAGGGATCCTTTGTTGGTGTTAGACCTGCCTTTGATACCCTGGCCTTCTCACAGAGAATAGTGATCAAGTAGGGAAAGGCTAGGGTTGCTGTCTCTGAGTTAGCGATGCTCTGAATGGTATCAGCAATAATCTTCTCGATGTTTATGCTCTGACCACTCATGATCATCTGGATCATCTTTGCCCGATCAAACTTGACATCAGACTTGTTTGCATTGGGGAGGAGATTTGTCACAATATATGCTGCCCAAACTTTAGGAACTGATTTTAAATCCACACCTTCCAACTTTCTTGGAATTGGGGGGTTCCCCTTTGTAAATGCCCAAGCAGCACCTGGCCGGCATAATAGCCTCAACATCTCATCCAGCTCACTCTTCTTGATGAACTTGAGATAGTACTTCTCTTGTTTAAATAGTTGCCAGTCATCTTTTGCTCCCCAATCCTTTCTCACATTTAATGTCCCATTTATGGTGTCAGGATCAAAGAGGATGGTTTTTCCTCTGAAGAAGCTAGTGTATGGTGGAAATTCCCCAGTTGGATTGTAGGCATTGGCATAGAACTCATTTATCATCTCTACATACCCTCCTGTGGGGTATGCCACAAGTGTATCCCATCCTCTTCTCCGGATCTCTTCTGTCATAGGGGGAACAGCAGTGAATGCAGACGAAACTATTTTCCTCTCCCAAACTGTCCCCCTTTTATGCATGGTTTTGTGCATTGTCCAGCATTCGGCGGATCGGAATAATTTTTTTTCAAATGTGGATCTGCTAGAAGATGATGCCTCAACTTTCCTCTTTTTGGGGTCTTTCTTCACAGGTGCTTTAGAGGCCATGGCACTTAACCTGCAATAAACCTCAAACTATGATCAGTCCACGATAACAATCATAACCAAAATTTAAGTGACCTCAAGAATTCTCAAAAATTAATGGCAGTATCATGAGATAACAACATAGTGCAGTCACAACAAAATTTATCACTCATTCAACAGCCACTTCCTTTTTAAACCCACCAATAACATAGAGGTCGATGTTTAAGAGAAATCAATCCCAACCAAAAGCTTTCACAAAATGCTAGGGACACATTACAAATAACTTTAATTACAAGTCAAGAGTCTCAATTTGATGATCAAAACATTCCAGATTGCAAACCCTCAAATTTGGGATTATTCATACACTTATCAAGTAGTTTTCTAAATTGATGCTCCTCAAGGGTTAAATTCAAAGAATTGAAAGTGGAATCATATTAGTTAGGAACCTATTTACACATTCCAACAATCAATTTGAATAAAAATTTGTGCCACAAGAAAATCCCCAAATCTGTCATAGTTTAAAACCCTAGAATGCCATTTTCTCAATTCCACAACATTCTCACTCAATTTCCATAACTCAACAGGGGAATCATGTTAACAATGCACCCAATTACAAGATTAAACCAGCAATTTAGCACAAAATTCATTCCTTTCAAAATCCCCAAATTCAGATTTTTGAACCCTCAACCCCAAATTGTTCATAACTGAAGAACATTCTCATCATCCACAGTAGCAAGGAAATCACCATTCATTTCACCATAATCAACAAATCAACATGAATAATTAAAATTGCAACACGGTACTTACTGTAAAAGAAAGGGAGAACAAGAGAGATGAGCTCGAGGGGGGAAGAGAGACAGTGCCAGGAGAGAGAGATGAGCGCGAGGAGAGAGAGACGAAGGTGCAGTGTGCGGCGCTGCAGTGTGAGCGGCGGTGCTGTGCAGTGGTGGGTGTTGCTGGTGTGTGAGAGTGAAGCGTCTGGGTGAGAAAGAAAGAAAGAGTGGAAGAGTGAAAGAGTGTGTGCGTGTGGGTGCTGAGTATAGTGAAGGAAAAGAGAAGTTTAAAATTTTTTTTTTTTTTTACCACCGCCCAGCGGTAAAATTACCGCTTAGCGGTACAAGCACAGTGGCTAAAGGTGCGTGTGAATCCCTAAAACCGCCCAGCGGTATAATAACCGCTCAGCGGTGAAAGCCCAGAAATTTTCAATTAAATTGCCCAGAAAACAAGGACGCCCAGCGGCCAATCAACCGCCCAGCGTTGGGATATCTGCATAATTATGCAGCAAGCCCTTTTAAAGTCCACCGCCCAGCGGTAATATTAACCGCCCAGCGGTATGCACACAGTGGCTCGAAACACATACACCGCCCAGCAGTATGTGTTACCGCTCAGCGGTGAAGAGACATAAAATTCCCAGTAAATTTGGCAGAAAATGGAACCGCCCAGCGGCCATATCACAGCCCAGCGGTGGTATTTCTGCATACCTATGCATCATTTTAGCTATTTTTGGCTCACAGATATGAAGTGTTCAATCCCTCTTTTAACATCAACCCCAAACATGAATATATACATAAACTAATCATGAAAACCATGCATGAAAAATGAACTAACACACTCCAAACTTATATAAAACTATCACACACTAAATCCTAGAAACACTAAAGTTGCAATAAGACTAATGATGCAAAAGAAAAACTAAAAAGAAAAGTAAAAGGAAAGTGTAGAAAAAGCCTGAGCATGGGTTGCCTCCCATGAAGCGCTTGTTTAACGTCCCGAGCTTGACGGTGTGCTTCTCAAGTAGAGATTAGATTGATGGATTCCCTTTTCCGCTCAACATCCCCACCGAGGTAGAGCTTGAGTCGTTGACCGTTCACTTTGAAGCTTCTATCCGAGTTCGGATCCTTCACTTCAACTGCACCATAAGGGAATACTTGCTTGACTTCAAAAGGTCCCGACCATCGAGACTTGAGTTTTCCCGGAAACAACTTGAGTCTTGAGTTGAATAAGAGTACTAATTGACCTTCCCGGAACTCTTTTTTCACAATCTTCTTGTCATGCCACTTCTTTGTATTCTCCTTGTAGATTTTGGCATTTTCATAGGCAAGATTCCGGAACTCCTCAAGTTCATGAAGCTGCAAGATTCTTGACTCACCCGCTTTAGACAAATCAAAATTCAAATACTTTGTTGCCCATAGTGCCTTATGCTCCAATTCAAGAGGTAAGTGGCAAGCTTTGCCATAAACCAATTGGAATGGAGACATACCAATCGGAGTCTTGAAGGCTGTCCTATATGCCCAAAGAGCATCATCAAGCTTCAATGCCCAGTCCTTCCTAGAAGAGTTCACTGTTTTCTCCAAAATTTGCTTTAATTGGCGGTTGGACACCTCAACTTGCCCGCTTGTTTGTGGGTGATAGAGAGTGGCAACTCTATGATGAACATTGTACTTTTTAAGCAAAGTCTCCAACTTCCTATTGCAAAAATGGGTCCCCTCATCACTTATCAAGGCTCTAGGCACCCCAAACCTTGAGAATATGTTCTTTTTCAAGAAACTAATCACCACTTGTGCATCATTGGTTTGGACCGCTGCAGCTTCTACCCACTTTGAAACATAATCCACAGCTACCAAGATGTACAGCTTAGAGTAGGAAGAGGGGAATGGACCCATGAAGTCAATTCCCCAAACATCGAACACTTCAACTTCTTGTATCGGGTTTTGAGGCATTTCATTTCTCTTTGATATGTTTCCGGTTCTTTGACATCTATCACATCTTTTAACATATGCAAAGGCATCTTTGAAGAGTGATGGCCAAAATAAACCGGATTGGAGAACCTTGGCTGCTGTCCGATCTCCACTAAAATGACCACCATACCTGGAATCATGACAATGCCACAAAATCTGCTCTTGTTCTTCTTCGGGCACACACCTTCTCAATAACCCATCAATGCCTCTCTTGTACAGAAATGGTTCATCCCACACATAGAACTTGGCTTCATGGAAGAACCTCTTCCGTTTTTGTGGGTTAAAATCAGTGGGAACCACTTGTCCAACCTTATAGTTCGCTATATCCGCATACCATGGCAAACTCACCACCGCTAAAAGCTTTTCATCACAAAATTGGTCATTGATCGGTCTTTTTTCTTCGCTTTCTTCTGCACTTTCTAACCGAGACAAGTGGTCCGCCACTGAATTTTCGCTTCCTTTCTTATCCCTTATCTCCAAATCAAACTCTTGAAGCAATAAAATCCACCGGATGAGCCTTGGTTTCGAGTCTTGCTTGGCAAATAGATACCGGACAGCTGCATGGTCCGTGTATACGATCACCTTGGAGCCTACTAAGTAAGATCGAAACTTGTCAAATGCATAAACAACAGCCAACAATTCCTTTTCAGTGGTAGCATAGTTAAGTTGTGCAGTATTTAAAACATGACTCGCATAGTAAATCACATGCAACAACTTATCTTTTCTTTGGCCTAAAACAGCACCTACAGCAGTGTCACTCGCATCACACATAATCTCAAATGGCAAAGTCCAATCAGGTGCAGTGACAATCGGTGCAGTGATCAATTTATGCTTCAAAGTGTTAAAGGCTAACATGCATGCATCATCAAAAATAAAGGGGGCATCTTTTACAAGGAGATCACTAAGAGGTTTGGCAATTTTCGAAAAGTCTTTTATGAATCTCCTGTAAAAGCCAGCATGCCCCAAAAAACTACGAATGCCTTTTACATTGGTGGGAGGGGGAAGTTTTTCAATGACTTCCACTTTGGCACGATCAACTGCTATCCCTTGGTTAGAGATGCGGTGCCCTAAAACGATTCCCTCTCTCACCATGAAATGACATTTTTCCCAATTTAAGACCAAGTTTGTTTCTTCACATCTTTTTAACACTAATGACAAGTTATGCAAACATATATCAAATGAAGAACCAAACACAGAGAAATCGTCCATGAAAACTTCGATATGTTTTTCAATCATATCGGAGAAGATGGACATCATACACCTTTGGAATGTGGCCGGTGCATTGCAAAGTCCGAAGGGCATCCTTCTATATGCAAATACTCCATAAGGGCATGTAAAGGCTGTTTTCTCCTGATCCTCTGGAGCCACAGCAATTTGGTTGTAGCCGGAATATCCATCCAAAAAGCAATAATATTCATGGCCGGCCAACCGCTCCAACATCTGGTCAATGAACGGAAGTGGGAAGTGATCCTTCCTTGTAGCATCATTTAGCTTCCGATAATCAATGCATACTCTCCATCCCGTAACAATCCGAGTGGGTATCAATTCATTGTTTTCATTTTTAACCACTATTGTCCCGCCCTTCTTAGGCACAACTTGGACGGGACTAACCCACGGACTATCCGAGATAGGATAAATAAGACCGGCATCAAGAAGCTTGAAAACCTCTTTCGAACCACCTCCTTCATAACCGGATTAAGTCTCCTTTGTGACTGCACTACTGTTTTATGGCTCTCCTCCATGAGTATTTTGTGCATACACAAAGAAGGACTTATTCCTTTCAAGTCCCCAATTGACCATCCAATGGCCTCCTTATGATCCCGAAGAACACTCAGCTGTTTTTCTTCCTCCACTTGACTTAACTCAGAACTCATGATGATAGGGTAAAAATCACGCTCACCAAGGAAGGAATATTTCAAGTGTGTAGGCAATGGTTTGAGCTCAACCTTCGGTGCTTCATCTCTTTTTGGTTTAATTTCATCTTCTCCTCTAACCAATTCCTCCCATTCCGGTTGTGCATTTTTAGGATAGGAAGGTGACTCTTCCAACAAGCTAAGCACTTCTTTCACCGCCGGATCATCCTCCTCTTCAATTTCCACCTTGGATTCAACAAGTATTCTTTCAAGAGGCAAAGTGGGGTTGTCTTCCCTATATGAGTTGGAGACCATAGAATCAATCATATCAATGCTAAAACACCCTTCTCTATCTCCCGGATGCTTCATAGCTTCAAACACATTAAAAGTAATAGCTTCATCTTGGACCTTCAATGTCAAAGTGCCATCTGCTACATCAATGAGAGCTCTACCGGTTGCAAGGAATGGCCTTCCCAATATCAATGGAATATCTCTATCCTCTTCCATGTCAAGAACAACGAAATCCACCGGAAAGATGAATTTGCCAACTTTCACCAAAACATCTTCAATCACACCATATGGATGCTTCACCGATCTATCCGCAAATTGGAGGGTTACCATGGTGCGTTTTATTTGTCCAATCCCCAATTGCTTGAAAATGGATAAAGGCATGAGACTAATACTCGCTCCAAGATCGCATAGGGCTTTCCCAAATATTCTATCACCAATGGTGCAAGGAATTGCAAAACTCCCGGGATCCTTAAGCTTTGGAGGAAGTTTCTTTTGTAAAATTGCACTGCACTCCTCCGTAAGCATAATGGTCTCTTCATTCCCAATCCTTCTCTTCTTGGACAACAACTCTTTCAGGAATTTCACATAGGAGGGCATTTGCTCTAGAGCTTCGGCAAACGGAATGTTGATTTGAAGCTTGTTAAACACCTCTAGAAACTTCCCAAACTGTTTTTTGTCTTGTTCCTTTTTGAGTCGTTGAGGTAAAGGTAACTTGATAGTTGGCGGTGGCATTTTCCCTTCTTGTTCCGTTGGCGCCTCTTTCTCATTAGAGTCATTGGGTGGAACTTTTTCAGATTTTTCAGCTTCTTCATGAGGCACTTCTTCACTAGGCTTCTCTCCTTTTTCTTCACTCTTCTTCTCCTTCCGTGGTGGAGGCTCAACCAACTTCCCACTCCTAGTTGTTATAGCTTTAACATGCTCATTACCTCTAGGATTTGGGACGGTGTCACTTGGTAAAGATCCAGGAGGTCTTTCCGAAAGTTGCCTTGCTAGTTGGCCAACTTGAGACTCCAAATTCCGGATTGATGCTTCTTGATTTCTAAACCCACCTCTTGTCTCATCCATGAAATCGGTAGTCTTCTGAACAAAAGAGGAAGTCTGCATAGTTAATTTCTCCATTGCTATCTCCAAAGTGGACTTCTTCTCATTGGGTGGTGGTTGTGATGAGGAGCTACCCTGATACCCCACTTGCTGTCTTTGAGGGACTTGATTACCTTGATCTCTCCATGAGAAGTTCTGATGATTCCTCGGCCCCTGATTATATGTGTTGGAATAAGGATTGTATTGTTGCCTCTGAGCATTGTTAACATAATTCACTTGCTCCGGGTTGTCTTGAGTGTTCAAAGAGGCTTCACAATCAACATTAGCATGGCATCCTCCACAAAAATCACATGTTGGAGGACTGGAATCAACTGTATTAACCTTCATATTTCCCATTTGTTGAGTCAAAGATGTCAACTGTTGAGTCATAATCTTGTTCTGGGCTAAAATAGCATCTAAGGTCCCCACTTCTAGCACTCCTTTTCTGGGTTGTCTATCAAAATGTGTGTTGATACTATTTTCAGCCATTGCCTCCATTATATCAAACCCTTCTTCAGGTGTCTTCAGATCAAAAGAACCCCCACAAGCGGCATCTATCATCACCTTAGTGTTGGGAACTAGGCCATTATAGAAAGTTTGAGCTTTGAGCCACTCCGATAATGAATGATGGGGATATCGTCTAAGCAAATCCTTGAATCTATCCCAAGCATCATAAAGAGATTCTCCCTCATGTTGAACAAATGCAGTGATCTCACTTCTCAACTTTGAAGACTTAGATGTTGGAAAGTACTTGCTCACAAACTTATTGGCTAGATCATCCCATGTCGCTATGCTACCTTGCGCTTGCGCTCGGAGCCAACTTCTAGCTCTATCCCTTAAAGAAAAAGGGAAAAGCCTTAGGCGAATGGCATCATCACTGGCTCCCTGGGACTTCATTGTATCACAAAGTTGGATAAAAAGCTCCAAATGTTGATTTGGGTCTTCCGATGAGGAACCGGAGAATTGGTTCTGCTGCACAACTTGTACAAGACCCGGTGGTATTACAAGGGTTGGACCATCAATTGGAGGTCTCACAATACTCCCATAATATGCATTTGCAGTGGGCATAGAGTAGTCTCTCAAGGTCCTTCTTGGATTGTTGTTACCACCCATTATCACTTCTGGTGTGTCACAAACTGGTTCAGCTAATGAAGATTGACCTTCTCGTTGTCTTTGTCTTTCTTCTCTTTTACTTTGCTTAGCTCTTTTTCTATTGTTGCGGGCTGTTTTCTCTATCTCCGGATCAAACAATAGGTGATCAAGATGAATTGTACCTCGCATACAATGAAGAAAGTAAAGTAGAACAAAGAAAAACTAAATACTAAAATAAACTAAAGAAAACAACACAAAGTTTAAACTAATAGCTGCCTTCGATACTACCGATATTGGTAGAATCGATCCCCGGCAACGGCGCCAAAAACTTGATGGGACCACGGCAAGTGTACCGGATCGTTGCAAGTAATAAAAAACGGTGAAACCGGATATCGTTCTCAGGGATCGAATGCCAAATATCAATTCTCGAATTCAACTACTACTTAAACGAATATTTTGGTTCAAAGGGAGCTCAGGCAGATTCACAAAGCACAAAAGATGAACACAAGAACAGAATTTTGGTAATTTTCGCTTTGACAACTTAACAAACACTTAGAACGCAAAAAGGGTTGAAATTCAATTAGAGGAAAGAGTTGGGATTAAGTTTCATTTGACTTCATTTGCTGCACTTTAATTGGGGTTAAAACGAAAATACTTCACCTATTTTGTTATCGGATTCTCCTAATTTTCCAAGACCCAATTCCTTAGGCCAAAGAACTTTAATTCCTAATTTAAATCCCTAATTCCTTAGGTATCTCAAAAAGGGAAAAATCATGAAGTTCAAGAATCCAAAAGATAACAAGCATTCAAAGACTATTCCTAGTTCAAGAATCTCAAGGTTCATAATCTTAAAGAAATTCATACTTCAAACTCTCATTCAAAGCATAAACCAAATAAATCATTCCAAGGATGATCAAACCCTAGAAAGCTTTAAGAACAAAGATGATAAACTCAAAATAGAAGAAGCCATGCATAACACCCAAGTCAAATACAAGCAAAATCCATCAAAATCCACTTAACCCCAACAAGGGGAAGTTTAGCTAAACATAGAACTATAGAGAGAAACTAAAACAAAAGAGAAAAGAGAATACTCCATGATGAACTATGAAGATGATACAAGCTTCCACTCTTCTCTACTCCAAGCCACCACAAGGTTTCCAAATTAGGGGTCCAGCCACTCTCATCCCGTGTCTCCCCCCTTAAAACCCCCCAAAATTAGAATAGAAAGGGTTTCTGCTGTGCAAATGGGCCAACTGAAAAATGGGCCTGCGACCTTAACACCGCCCAGCGGTAAAACTACCGCCCAGCGGTGGGAGGTCAGAAACAGCTGCGTGAAAATCTGGGACTCACCGCCCAGCGGTAGTACGGCCGCCCAGCGGTACGAAGTCAGAGAGAGAGCTAAGTGTAAGACACCTCCACCGCCCAGCGTCCAAATCCACCGCCCAGCGGTATGCTGACAGTACTCATCCTTATATTTTAGGCGCTTTTCTTCCTGTTTTGAATTCCATCTAATCTCCTTTACTCGCTGCAAATAAAATAGCACTAATTAGCCCTGAATACTCAATTAAACAGCCAACTTCAAGAGATTTATGCAACTACCTATTTCATTCAATCATGTTCAAAACCAATGTTAATTGAGATAAAAACAAGGTTAAAAGTTGGATACAAATGGTTTAAATCCTTTCAAAAGCATACCCAAAATAGATAATTCGCAGGATTATCAAAGGCCTATAAACTACTTTAAGATCCCCCCCTCAAGCTGGAGCATACAAATCTGTCATGCCCACTTGGAAATGAATGCCTTAAAAGTTGTAGGTGGTAAGGCCTTGATATGCAGATCAGCCAGTTGTGCAGCAGAAGAGATTGAAATTAAGTTGATAACTCCTAGTTGGACTTTATCCCGAACTAAGTGGCAGTCAAGCTCAATGTATTTGGTTCTTTCATGGAAAGTCGGGTTTTGAGAAATTTGAATTGCTGAATTATTACCACAATACAAAAGAACAGCCTTGGTAATGGAACAATGTAAGTCACAAACAGTGGTAGCTAGAGCCCGATACTCTGCTTCTGAAGAAGAACGAGACACAATTTGTTGTTTTCTAGATTTCCATGAAATAAGAGATTGGCCAAGGAAGATAGAATAGCCGGTTGTAGACTTTCTCAAGTCTGGGCATGATGCCCAATCTGAGTCACTAAATGCAGAAAGTTGAATATCCGAGATGAGGAGAAAAAGAGACCACTTCCAGGTGATCCTTTGATATATTGCAAAACGGGAACAGCAGCATCAAAATGGGCCTTCATCGGGTTAGAGACAAATTGGCTTAACTTGTTAACAAAATAGCATAAATCAGGTCTTGTGTTAGTCAAGTATATGAGGCGACCAATTAACCTGCGATAAGACTTGGGGTCTTCATAAGGGACACCATCATTCTTGACAAGTTTAAGGTTAGGAAGCATAGGAGTAGATGCTGGTTTTGTCCCTAAAAGGCCGGCATCGTCGAGAAGTTCTAGAGCATATTGCATTGGGTGAGAACTATGCCTGTGAAGGATCTGGCCACTTCCAACCCAAGGAAGTATTTTAAGGTACCAAGATCCTTGATTTTAAACTTAGTATCCAAAGCTGATTTAACTAAGTTGATCTCATTAAGATCATTGCTTGCAAGAACTAAATCATCCACATAAACAAGCAAAACTGTAATATTTGATTTCTCAGATTTAATAAACAAGGATACTTGGATTTTGATTGTTTGTAACCCATTGGTAATCAGGCAGAAGTAAGTTTTTAATTCCATTGTCTACTAGCTTGTTTAAGACCATAAGGGCTCGTTTGGTTGTCAGGATAGGATAAGGACGGATAGGATATAAGAGCTGGATAATGATAGGATCGGATATGAACATGATAAGCTCTTATCATGTCCGATGTTTAATGTGCATCAGATAATAATAGGATATGATATAAAATATCCACAAATGATAAAATTACCCTTATATCAAAATTATATTATTTTTTCAAAAATAAAATGTAATATTATGTGATTTTTTTTTATACATTTAAATTAAAAAATATTTGATAATATATATTTTCGGCTTTTTAATAATACATTAATCCATTTTTTAAATTATAAAAAATTAACTTTTGTAACTTTTTATAAAAATTGCTAATTAAACCACATATTTTAATTAGTAATAAGGTAGTAATAAGGTTGACTAATTAGGTTTGAAACCATAATTAAATAATAACAATATTAAGGGTAAAAGATAAAAAAGAAAGCATTTTCTTATCCTATACTGTTGGTTCTAACCCAGCTCTACCTTCAGGATAGAATTATAACTAAATAACAAGATATGATAAGCTAACAGGATAAGCTTATCCTATCCTGCTGGTTCACTAAACTACATATTAAAGCAGGACATGATAGCTTATCCTATCCTGCCTCCCTTATCCTGACCACCAAACAGACCCTAAAGGGATTTAGTTAGCTTACATACTTGATTAGGTTTGGTTGATTGAAAACCGTGAGGAATAGTCATGTAAACTTCCTCATTGAGGCCTCTTCATGAAGAAAAGCGTTATTGACATCTAATTGGTGTAAATGCCATTGCTTGGCACAACAAGTGCTAGGACTAATCTTATGGCGGTGTGCTTAACTACAGGGGAAAAAAATATCAAAGTAGTCAACACCCTCATATTGATTGTAACCTTTGGCAACTAGCCTAGCCTTATATCTCTCTATTGTGCCATCTGCCTTATCTTTTGTAGGTCCATTTACAGCCTATTGGCTGTTTCCTAGGAGGTAATTCAGTTAAGATCCAAGACTGATTCTGCTCTAAGCAGCAATCTCCTTATCCATTGCATCCTTCCAACAGGTATGCTTAACAGCCTGATTATAGGTCTTAGGTTCAATAGAAGTAGATAAAGAGAGAACAAAAGTTCTAAAACTGGAAGATAGTTTATTATAAGAAAGAGAAGCAAATAGGCAATGATAAAAATTGGAAGATTGAGATAACAGTTGATGAAAAATTACAATATTACACTGATAGTCCCTTAAGTAATTTGGAGGATATGCCTGTGCCGTGTAGAAGCTCTAGGTTACTGAAAAGGTTGAGGGCCATCAGCTGCTGGAGAAGCTACCTGGATAGGTTGTTGTGATTGTTGTGGAGGTGGACTTGGATTATCAATAGTGAGATCAGTATTGGATACTTGATGTGGAAGGCATCACACAAGAAGATCATTGATGGTAGAACTAGTGCTGGATGTAGATGAGTAGGGAAAAAAGGTTTCATAAAAAACCACATCCCTTGAAAGAAAAATCTCCTTGGTGTGTAAGTCCAGTAAAAGGTATCCTTTTACTCCATCTGTGTGTCCAAGTAAAATGCACTTTCTTTCCCTTGGAGAAAACTTGGATCTATGAGCAGTGAGAGTGGTGGCAAAGCACAGAGAGCCAAAGACCCGAAGATGTTTGATATCTGGTTCCTTATCGTACAACATTAAAAAAGGGAAACATGTTGCAAAACTTTGGATGGCAGTATATATCAAGCAAAAGTACAGCATGTGTCATAGCAAAGCACTAGTAAGAGATAGACAAATTAGACTGAAAAATTAAAGATCGTGCAATGTTAAGAATATGTTGATGTTTCCTCTCAACAACTGAGTTGATGAAGAATGCCTTTACTAGCATAAAAAAGGGGCATGTTAAACTCCTGACCATTGTCTGATCTAATCATCTTGATTGTTTTATGGAAAAGGAAGAAGGGTAAAGGTAAGAGTTATGAAACTGATACCATATTAGAGAATTCTTGTGAATGAAAAACTTGATTTGTATTGAAGAACTGGAGACTTATTTATAGTCTCTAGGATTACAAGAAGAACCAAACTTATGTCTAACTAATTATGAAGCTATCTTCTCATAATGTTAACAAACTTAACTGACCGAGAATCTAAACTAACAAACTAAAAAACAGAACAGGGGATCAAGATACAATCTACTAATAATAAACTACTAATAAATACAAGGCCCGTAAACAAACTACTTTAAGAGATAATATATATATATATATATATATATATATATATATATATATATATATATATATATATATATATATATATATATATATATATATAAAGAGAGAGAGAGAGAGAGAGAGAGAGATTTGTTAACGTACACCCACTTATTTTTTAGAAGGAGTATGTTAGTAAGCTACACCTTCGGGTGTATTTTACAAATTTCTAGTTATAACTAGCTAACGTACTCCTTCTAAAAAATGAGTGAGTGTACATTAGCAAATTCCATATATATATATATATATATATATATTACCTTATTTACACTTGCAATGTAAACCGTGATAAACATTTAATTGACAGAATTTAATTTTGATGTTATTGAACACTAACTAGTAATTAATATTAGCAATATAAGATGTGTTTTTTCTAATGTGTTTGTTTATACTTGTGTAGGCTAGTAGTAATGTGCTCAAATTAACTAAATAAATTGAAAATTACCTGCCACCCAAAAAGGATTGTGTTAAATCCATCAAATTCACCATTTTGAACTGCTATTTGAGCAAGACTCAATTGTCTCTTCTTTACTCTTGGATTATAAACGTTGATGTGGGCATTAACGCCGTAGTAAGAATAATTATTCGATTTCTTCGTGTAGAGTGATGCAAACTGCAAATATTTTTTTATATTAATTCATAATTTGTAATAATAAAAAATATAATATATATATATATATATATATATATATATATATATATAAAAAATATAATATATATATATATATATATATATATATAAAAAATATAATATATATATATATATATATATATATATATATATATATATATATATATATAAAAAATATAATATAGGATATAATAATTTGTTTAGTAATAATAACATTTATAGTGTTTATTTATATTTATATGCCAAGTGGGAGTATAAACCTGAATGGAAAGACAACATTGAATATCAGCCCAAAATGAAAAAGAAAAAAGTAACGTAATTTAGAAAACTTACATGACTTCCAGGGAATTCTTGAGTCAAGGTTTGAGTTGGATTAGATAAGGATTTCATTCGAATAAGGTCACCTTTAGTTGTTCTACGGATAGGAACAGATCCTATTGGACACGAGACTTTCTCAAATGCAGAGGTTCTATTCGGTAATGCTTGCTCATTTCTTCTTGCCCTTCTATTTAGAAAAGTAGGCATTCTCTGCATGAACATGTATATACAAAATATAATTAGGAACATACATATACTAATCACCACAAAAATCTACCAAATAAGAATGGAGTACCTGAAGCTTATGATTCTTCAGCAAAGGATGGTCAACGCAATCAATAATATCCCCAAACTTTTTCTGTAGATATCACAAATCATATATTATAATAAAATCAAAACTAAGCAAATTTAAAAGAATTTAAACAACAATATGTAGCGTAACAATACTTGGATACTCCTAATCGGATGCTTGTTGATGAGTTTCAGATGTGTCTCCATCTCCAGGTCTTCTTCTATTCTAGATATAGGTAATGTCGCATCAACCTTGTTGGTTACTAATAAACACAGGCAGAAGATGAATAATAGAATGGTACTCATTTTCACAATTCTTAAGCGCAGTTTGCAGAGAATAAATGGAGAAGCTACAATCTGCTGGAATTGAGATTGGTTGTAGCTATAATTTTTGTAGATCCTTAAATACGTAATTTAAAACAAAAAATAAAATCACCACCTTGTTAATTGTTAAAGGCTTGAGCAATGGTACCAACATCTGGTTGGTCCGAATGATAACGAGCACGAACCCCTTAAGCAAATTGTTAAGGGTTTGATCCCTGACTCTTGCGTACGAAGAAAATATGGTTGGGAGAGGTCAGCTCTTAAATGTCGTCCAGTACCTCGAGAGATTAATCTTCACAGTTACGTCCGAAAGATATCTTGGGAAACCAACAACAAAAAAAAAAGGCTTGAGCAATGGTGCACCCGAGCTTTGAATGGCAATTCTTGAAAATAAATTTTTATTCAGTTACCTTGAGCCTAGTAATGTCATTATTAATGAGTTTAATATGGAAGGCTAGAAATAAATATAGGCATTGATTTAACATTTGTGCTGAGTCAAGCATTTATTTATTGTTTGTAGTAATTACCGGCATCTCTTTCTTAAAAATATGACATTTAAGGCTTTATAATAGAATTACAAAATATCAATCTTGTTAAAGCTAATCGAAAAAGGTTCCGATTCAGGTTCAACCGATTAATCCAGTTAGATCGGATGATCTGACCGGATGATATAATATATAATTACAATTATATATACATACATACATACACATGTCTATCAAACCCAAATTTTTGTCATAAATCATAATATGCACTACTAATAAAATATTCATATAAAATACAATAGATTAAAATCTTATAATCACAACTTAAAATTAAGTCTCAAATATATGGTCACAACCTACAATTGTAACTTAAAGATAATGTTTATATCAAGCTCATTATCACAACCGACATCAATGGTTTAGTGGTAGGATTGAGCACAAACATATGTATGCTTTCCATTTAGGACATTTCGGGATTAAAACTGAATTTTAAAAAATGGGTTAGACCCTAGTTAAAGAGGTCAAACACAGTTTTTGACTCATTTTGATCGGTTTAACCTAATCTAACCATGCAAACAATTAAATGACTTTACTAGAACTGGATAGGAGGTTTTTTCACGACTTTTTCAGTCCACCCGGTTGATCCAGTCTGATTTTAACAACATTGAAAAATATATTTAATAATATTAATTTAGTAACAAAAAAGTTTGTTACCCGTTTGAATTACTTTTATTGCAAATTGTTGTTTTATAAATATTACAAATATTGAAAGTTGTTGTGTTATAACTGTTTAAGAGTATAATTGAAAAGATATAGAAATGTTTATTAATATTTTAAAAGGTACAATTAATATATACATTCTCTAACTTATTTTTTTAGTTTCAATTGGATCTTTTAACCCTTATTTGTGATACGTTAGTCTTTTAACTTTATAAACGTTAACAATGTTAGAATAATCGTAATAATCATCATAACACAGTAAAAACTTAGTTAAAAGTCAATAAAAATTATTTTTCTCTCTCTCCTCCCCTTTCCTCTTAGTTCTGAACCCTAAGCCTGCAGTAATGGCTTCCTTCAAGCTTCAAGCCCTCCATCAATGGCTTCCTTTAAATTTTATCATAAAGGAAACAAAAACTATAACAACACACAAAGGCTTTGACAAAAAAATGCCACAACATACCGCGTTGGATAACTCTGTAATTTCAGAGTTTTACGTCTATCTCTATTGGATATTGATCTGCGGTTGGGTGTTACAAGGAAGCGAATTGTGGGTTGTGGAAACAGTGGTTAGGAATGTTTTTAAAAAACTTTCGTTACCTTTTGAAATGAATTTGTGTATCAATTTTTCTGTGTTTTGTTGTCTTCTTGAGTGGGTTCTGAATTCAATCATACTCACTCACACCCAAATAACCAGCTAGGCAACAATCAATAAGTGGTAGATTAAGATGACCTGACCTCTATATTTCTTCGTTCAATTTTATTTTTATTTGTTTTTAAGTTTTTTCGTCTCTCATGAGTCATGACTCATGAGCTAGTTAGCATAGACAAATCTGGTTTGCCCCAGCGTAAATATTTTCACTGTTAAAATCCGACTATACTAAGAGAGGGTGCAAAATTATCGTCACTTCGCAACATTTTCTCAACTAGGTGACGCTACTTATGCTCTTAAATCATTGGTATCATTTGATTTTGTTTTTGTTTTACATGTGATGAGAGAAATCATGGGAATCACTAATAAGCTTTGCTAAAAAATCCCGAGATATTTTGAATGCAATGTATTTAGTATCGTGCACGAAATCATTAATTCAGGAGTTAAGAGATTGTGGTTGGGAAACTCTCTTTCAGAAAGTTAGTCCTTTTTATAGTACTCAAGCTATTCAAATTCCTGATATGAGTGCTTCTTTTTCTGACATAATTCGTTCTCGCCGTTAAAAAGATCTTGTCACGGTTGGGTATCGTATAGATATATTTACTACTAGGATAGATTATCAATTGAAAGAGTTGAATAATAGATTCAGTGAGTAAGCAATAGAGCTTCTTATATTGAGTAATATTTAGATCCCAAAGAAGCTTACAAGTCATTTAATGCTGATAACATCTGTAATCTTGTTGAGAAATTTTATTCTTCAGATTTTTCTGTGCAAGAAGAGAACCCGTTGACATATGAGTTGAAGCATTATAAGCATGATGTGCCTAAAGATCCAAAGTTTCAGAATTTGTCTACTATTGCTGACTTATATAAAAAAAAAATTAGTAGAGACGAGCAAATCAGATGAATATCCTTTAATTGATAGATTGGCTCGCTTTGTTTTGAATCTTCCTGTGTCAACAATAACTACTGAGCAGACTTTTTCATCTATGAAGATCATTAAAACAAAGGTTTGAAACAAGATGGAAGATGATTTTCTTACTAATTATATGGTTATTTACATTGAAAATGAGATTGCTAAAAAATTTACCACAAATATGGTAATTGATGATTTTTACTCCATGAAGCATCGTCATGCACAATTAAAGAAGTGGAGATTTTGGCTATGTATTTAAGTTGACTAAAGACTTGTTTGAGTGACTTATATTATATTAAGTTGTTAATCAAATCATATATTAATTTTTATTCATATAGTTTGCTTTTAAATATTAGTTAAATTTTTTGTTGTTATTTATGTCATGTATATTTAGTTTTTGCCTCCTTTGGAAGAAATTCATGACTACGGCCGTGCCAATTACAACCTTCATTTCTCTTATATAAATCTTTCACATGACAACTACATGCCTTATATAGTACTTTTTCTTAAACTTAAATACAACTCACACTATCAATCCAAGCTCTCAATTCACTCGATATGATAGTGCATTTGGATAGAAATACCCAAAGCTCAAGTTATTAATTAGATTGTTCATAATGTGCTAGAGTGATGGGATATCTTCTACGCCTCCACTTTTCCCCCTATTGAAATCAATTCATTTACTCGATTTTGAATTTCAAATCATTTGATACATTCGTGCATACTAATTTGGAAAATAAACAGGTATGTAGTTCAATTATATTGCAGTTCCAATTTATTGGATTAATTAGAATGAAGACTAACACCCAACTAATACACTATGTTTTCATTTTCTTGGACTTCTTATAAAAGATCATTACATATACATCACATGCCACAATTTCCTCCGGGGCCCCCAAATTGAAAGGTGTATCGATTCTCGTCATCCAAAAACCCAAAATATGTCAGGTTATAGCAAGCACTGTTATCAACATAAATGTTTAGAAGGTCTGTATGTGGTTCTTCAAGCAATTCGAAATTCATTAAATATGAAATTCGTCTCATAAAGCATGCATGTGTAAAATCACCATCTGGAAAGTACCCAGATCCCATTTGTGGACTGGTTCCACTCTCAACACCAGAAACTCTGCCACCCCACCCAACTAGATCAGCCACAGACATGTTGGAGAATAACACTGCTGGAAAATATCCAACACCTATGTCATTAATTATTAACCACCAGTTTTTTGAGCTTGGATCCTGCAAGTGGAGCACAAGAACGGCATAAATCAATTCTCTAGTACAACTTCAATCGCAAGAAAATACTTGTACTCATATAGATAGACATACCAATCTTACATGAAATGTATTATATTTATAGGTACTATGCATGTTATTATTGTAAATAACTAAATATGTCCATCATAAATCATGTAACTATGTTTATGATGGTAGACATAATTGATAATCTTTTCATCAATATGGAGATTTCTACCTGGAAAATTGAGAAAGAAAGTTCGAATTGTTGTCCACCATAAGATGATACAGGTCTTATACGACTGCCAAGAAAGATATTTCTGTCAAATTGTACA
Source organism: Ammopiptanthus mongolicus (assembly GCA_039655645.1). Lineage (NCBI taxonomy): Eukaryota > Viridiplantae > Streptophyta > Magnoliopsida > Fabales > Fabaceae > Ammopiptanthus > Ammopiptanthus mongolicus. Next base: position 85,474,283 of record CM077343.1, read on the forward strand.
AAACCTGGACAAAGCGTATTGTAACATCCTGTTTTCCTGAATGAGTCTGACTGTGATTTTTGAACAAGTTATCAGACTCAAAACTAACAAAACTTTCAAATGACAATGTAGTAGTTAGTGACAAATTATGCAATAAATAAATAGAATATGGATTTTTTTCTTACCGTCCATAATGCAAAGACATGTGTACTTTTTCGAGTATAGAGTTGAGGGGCAACCTATACAAAATCAAAAAATTGAAATATAAGAAGCATCTATATCAAAATATAAACCCAATTTGTGGCAATATTGCTTAAAAACTTTCCACAAATACAAAGAAAACTTGTTTGCCGAGTTAGTTTATATGGTTAAATAGATAGTTGATATATCTACCCTATGTATATATTATTTCCAACAGAAACAATGGAGAGGACTCAAGTGAGAGGAGTGTGTTATTGTGAGAGTAAGAAGAACAAATCTGGACCATTAAACCATACATAGATGATCAGGATTAGAAGTTGGTTGGTTGTCATGTGATCACTTAAAAAAGTCACATGACTTTATATTATAATCTTGATCATTTATGCGTGATCCAAAGGTCCAGATTTACTTCTATCATTTCTCACAATAACACACTCCTCTCACTTGAGTCGTCCCTAAAAACAATAATAAATATTTAATTGTAAGAATCTAATTTTTGAATATGAACTATTAATTCTTTTCAACAATAATATGGATTTTTTTATCTTATTTGTTTATACTTGTGGGGCCTAATATGAAAAAGATAAGGGAAATGCTAAAACAATACCCTTATGTTTAAGGAATTAAAAAGGAGTAAAGATCCTCCCCATTTCTCAAAAGAAATGGAGGGCTCTATTACTATAGTTTTGGGTGTATAAAGACATTTATTTTTAAAATGAGTGATATTTATTAGGTTTTTATGTGTTTTATATATCCAAAACTATAGTAATGGAGCTTTCTATTTCTTTTGAGAAATGAAGATGATTTTTACTCATTAAAAAGATAGTGATTGATAGGGAAGTGATGTAGTTAATATATCAAGAATCGAAGTTTTAGTTTTATAATAAAATATTATATTATATTGATTCTTTAAATAATATCCTTAGTATACTAGTTAGGAAGACCCAAAAAATAATACGCTCAATTTGTCTAAATAAATTAAAAATTACCTGCCACCCAAAAATGATTGTGTTTATTCCGTCAAATTGACCATTTTGGACTCCTATCTGAGCAATACTCATTTGGCTCCTCTGTACTCTTGGAGTTTGAATATTAATGTGGGCACTAACTCCATAATAAGAGTTATTACTGCTTTTCTTCGTGTAGAGTGTTGCAAACTGTACAAAATAGCAATTACGTATATTTATCCATAAAATTCAATGCAAATTAATGTGCCATACTCTGCCAAGTGTGAGTAGCAACCCAATAAATAAAAGTAATGTAAATAAGAAAAGTTACATGTTCACCAGGGGAGCGTTGAATTAGAATATGAGTATGATTAGATAAGTATTTCATTTGAATAAGGTCATCTTTAGTTGTTCTGCGGATAGGAACAGATCCTATTGGACACGAGACTTTCTCAAGCTCAAAATCTGACGCTCTAGTTGGTGAAGCGGCCGTTTTTGTTCTTGCTCTTCTATGTAGAAAAGTAGGATTTCTCTACATGAACATATGTACAATATAGTTAAGAACATATTAATCATTGTAAAATTCTACCTCATCAGAATAAAGTACCTGAAGCTTATGATTCTTCAACAAAGGATGGTCAAAAGCTGGTTGCTTATTGATATCAACACAATCAACAATTTGCCCAAATTTCTGCTGCAAATATATATCACAAAATTTGCACTTCAATAAAATCAAAGCTAAATAACTTACTTGATCAAAATATGCACTTGATCAACAAAAGCTAAATAACTTAAGAGACATTAAATGACAATTTGTAGGGTAATAATACTTGGATACTCCTAATAGGAGGCTTGTTGATGTGTTTTAGATGTCTCTCCATCTCTAGATCTTCTGTTCTAGATGTAGGTAATATAACATCAACTTTGTAACCATTGATTACTGACCAGAAGCAGAGGAATAACAAAATACTCATTTTCACAATTATCAATCTTGTTTGATAAGAGAAATTTTTTTTACTTAGTTCCCTTTGTATCAAAGCCTATTTATGCATTCTTTACGGCTATCAACACAATATGTCATTAATAGTGAATCTACTATGAAGGGCTAGAAGCCTAGAAATAATCACTCCCTCCATTCTTTTTCTCATGTCTTTTTAGAAATTCTTTTAGAGCATTTTTATCTCTCCAAAAAAAATTAATGAGCATTAACTATTTTTAATTTACCTGTAATATTAATAAAGTGTTAATAATGGTTTGGGCACTCAAACAAAGATTAATTTTGTTGGGTCTTACTAACAAGTATCCTAAGGGTTTTTATTTAAGGAATCAACAAAAAAAAAAAGTTTTTATTGGGAAAGTCAGTGTAATACTTTTAAATATATTAAATATTAAATATATCATTTATCCATGCAAAAAAAAATTTTCCAATGCCCTAAAGACACTCATTAACATTCTCCAATTTTGTTAAATAAAGTTACTTTTAAATCATTGGTGTTCGGGTAAGGTTATTAGCACTTCAAATTTCTTATTCATATACTCCCTATTAACCAAAAATCATAAACCAATAACTGTGAGTGCCAATAGCCTCATCCTTGATGTTATTTAATAACTTTCATAATTATTGTGCAACAATATTAGAAGAAAGATAAAAAAAAAAAAAGAAATGAGAATTAAGGAATCAAAAAAAGGAAATTTTTTATGGGAATATGATATAATTGTATTTAAAATATCAAAAAGTGTTTACACTTAATTTTTCAATGTAAAATTTGCTTTTTTTTATGATTTCTTAATCCGTGCCCTCGAGTAAAGGTGTTCAGATCCAAACCAATAGAAAAATACAAACCGATCCAAAAACACGAAAATCGATTTTTATTGGATTTTTTTACCTTTGTTTTTATGAAAATTGATAATTTGGTTCGGTTTTGGTTTCTTATTTTTTAAACCAAACCGAACCGCATATATAAAATTTAATACTTATTTATTCTATTATTAGTATGTGATATCGTATTAGACTAGTATTATTTATTGATTTTTGTTTTCCTTATAATACTTATTAGTTTGATGTGATATAACTTTCTATCATATTTAATGTTCCAAAAATAAAATCGATATTTCTTAGTTTATAATGTTGTAATTTTGAGTACGCTTATATTATATCTGCTAATCTTATTTAGACTTACCTTTTAATTATTGTGTTGTTAAAAATCAAATCATTCAATCCAATTCAAACCTCTTTTAATCTGATTTGATTGATTCAGATTTGATATAGGAATCAATCCAATCCAATCTAAACCGAACAATTTCTTATTTTTATTCTTGGATCGAGTGACTTTTTGTCTCAAAATCGATCCAAACCGATCCGCGAACATCCTTACCATCCGACACCAGTTAGCAACACCCAAAATCAAATAGAACAAAGAAACTATTGGTTTATGATTTTTGTAAGTTAGGCATTTATTGCTTTTAGTACATATTATTGAGATTTTGCTAATAAATGTCTTAAATGCATTAGTTATAGGATAAAAATTAGAAAGTATCAAATGAAAAGTAAAATATTTAATATATTTAAAAATTTATTTTCATTTAATAAATTTAATTTTATGAATCTTTACCAAGTGAACATTTTTAGTTGTCGGCAAAATCCTTATTATATATAGCATTACTTTTTTTATAGGAAAAATCATCTTTCAAGTGATTACAATCATCTCTCCGGTCTTTCTCTAATCCTGTTTTCCCAACAAAATATTATATTCCCTCCATCCCATTACAAAAAAAATTATCCCAAAATATATGTCATTTTCTATTTTTAATGTAATATTAAATGTTTTTTATCAATTGTACCCTTAAATACTCCACTTTGCATTCATGATAATAGTTAATATACCAATGGTTAATAAAGTTAATTTGGTAAAATTATCACTCTCTTTCTTTCATTTATTACTTTTTCTTAAATTATGTGATTTAGCCAAATATAACATATATATTGGGATGAATGGAGTAATTAAGAAAATTAATACTATGAAAGAAAATGTATAATCTTTTTGGTACATTGAGCAAGTGCTAATATTTAAACCCATTAGTTGACAAAGGTATACTTTTTTTGGAGTATGCTATGTAGTATTACTACGGACCTATATATAAACAAAAAAAAAAATTAACTTCATACGTATTACGAAAGTTAGTTATACTAGTTTAATTGTCTTGATTTGTGTAAAAAATAAATTATACTTACTAAACTATCCTTTCTTGAGTGTATAGTGCTACTGGAAGTTATGTCTTCAGAGTGTATAATACTCTTGAAAAAATAAAAAAAATAATTAACCAAAAGGTATTTTTGAAATACTAGCATTAAATAAAATTAATTTGATTGACTTTTACTTATATTTTAGTTCAAAAAATTAAATATTTTTTTATTTATATATAGATCCGGATGGTATACTGAACATTTCAATTTGACAAATAATTTGACAAATTGACATGGCAATCAACTGTTATATCACACTCACACAAATACCACTTAAAAGAAATAAAAGTGAGGTGTTGTCATTGAAAGAAATTAAGCATGCCTTTCCAAGAAAATTTACTATTGCGGATGGCAATGGAGAAAAACCGAATAACCAGTCGTTGTTTCCATAGGTTTTATTTCAATAAATACCACCAACGACCATGCATAAAGCTGTAATATCGAAAGTTATGCACCACCTCATTATCGGCTGCTTATCCATCTGTGATATGACATTCACTTACCAATGGCTAACGGGGCGGCATATTATTTCAAATTTACGGACAGTACTTAAGCTGTTGGTAAAGCTTGAGATACATTTGTAAACAACAACAAAAAAACAAAAACTTGAGATACATTACGAAGCGTCCAGCAGGCACGTGATATTAAAAACTTTCAACGGCTGAGATTTATTTGGATTTAATTTAATTTTAAATTAAAAAAATGCAATTTGGGACATCTGAGACCCATCTTCCCCACTCGACATATCCCTTTCTCCATCCTCCACTCATGCCTCTGCCACAACCACCCACCACAGTAACCTCACCGCCACGTCATTGCCTCTGTGCCGCTGTGCCATTCCGCCCCAACCACCATAAACACACTCCCTACGCCATATGTTGCCGACCACCACCACCACCACCCAAAGCCATCGAAGAGAACAACTTTCAAAGAGAACAACATTATGCGGCCACAGTAACCTTGCAAGCGTTGTGTATTGCTTCCAAAGAGAACAACTTTCTCCAAATATCTTGCTTTGCCCTCCTCCAACTTAATGACCCTAATATGTTCCTTCAGAACCATTACAGGATTGAAGAACCAATCCAACAATTTATCCTTTGGTCTATTTAAATAGTTTATCTCAAAACCATACTTGAGTTGGATTTGACGGAAAAGAGAAGAGTTTGTAGAAGTGAATAACAAGGCAAGCCATGACCAACGATGGAAGAAAAATTACTATTCTTTCCCTTCGACCATCGTTTTTGTTTTTAATTTAAATTGATTTATTCATATCTATAAATTATGACCATAGATTTGTTTTGGGGACACCAATCAGCACCATAAGCAATGAAACCGAGATGTCCATTTATCCCCTAAATGGAGATGATCCAGACTCAATTACGAATGACTAAGCCATCGACAATCATATATATTTATTTCTCTTAAACCTCTTTCAAATAAATATTCAATATCATCCAACAAACAATTATATAAATCCTATTAATAATATAACATGATATAACAATTACACAAATGATATAAAATATCAACTATAATTTAAAAATAAATTTCAACAAATTGAAATAAGAAAATATCAAATTAAAATATAAAAAAAAAATTGTGAACAAAGCCTACAATATGACAACTACTCGTCAGTGTCTAAAGGATGGTCATCCCTTTGATTATTTAGCTGAGGTTGTTGCTGTTATGGGGGCTGCTGGAGTTGCATGGGCTACTGCTACTGCGAAGGCCGCAACTGTTGTGGAAAAAGTTGAAAGACTTACTATAACATGAGGTTTTCTTGCGCCATTTGTTGTTGCATCGCGTTGAGAGTCTCCCTTAATTGATGAGACTCTGCCTCGCTAGCATTAACTCACTGTCTAAGTTCTGTGACCTCATCAGAGACTGCTGAGAGTGATGGATGCGGGGACTCCTAGGTAATGCCGGAGACCCTTTGTCGATATTGACAAGAGAGGTCTTTGGTATCGTAGATACGCCGCTTCCTCCTTCTCCAAGTCGACAAGGGTGGCAGGGGAACCATCGTTAGAGGACGCTTAGGACTGAGTCTGACTTAGCCTCGCCTTAAATTGTTCTCGTTATTCATAAGCACACATATGTTATATAATAACACAAGATTACATTGAAAAAAAATTTAAACACGAATAAGAAAGGTGACTTACATCCATTCGCCACTAGTGCTCATTGACGAACTCATCATCGGTCACCTTCCTGATGTGGCGACTGCGGAAGACCACAAACCACATGTACAGACCGGTCGATTTATCTCGCATTCAACGTTTGCACCAATGATAAATAAACAATAAATGTATAACAAATAGATTTAAATTGAATATCAAAGGAATAAAAATTGAATGTACCATATGCAGAACGTACTCGAGAATGATGATGGAACCACTTGTGTGCATGGATCCGCCTTTTCTGATGCCCTATTCTACTTTATCTGGGCTGACACCTTCTTAGAAGCAGGTGTAACCCAATGTGACATAATAATTCCCATGCATGCTTTCATATCCACGTGGGATGTTCACCCATATTACAGACATCCCTAAGCATCCCGGAGAGGCGCTTGGTGCCTTTATGCTCAAAGTTCTTTTTGATATGGTCCTCTACCTCATGATATCAGGTGATGAATGAGGTCAGCATTAAGACAAAAGGAATAATTAACATCTAACAGTCAAAGAAATAGTAAATGAAATTAATATATTAATTTAATTTTGTATGTTACTCTGAAATGGCTAAATTGGTTATCCATAACTGTTTTTGCGAGCTTTCACCACAGGGAATATGGGTCTCAAAATTGTGATTTAATGACCTTTGTTATGGCCTGGGATGGGATACCTTCTTACATGGAATAAACATAAATAGAAATTGAACAATTCAACGATAAAAGACTATAAATATAAAAAATTTAATATAAAAATAGTTAACATTATTTAATTATTTCTTACCCTCTACCGGCCAGGTAAATCATAAATGGACCATCTGTTGTCACCTCAACCTCGTCCTCAGCAACGTCATCCTCAAAATGATGCATACCTCCATCATCCTGAAACACATCCTCCTCTTGAGGTGGACCATCAACAAGTGAAATAGATGGGGCAGGGAATGAGGATGATAGAGTGTCTCCCTAGGGTTGTGTCTGTAGCCCTGGAGTAAGAATCATGAAGATCCCAAGGGTGGATACAGACTGAAGATAACAGGTGGAGTAGATGGTGGGGATAATTAATGAGGGTGCAGTTGGAGGGGTCAAGGGGTGCAGTCGGTAAGGTCTACTGTATGGGATGTTGTATGTATCCTTGTGTAATTGCCCGATGACGGGTTCTCCTATTACGACCCAAATCAATCGCCTTCCCCTTTCTTATTATCATGTGGGGGTGAGGGACCTCTTTCTGATGACATCATTGTACAACAAAGTAATATACATATATTGAAATTTAAAATTGACAATCACACAATCATAATAAAACATAATGGTGTGTATAAATACAATGAGATGTTTGTTATCATTAAAACATCGTTTGAGAAAAATAAGGGTTCACATTATCATTTGACCTTACAACATGGCATATATGCTACTCCTCTTTTCTTTTAGTTGCTTTTGACTTTTCACATTCCCCTTTTACTCGAAAGAAAAATAGTATTTCATTGCAGTATCTACTCAACTACCTTGAATGAGAAAAACTTGTCTCTACATACTTAAGAAACCTATTTTCCTTTTAATTGGAGCCGACAAAGAATTGGATAAAATCTTTATACCGGTTTATTGATGTACCAATATGAGCTCTGTGCATTTAATTATAAAAGAAATTGTACAACAAAGTATGATGTCTTTCCAACACTTACACTTATTCTATTTTTTTCCTCTCTTTTTCACCTCCCTCCCGTGTCTTCTCCCTAATTCTTCTTCTTATCCTACTTCTAGTCAATGAAAGTGGTGGTGGGGGTGAGGATGAGTCCAGGTGGGGTCCAAGCATAATCATGGTGGTGTTTGGTGATTGACGGTGATAAGTCATGGTAGGGCAGTCCCACTATGACCCACCACCCCCTTTCACTATAACTATCGTTCAGATGGGTTGTTGGCAGGTGGTCAAGGGCAAGGCGGTCGGGTTTCACGGTGGCGGTGCGAAGGTTGCTGACTACTGACGATGTGAGGTGACCGAGGTGGGAGATGTGGTGGGTCATGGTGGGTGTCCGTGGATGAATGATGACACTAGGAGGGGAAGAAAGAGAATGAAAAGGATGGGAGAAAAAAAAAAAAGACAGAGAAAAAACGACCTTATAAATATGCAATATCATTCTATAATTATCCCTTTTAATTATTCAAATAATCGAACCGTTCATTTATTTTGGTGGAAGTTGATGTGAAATACCAACAAAATATGAAAATGCATGCCTACTTCAATAACTAGGTAATGATTGAATACTCTATTCTGTAACACCCGGGACTGAAGAGGGCGGGGAGTGATCGCTGGTGCAAAAGGAAGTACAGATAAGGAGCGGTTCCTGGCAGGCTTCTAGGCGGAGGGACACATGAATGAACTGATTTCACACCCGAACGAGAGGGATCCGGAGACTGGGCAGGTATGAGACTGTACAGTTGAGGAAGACTTAAGAATAGATTGATAATACCTATAACAACAAGCTGCATCTTCTTTTCGGGAGCCCATCACTTAAGAACTCCAAAGTTAAGTGTGCTTGACTTGGAGCAATTCTAGGATGGGTGAACTACTGGGAAGTTTTCCTAGGAAGTGTGCGAGCGAGGACAAAGCACGCTGAAGAGACCCATGTCGATTTGTAGGGACAGCCGTCAATCCAAAAAGCAGTATGGGATGTTAGAAATTGTATCAGAGCGGCACCTCTCCCTGTACATTAGACATGTAAAACCCGGGGCTGAAGAAGACGGGGAGTGATTGTCGGAGCAAAAGGAAGCACTGATAAGAAGCGGCTTCTGACAGGCTTCTAGGCAGAGGGACACATGAATGAATAGATTTCAAATCCGAACGAGAGAGATTCGGAGACTGTGCATGTATAGTATTGTACAGTTAAGGAAGACTTAAAAGAATTGATTGATACTATCTATAACAACAAGATGTATTTTCTTTTCAGAGCCCATCATTTAAGAACTTTAAAGTTAAGCGTACTTGACTTGGAGCAATTATGGGATGAGTGATCTTCTGGGAAGTTTTCCTAGGAAGCATGTGAGTGGGGACAAAACACAGTAAAGAGACCAATGTTGGTTTGTGGGGACAACCGTCAATCCGGAAAGCAGTCTAGGACATTACTTATTCGATTTTCATGAATGTTTGTAGTTTACACTATAATTTAGCAAAAGAAATGTTTGCTATTATGTTGTTTATTGTGATTCAATTTTAGAGGGGAGAACTCCATGATGAACTTAAACATGTTTGGTCTATTTATTGTCTATAGAATATCACCGATGATAATAGATTAACATTTTTATTTTATTTTTACGTATTGTATATTTCATTTTAGTCCTTCGATATATAAGGTGTATTAGGAGATACAAAGCAGACCTTTTGTCCCAAATAGAGTTAAGGTAAAGTTGGACTAGAATGGAAAGGTCTATCATGACATCGCAAGAGGAGATTGTTGTTGCAGGTTGAGATCGAACATTTCTTCTATGTTTTTTTTTTTTTTATATAAACAAAAACATTTCTTCTATGTTATTAATTAGAATGTTCATAATGTACGTGTTATAGTGATTGGATATCTTCTTTGCCTCCACTTCTCCCCTATTGCATGTACTCAACTTTGAATATCAAACCATTTGACTCATTCGTTCACACTAATTTGGAAAACAAACAGGATTTGACGAATTGTGCAACAAATAGGCAATCTCTTATACCAACCTTTATTCTCTTTCCCGTGGAGAATATATCGTGGGCATCTACTACCGAGTCCATTAAGTATAAAAATTATCAGTGCCAACAAATGTGCAGTCCCATTTTATTGGATGAATTAGAATGAAGACCAACACCCAACTAGTACACTATGTTTTCCTTTTTCTTGGGCTTCTTATAAAACATCATCTAGATCTAGATATGCATCACAGTATCACACACCACAATTTCCTCCGGGGCCTCCAAATTGAAAGGTGTATCGATACTCGTCATTCAAAAAACCCATATTGGTCAGGTTATAGCAGGCACTGTTATCAACATAAATGTCTAGAAGGTCCGTCTGTGGTTCTTCAAGCAATTCGAAATTCATTAAATATGAAATTCGTCTCATATAGCATGCATGTGTAAAATCACCATCTGGAAAGTACCCAGATCCCATTTGTGGACTGGCTCCATTCTCAACACCAAAAACTCCACCACCCCACCCAACTATATTAGCCACAGACATGTCGGAAAATAACACTGCTGGAAAATATCCAACATTTATGTCTTTAATTATTAACCACCAGTTTTTTGAACTTGGATCCTACAAGTGGAGCACAAGAACTGCATAAATCAATTCAATACTACAACTTCAATTGGAAGGAAATACTTGTATTCATAGACATTTGGACAAACACATTTATCAATCTCACCTGAAATGTATTATAGGTCCTATCCTATGCATGTTATTATTGTAAATAACTATATATGTCCATCGACCATCGTAAATCATGTAGCTATATATGCTTAAGATGGTAGACATAATTGATATATAATTTTTCATCAATATGGAGATTTCTACCTGTGAAATTGAGAAAGGAAGGTCGAATTGTTGTCCACTATAAGATGATGTACCGTTTATACGAGCACCAAGATGGACATATCTATCAATTTGTACAAAACCTGAACAAAGTGTATTGTAACATCCTGTCTTTTTGAATGAGTCCGACTGCAATTTTCAAATAAGTTATTTGACTCCAAACTAAAAAAACTTTCAAATGACAACATCGTAACAACAAATTATGCAATAAATAAATATTGGTGAACACAGATTTTTTTTTTCTTTACCGTCCATGCTGCAAAGACATATGTACTTGTTTGAGTATAGAGTTGTGGGGCGACCTATACACAACCAATAATTACTTCAAATATTAGAAGCATCGATGTCAAAACATTAACTCAATTAAAAAGAAAATTTGTTTGCTGAGTTAGTTTATATGTACGGTTAAATAGATAGTTGGTATATCCACCCTATGTATATTTCCAATAGTAACAATAATAAATATTTAATTGTAAGAATCTAATTTTTGAATTATTGAATATGAACTATTAAATAATTCAACAATAAAATAGTGTTTTTTATCTTCTTTGTTTATACTTGTGCCGGCCTAATCTGAAAAAGATAATCGGCTCAAATTGACTAGAATAAATTGAAAATAACCTGCCATCCAAAAGAGATTGCGTTAACTCCATCTAATTCACCATTTTGAACTTCTATTTGAGCGAGACTCATCTGGCTCCCCCTTACTGTTGGATTTTGAATATTAATGTGGGCACTAACTCCATAATAAGAGTTACTCCTACTATTGCTTTTCGTCGCGTAGAGTGCTGCAAACTACAAAATAGCAATTACATGTACATTCATCCATAAAATTCACAGCAAATTAATGTGCCGTACTCTGCCGAGTGTGAGTAGCAACCCAATATAAATAAAAGTAAAGAAAATAAGAAAACTTACATGTTCACCAGGGGTTTCTTGAGTTAGAATATGAGTATGATTAGATAAGTATTTCCTTTGAATAAGGTCGTCTTTAGTTGTTCTGCGGATAGGGACAGATCCTATTGGACACGAGACTTTCTCAAGCTCAAAATCTGACGATCTAGTTAGCGAAGCAGCCTTTTTTGTTCTTGCTCTTTTATGTAGAAAAGTAGGATTTCTCTACATGAACATATATACAATATAGTTAACAACATATTAATCATTGTAAAAATCTACCTCATCAGAATAAAATACCTGAAGCTTATGATTCTTCAACAAAGGATGATCAAAAGCTGGCTGCTTATTGATATCAACACAATCAACAGTTTGTCCAAACTTCTGCTGTAAATATATATTACAAAATATTTATTTTAATAAACTCAAAGCTAAATAACTTAAGAGACATTAAATGACATTTTGTAGGGTAATAATACTTGGATACTTCTAATAGGGGGCTTGTTGAGGAGTTTTAGATGTCTCTCCATCTCTAGATCTTCTGTTCTAGATGTAGGTAATGTAGCATCAACGACTTTGTAACCATTGATTATTGAACAAAAGCAGAGGAATAATAAAATGCTCATTTTCACAATTCTCAATCTTGTTTGATAAGAGAATGAATTGTTATTCAGTTACCTTTGAGTCAAAGCCTATTTATACACCCTTTACGGCTATCAACACAATATGTCATTAACAGTGAATCTACTATGAAAGGGCTAGAAATAAGCACTCCATCCATTATTTTTCTCATGCCTTTTTAGAAATTCTTTTAGAGCATATTTATTTGTCTTTGGAAAAAAGTTACTGAAACATTAATTATCTTTTAATTCACCTTTTTTTTTGTCTTTGACCGGATATACTCACAGATACACTGTGAGACTAACCCTCGAGCCGGGGGTAGTGATTAGATAAAACTCTCATCAGAGTGACGACTCTAGAATTCAAACCCTTGACATTACAAGTCAAGGTCGTCTGGGGTCGCAGACCACTTCCACTGCGATCAATCACTGTTGGATTTTTAATTTACCTTTAATATTAATAAAGTGTGTTGATAATGGTTTGGGTGCTCAAATGAAGATTAATTTAGTTAAATAAAGTTTATTTTTAAATCATTAGTGCTAGGATGGCAGGAATTACAAGCTAATTCCTCTAAAGTGAGAAAGTAAAAATATATTCACTCTTGATTAGATTAAGCTGGTTGAGATTTGAATACCTTTTAACTAATCAATGGTGGATGTACTCTTACTTTCTCACTTTACACTCAAACCATTTTAGAGGAGTATAATCCTTGCTAAATTAATGTTAGGCAAAATAAGTTGATTGGTCGTCATATACATTTATTTAAATTTTCACATCAGTCTCATAAGTTTTATAATTTTCAAATTGTTCCTACACGTTACGTTTCTTTTCACGTTAGTCCTTTCTGTCAATTTCAACCTTACGACGTCAGATTAAAATCCACGTGTAGCACTAATATGATAGTCACGTCAGGTCAAAACTAACGGCATTAAGTCGAAATTGACGGAAAGGACTAATGTGGAAACGGAATATAACATGTGGAACCAATTTGAAAAAATAAAACTTATGGGATCGACGTGAAAATTTAAATAAACGTATAAGACCAATCAACCTATTTTGCCTTAATGTAATTAGCACTTGAAATTGCTTATTCATACTCTCTATTAATCAAAAATCATAAACCAATAATTGTGTGCCAATAGCCTCATCCTTGATTCCTTGGTTTATGATTTCTGTACGTAGTCAATTATTGCTTTTAGTACATATTATTTAGGATTTAGGTTCCATGCATTCGAAATTCACTACATTCACTCATGCACCATTAGATGCATTCGAGTGTGCATTAAATAAATGAAATAACAATGATCCAATAATACATATGAGTGAATTTTGAATGTAGGAAATTCAAATCTTATTATTTAGGATTTCCTGATAAATGTCTTAAATGCATTAGTCATAAGAAAAATTGAATATTTAATATATTTTTTTGACTGAATATTTAATATATTTAAAATTTAGAAAATTTCTTTTCATTTAATATTTCTAATTTTGAATCTTTACCAACTGAACATATTATTTTTTAGTAAGTTAGTCATTTACTGATTATAATACATAATTATTTTGGATTTGCTAATAAATGTCTTAAATGCATTAATTATAGGATAAATAGAAGTATAATGTATTTACATATTATTTTTTAATGAGTTAGTAATATACTACTTTTAGTACATATTATTTTGGATTTGCTAATAAATGTCTTAAATGCATTAATTATAGGATAAATAGAAAGTATAATGAAATGTTAAATATTTAATATATTTAAAATTTTCTTTTCATTTAATATTTTTAGTTTCCTGAATCTTTACCAAGTGAACATTTTTTTATTAGTTGGCGATTATATATTTTTGGAGAATGCTAATGAGTGCCCTCACGACATTAGTTAAAAACATCAATTCGCCTAGGACATTCCTTACTAAGAATAGATTTTTATATATGGGATTCAAAAACCTCCAAGGCTTTAACTTAGCTATGCTAGGGAAACAAAGTTGGAAACTTATTTCTAACCCCGATGCTGTGATATCTCGTATCTTCAAAGCTAAATATGTTTCAAGAGGGGATTTTTTGGATGCGTCCCTTGAAAATAATTCAAGTTATTCATGGTGTAGTATCTGGAGTTCCCGGGTGTTGGTGAAGGAAGGCATAAGGTGGGGTATAGGAGAAGGGTCTCAAGTTAGGGTGTGGCATGATCCTTGGTTAAGAGAGAGGGAGCTTAGACAATTATATGGGCCTGTGCCTTTGGGCTAATGGGACTTGAGGGTGAAAGATCTTATTTGTGATGGTGAGAAAAGGTGGAACCAAGATGTGTTAAGCAACTTTTTTCACCCAACTGATGTGGAGGACATCAGTAATGTGCCACGCCTACAAACTAGCGCTCATGACAAATTAATTTGGTGGCCACATAGGTTTGGTGTTTATAGCTTCAAGTCTGCATATTGGTTATTTTTGAACTCATTGATTGACACTTTCCACTTGCACAAAGCTGGTGATTGGGAGAGGATTTGGCAACTGCAACTACCTCATAAGGTTAAAATTTTCTTGTGGCAGGCGTGTCGGGACTGCCTCCCAACACGAACCAGGTTGCAGAGAAAGGGTGTACCATGCTCGGCTGATTGTGTTATGTGCTCAAATGGTTGGTAGGATTGATGGCTTTGTTTTGTTGCTTGCCCTCTTAGTCAAGATTGCTGGAAGAGTTCAGGGTTATGGAGCAACATTGAGCCTTTACTTCTTGTTGCAGATGGGTTCCCTGATCTGGTCTTTAGGCTCGATCATGTGCTTAGTAGTGCAGGGTTCAATAGTCTTGTGATGATTTTATGGAACATTTGGAGTAGAAGGAATATAAAGCTGTGGGATAATAATGATGAAACGGTGTTGTCTGTTCTTCAAAGGGCAAGCAACAGACTTGACCATCGGACAAATGCAAACCGTAAGGAGGAGTATGCTATGTATAGTATTAACATTTTAAATTTGACAAATTGACATGGCAATCATAGGTTATATCACACTCACACAAATAGTACCAAAAGTGAAGTGTGGTGTTTGACAAAAATCAATCACGTTTTTTTCATTTCAACAAATTCATTACTACAGATGGCAAAGAAGAAAAACTGATTAATCGATGGTGTAGTCTCCATTGATAATACTTTGGTAAATATCATCGACGACCATGCATAAAGCTTTCGGTAATATCGAAATTAAGACCACCGATAATTTGGACGGTAAATGCCAACCACATTATTGGCAATTTCTCCATCGGTAATATGACTTTCACTTACCAACGGCGTAGACAACTAGAGATACTATTTTGAAATTTACTGACCGTTAAGTGGGTGTTTGGATTACAGTTTGTACTTGACAAACGTGGGTTAGTGACTTCAAATTTATTTTTACAGTTGGAAAAATTAATTTTGGGGTTGAACGTGGATCTGGATAGAAGCAAGAATTTGTTGCTTTTGCGTTTGCCAAAACTCAATTTGAGTTTTTCAATTACTACTTTTACCATACTACCCTTACAAATTAATCACTTTTCATACTCATTTAAAAGTCGAGGGACATTTTGATAACTAAACATTCAAAAGTCAGTTTGAATGGCACAATCCAAACAACATTCATTCTACCAAAACTACTTTTAACAATAAAGTATTCAAACATAAATTAATTACTACTAACTCACTTTTAATCAAAACTCAATTTATAATACTCAGCTCATCAAAACTCGATTCTGCAAACGTTAAACCAAACACATCCTAAGTCATTCGTAAAGCTTGAAATGCATTACGGAGGACCAAGGGCAATCATATATATATTTATTTCTTTTAAACCTTTTTTTTAAATAAATATTCAATTATATAAAAATGATATAACAATTATAAAAAATTATAGGTTTTATAAAGCTTTAATCCCTGAAAAGTGAGTCGATTTTGGTTTTGGTTCATGAATTTTTTTTTTTGTTGGTTTTGGTCTCTACAAGTTCCAAAACTTTGGTTTTTGTCCCTGCTATCACTATCCATCCCTTGAGTGCTGACATGGCTAACGGACCGCTACGTCAGCACTATTACATAGGCTAATTTTATAATATTAATTTAATGTCACGTAGGATTAAATATTAATTTTTATATTATTTTAATTTATAATTTTTTATTTTATTATTTATTTTATATAAATAACAATTCTATTATAATATATTTTTTTTATTAAAATGATATAAAAATTAATATTTAATCCTATGTGATATTAAATATTATAAAATTAGCTCACGTGATAGTGCTGACGTGACGGTCCGTTAGCTACGTCAGCACTTAACAGATGACAGGGACCAAAACCAAATTTTTTTTAACTTGCAAGGACCAAAACCAATAAAAAAAGTGCACGGACCAAAACCAAATTTGACTCACTTTCCAGGGACTAAAAACTTAATTAAACCAAAAGAATATCAATTTATATAAAAATAAATGTCAACAAATTAAAATATGGAAAAAAATCCAATTCAAGTGTAAAACTAAATATAACAAATCCTACAATATGACAACTACTCGTCAAAATCAGAAGGATGGTTACCCCTCTGCTGATCTAGTTGAGGCAGCGGTTGAGACTTTTGTTGTTGTGAGGGTTGCTGCTACCGTGTGGACTACTTCTATTGTGAAGGCTGCAAGTAATGTGGAACAAGTTGTAACATATGCTTCAACACGAGGTTTTCTTGTGTCGTCTACTTCTGCATCGCTTCGAGAGTCTCCCTTAATTGATGAGACTCTGCCTCGCTAGAATCTACTCGTTGTCTAAGCTATGTGACCTCATCAGACTATTTAGAGTGCTGACCGCAGCTGAAAGATGCTTGAGACTCTTCGGTAATGTTGGAGACCCCTTGTCGACATCGACGAGAGAGGTCTATGGTACCATAGATATGTCTCTTCTTGTGCCAATAGCTTTGACCCACAATTGCAGACAAACAACTTCCTCCTACTCTGGGTCGACAAGGGTGATAGGTGAACCATTGTTAGTGGTTGCTTGAGACTAAGTCTCACTTAGCCTCGCCTTAAATTACTCTCGTTATTCGTAAGCACACATAAAGTTACATAATAAGACAAGATTACCTTGAAAAAACTTAAACATGAATAAGAAAAGGGACTTACAGTTGTCCATCTCGAGTGCTCATCAACAAACTCATTGGTCTGGTCGCCTTCCTGATGTGGCAATCGTGAGAGACCTTGTCCACTTGTATATATCGATCGAGAAGTCGATCTCGTCTACAACATAAGCATTAATGATAAATAAGAAATAAACGGATAACAAATAAATTTAAATTGAACACCAAAGGAATAACATTTTAAATGTATCATAGACAGAGTGTGCTTGACAATGGTGATGGAACCACCTGTGTGCAGGGACCCTCCTTTTCTGACCCCTATTATACTTTGCCTGGGCTGACACCTTCTAATTAGAAGCAGGTGTAGCCAATGAGATATAGTCATTCCCATGCATCCTTTCCTATCTGTAAAAATAAGATTGCTTCATATAATGCACGTTCTAATGATAACTGAATCAATCTCTAAAGAATTATCATCACTCTCATCCATAAGGCAAGCTTGCTCGTATCTCAGTAACAATCATGAATCAAGCTTTAATCTCACGAAGAGAAATCTCAAAATAAATTCTTTGTGATAAGCCATTACTTCCAAGATAACATTATCTCAAAGGCTAAATCATACACTCTACTCCTTGCACATTAATCCTTGCAAATGTTAAGAACGAATATATGATTCAGGGGGATTTTATATATATGAATGATTGAAAGCATTTATCTTGTGAATCACATAAATCAATGAACTCTGAATAAAGAAATTAAAGTGAAAAACATAGGAGGAGATAATAAGCACGACTATTTAGTCTGCTAATTGATAAATATGCTGATGTGCTAAAATCATTCTTATTTGAACAATCGCTTCAGCTTTAGTACTTCGAATACTATTTGCGGATATGCTGTACGTATTTTTATTGTTTTAGTATCAGTTCCAGCGCAAATTGATATATGCTTCTCTGTATGCTTTGAATGTTAAATGTTGAATTTTTTTATGTACTCTGAATTGATAAGAACAAAGTATTTCCTGAGTTTATTTGGTTATGAATCCATGAGAGCATCTCTAGCTATTTCATCAAGTGTGCCGAAAGAATATAAGTTAGTTGTTAGAAGAAGCTTTCTGAAGCAAGGCAAATGAGAGTCAGACAACTAAGACAGACAAGTGGGCAGACGACCCGACAAACGACTCAAGGGCAATGAAGAAGGCCAGATGACTTAACCTAAATGATCAAACCTTGTAAGAGTCGGTCATCATGTCATTGCACATTAAATCCAGACGACATGAATCAAATGAGAAACGAACTTTGGGAAAAACAAACGTAGAAGTCTATCAATGTTGTTATGAATAGAAGAATATCTCTAGTTCATCAACACATCGAAGGAGCATTAAACATGGAGGACATCAGCTCTAGAGACAATATTGACTTCACAATGATCAAGAACGAAAGAATTTCAATCATAAGAAGACCTGGACCGCTCTACATTTAGGCCAGACTACTTCAAAACAATCATCAGAAGGATAAAGTCAAATCCAATCCAAGCCAGGATCACAAACAAGATGATTGATTTTTTTTTAAATATCATTCAAATGACAAATGAATTTTGCAATATTCAAAGTTGATAATTTGATTAAGTCAGAAGCTAAGCTAAAGAGAAATGAAGACAAAAAGGTCAAGCAAAACGCAAGAACGAGGGACATTAAAATAGCTTATGCATCTGAATAGATAACTCAACAATTGAACTCAGACGAGTCTAACCAAACTATACTTGACCAAATATCTTCACAAAGTTTCTTTAAGCAAAGAACTACCCTCACCGGCTGGAGCGCAAATCTAGTATGAAAAGAAACAATCTCGAGAAACGCACCATGGTACGAAAAATAAAAAAGTAAAAAAAAAAAAAACTTTGTTATACTGTGCAATACACAAACACAGAAGAAGGGATATGGATCCTCTAACTTTAGGACAGGAAAATTATGGTGACATTGTCTCTATAGAAAAGAGAGAAAGGTGATTAAAATGGGAGATAAGGATGAGAGAAAAATGAATAAAGAGAGATATAGAGAGAAAGGTATGTGAATTTCTCGCCCTAAAGTTTGAGAATCCAAATCCCAAACAAGAAGAAAGGATCTATGCTGAAGTAACCTGTGATGTTGTTATCACTGTTTAACATCAACTTTTGCACAAGAAATAGGACAATGACTCTATACATTAAATTGAAGTCAGAACGTTCAAATTCAAGAGAGCACCACGTTGTCGTATGTTTCTAACATCCATCAGATTGATTGAAGATTATAAATTGAAGAATTCAAATCTGAAGTAGGTGTAGTATTGAGGGGGAGCAAGTAACGATCATCATCATCGCTCAGTTTTCATCAATCAGCGCTTTGTATTGCAACATCTAACTAAGTAGAGTTTATAAGTTGCAACCAATAACGAATTGAATATCTAGTGTGAAGGTCCCCAAGCATCTATGAAACTTGGAGAGATCATGTAATCCTGTAACGAATGGATTATATCACGAGCTTAATATACTCACACTCAAGAAATATCATAAATATTTTTGAGGATATAACTGCTACGGAGTTCCAAATGTATCAACTGGTTTACATCCACATTTTTCACTTCAATGATCTTTTGTTGGTTTCACTCGATTGGGACGATATTTTAATTGTAGTGTTTTGACTTTTCTTTTTCTGTTTTAGTTTTGCTGCTATGGAGTTGAGGTATTGCAAATAGTGAGACATTTGAATTTTTTTTGTTTTGTTTTTTGTTCACAGTATATCATTTTTTTATTGTTGGTGTCAGGCACATCTTGTGCTTTTGTCGACCTTCCCCTTTTATTTATTTTAATAAAATTTTGCTTATAAAAAAACATACTCTCACACTCAAGAAAAAAACAATCAAGCTGATCAACTTGATTATGCTTTATCAAAACAAATAAATGAATAAAAAATATTATTAAATAAATTATTTTCTTTTTAAAAGTTTATATTTTCATCTCACGATATTACTTTATTGTGTTTTATTTTTTTTTTAACTTCTATTGTTGTGCATTCCAATTTCTAACCATTAAACAGAAAGATTTTCTCAGTTTCATCATAAAATCTAATTTTTGTTTCTCAAAACTTTCATTAGAATTTTGCTTAATTTTAATTTATGTGAAAAATATTTATAACATATAAAATATTTATGTGAAAACCTATTAATAATTAGAGATAAATACTCAAATCATATAAGAATGAAAATTTGCATAAAACACATTAATTTTAAAGTCATAAAAGTAAATACAAATAAAAGCATAATAACCTAATCTATACAAAAAATATTAACATATATATATATATATATATATATATATATATATATATATATATTACAAGATAAAAGTATACGGCATGAAGAAAATATTTAGTTAATAAAACAAGACCTTAAAATAAATATTGCTTTTACGTTTAGAACTTTTTAAATTACTTAATATTTTTTTGGATACATCACAATTGATAAAAAATTTGGTAAATATATTAATATATATTATAAAATTTATATCATGAAATAACAATTGCTATTATATAGATTCAATTTTGCATCAGTAGAGATGCAAGTATTAGAATGGACTATTCAAACTGCGTCTTTTTGTAATATTGTTTGAAATTTTGTACTTTTATTTACACTGAATTAATAGTTTAATGATTTGAAATAAGAAACTAAAGTTATCTTTTAACATTTTTATATTAATTTTCTTTGTCTAAAAAAACAAACATGTCAACGATAAAACAACCATTTAATATTAGTGGGATAACTTAATAAGCATCTAAGAGAATGACAATTTGCAAATCATAACATCGTTTTAAGAATTGTTCACAAATATACATTTCGCCAACGATATTTAACTTTAATGATTCAAACATACAAATCCTTCTCCTGAATCATTCAAATACAACACAAAATATGTTTTCGATAATTTTTTAATGTATTAATTCCTACATTTTAAAACAAAATCAAACAAACAAAAAAAAATAATACATTCGTGCTCGTGGATAAACGGCTGGCGCTAACGAAGTCAAGACCAAATTTTTCATGATGCTTCAACGCCCGACACTCATCAATGTGGCGCCTAGTGCTCGAACTTGTGTGCATATATATAACTATACAGAATACAAAATTCATATTCACACTTCAAATTTTCTTCTTCGTTCATTTCTAAACATGCAATATACAGATCCATCAACAAACATATTCCAATCATAACCAGACTTGATGCAAGCTATTAAACTAAACAACAAAAACACAAACAGAATTAGAAAATTTCCGAAACATGAAACTACCTAAATCTAAGCACAAAAAACAAACATACAAACAAGCAACACACGTACAAGGACTTAAATTCAAGTAAAATTAATGGGATATTAAAAGGTAATGCTAAAAAAATCAAAACATATATAGGTTGCCTCTCATGAATCGCCATTTCAACCAAGCTCTAGGATGTGGCACCACGTTATTGTTTTTTTTTTTTTTTTTGTAAAACGACAGCCCAAGTGGATTCCAGGGCATCATCAAATACAAAAAGTAAGAACAAAATATTTGGGGTGGTTGCCACGTGGCAAAATCCACCCCATTTTGATAAATAGTTTTTCAACTACCCTATTTTAATTAATAGATAGTTCTTAAAACTACAATAATTTGGTCAAAAAGCAAGCTCATAGTTTAGGGTGTTAATTAATTTCTGGTTTGTGTGCTCAGAACAGGAACTCAATTTTAGGTGTTACTTGTCGCTTCTTGTAACCACATTTATATTTTTTTAAGACTATCAAATTCATCACAATCACTAACTTCTCAAAAATCTTAGTTGGAGATAGTCTAGTTCTAATTAAGAGTATTTATGGATCGACTTTGAGTCAAAAAGTCATCCAACCCAAAAACAAAAACAAATTGTTGTTCAATTTGGATCGGATTGTTTCCTATATCAAATCTGAACTTGTCCAATCCGATTAAAAACGATTTGGATCGGATTGAATCATTCAGTATTTTACAAATACAATAACTAAAATGTAAGTTTAAATAACATCAACCGATATAACTTACTAAAAATTAAAATATTACGAACTAACAAGTATTAATATTATGTTCGAAACATTAAAAAAAAGTAGAAAATTAAACCAAATCAAACTAATAAGTATTATTAAAAAAACAAAAAACCAACAAAGAGGCTAATAAGACGTAAGATAAGAGTAATATATCCATAATACTCTAATAGTCTAATACAACGTCGCATAGGCCTCCCCCTCCCTCCGCTAATATGCATGTGTTTGGGGAAGCTCCCTCACTGAGTTAATGGACTCATCCCTATTTAACTTAGATGTCATGTAAATAGTGTTTTGAGGGGTTGAACCTTATGTTTTAAGGGTTGTAATAGTTAAAGTAGGACTTTGTCATTTTGTTTTCTTTTATTACTCTGATGTGCTCGTAAGGTTGCAAAAGAGGAAGAATCGTTTTGACCAGTTGTAACTGCGAAATTTAGGTCATGATAGGTTCGGTTCGGCTTGGTTTCATAAAAAGAAACCGAAAACTAAACTAAATCCATCAAATTTTAGAAGGAAAAAAGTCCAAAAAAATCGATTTTGTTTGGTTTTCAATTTTTGAATCAGTTTTCAATTGTTTTTTATCAGTTTGGATCTGAACATCAATAATTCTAATTATGCATTTAGAGTCACATAAGCAGATCTATTAACCAAATTTCGATAACATTTTTTTTATGTCTATGTTTGAGATGAGATTGATGGATTTAAAAAATAAATGGGACAAAAATTAAAGCAACAAATAATAATGAGTCAAAATTTAAACCTGAGTCAAACGGAAGACACAAAAAGTACATGTTTAATACTACCTCCCGTTCAAATTATAAGAAACAAAAGGATCCAATTTTTTGGTTCAAAATATAAGAAATATTCATCAATTTTCACATATATTAAATGCTCATTTCAATTATACATTTATTTATAATATGATTCATATTTACGAGATACATATATTAAATGCTTTGTATGGACTTTATTTATTGCTATTGGCTTGAGTGGTTGATGAATTAAGTTAGTGGAATTTGTGTTTAGGGATGGCAATGGGTAGGGTCTGGGTAGGGTACTATAGTACCCGTCCCCATACCCGCGTTTGAAAAAAATACTCGTATCCGGACCCGTACCCGCGTGGGTAGTAACTTAAGTACCCTTACCCGTACCCTCTGGGTACCTAAGTACTCATACCCGCACCCATTACCGGCACTTTAACTAAGAAAAAGGGAAAAAATAACACAAAGAACATCAGCGGCTGCTGTTAGTGCTTAGGTCAATAGGTGATTAAGTCTGAAAGGGAAAAATAGTTAAGAAACCGTAGGTTACATTAATTTTATTTTTAAAATTAGATTTATTATTATAATTATATGTATTAATATAAATAAATAAATATATATATTTGTATATGCGGGTGCGGGGCGGGGTGGATACTAGAGTACCCGTACCCGCACCCATACCCTCTCTTGTTTGCGGGTAATTACCCAGACCCGCACCCGTACCCACAAAGCTGGTATTTACCCTACCCATTATGGGTATTTTTTGCGGGTACCCAACGGGTAGGATCCAAATTGCCATCCCTATTTGTATTAGTGTCATTAATTATAATCCATCATTTATTAATGAGGTATTTTTGAAAAATAGGTTAAATATTTAAGAGTATTAATTCAAATTATCTCATTTCAAAACATTTCCTTGGTTTGTTTGATTTACTCTTATATTTCTGATAATATGGATCGGAAGTAGTAAAATATAATAGCTATCAGGTTAAAAAACAAATAACAAAAAAGTAATAAAAAAGAAATAGTCTTCCTAATAACAGGTAAAGTGCACTGCGCATGGGTGCACGTGAACATCTTAAGGAGCATTGTAGAAACCTCATGCTTGGGTGATCTTCTAGTGTTGACACTAACTAAGTGATTAGTCTCATAATAATGATTGTGAGAATATCTTTGTCAAAGAAAGAAAATAAAATAAAAAGCTTGTACGAGAATGATGTTCCCAATTGGCGCTTTAGCACTGTAAGCATACACTGAAGTGCATGCTTTTGCACCCAAAATCTATTGTCTACAACATATGTCAGATCACCTATTCGACTCTCACGACAAAATTATTAATCATATCTACTTTAAAGGGGAACATTTGGCAAAATTGTTGTGTACGAATCCATAAGAAGAAGACAAGAATCACGCAGGGGAAATTTTGTTGTCTTTTATTTTGTTACGTGGGAGAGGAGAGCATCCAGTTCGGTAAACAATTCATCTTTCGTTTCTTCTTCCCTCTCTCTGCTCCAAAAGCAGAGATGTATCTCTGGTAAGAATAGTGCAGAGTACTTACCACATTATGGAGGTATTAAACTCCCAACATATAGATGAGACAGATAAATTGAGATTATTTGTGTAGAAGAAGAAAAAGTTCCATTCTTGGTGTTAGCCTATTTCAATAACAGTAGATATAGCTGATACTATATGGGGATTTTCACACAAAGTTAACTTTGACATGACTGATACATTTCTTACTTATCATTGATCTTATCAAATGGAGATTTTCTTCTTTCCTTTTCTAAGCACCTAGAAAAGGGTCCCACCTGAAACAAAATGAAAAAGAAAAAGAAATAAGAGGAAGAAATATTGACATACAGCAAATTCAAGTGCATAGGATGTACAGCTCCATAATAGGAGCCAGCCACACCTTTTCAGACTCAGCCTGCTGAATGGCAAAAATCTAATTATATGACTTATAACATATTACAAAGATATTCCAGCACAAAATGAAAGTATGAAGCTGGAAGCCTTGTTCCATATGTCGAATCCAGAGTTTAGAGATAAAAGCAAGGTTATCACTCAGCAAAAGAAAGAAAAACTAATAAGTTTTTTCATCACAAATCCACAAAGATGCGGAAAATTAAATAACATAGATAATGATCTTTTCACTTCCACTTCTTAAATATGTTTGCCAACTAGGCTTTGCATTTAATATCTACCATTAACCATTCCCAGAATAGGTTCTTTTCCAAAGAAGCATTACCAAGTTTTAGTCACATGCACGACCTTCAATAGTTTGATTTCATGGTTATGTAACTTATGTGGTCTAAGTTAGGTCTAAAATCTAATTAACAAAATATAATTCAACAACAAAACTTGCTTCTACTAATGCTTTACTTTTCATTGTAACTTCATCATTGGTCAGGTTCCTTGTTTCTTAATCTCTTTTTAGTTTTTTTTCGATAAGTGTTAGTTTTATTAATATAACCTAGCTAGAGCATCACAGTAGAAAACCTTCTCACCTTCTAAGAAGGGTTGAAGGCATGCACACAATTATTTGCTTGAGGCTAGATTTTAAAAGTAATACAAGGTTACAAAACAAAAATCTCCCTACCTTTATAAATTACACCCTTCACTTGGCTCACGTCTATAATCAGGTACCCTTTCTAAACTATACTTACTCCTTTCTTTCTTATCTAATAGTATGGCCTATCAATACTAGTTGCAAAAGTATTTCTCATAATCAATCACACTATGTCTACGCTCCTTTACATATGTGCTCCATGTGCCTTTCAAACTATACTACAATACGAAAACAAAATCTGTTATATGATTATGAATAAGGGGAACACACCTATAGTGATAGCAGTAATAAAAAGCTAGTTGAGAACTTACCTATTTGCGTAGAAAAGGTAGTGTACTAAAGAAACTGGCAAAAGTAAAAATATGAAGAGATGAACGCAACTCTGCTATACTTATATATGCACTAGAGAAAAGCTTATGTCTATAATTGAAATTAGTACATAAGATACCAAAAGATTCGTACAGAGGACATTCCGAAAATGTATGATTTGGTCCATTGAGAAGTCGATTTGACTTAATTGGTTTCAAATTCCAAATGATTGTTTTGTCTAACCTGGAATCTAAATGTTTCTTACAACCATTTGATTAAGTGAAAAAGCTCTATTTCATAAAATAGCTTGGAGGCCCAGCATATGCCCATCTCCCATCTAATAAACCTTATATATATAAAGAAAATTCCTTACGCATCATGTATGTACATCCTTTGATGAATTATTTTTTATTAATACTAATAAAATGTAAAGTAATTAAATCACCATTTTAGTCCTTAAAATTGTAGGCATCGATGATATTAATCCTTGACTTCAAGAAATTGTCATTTTAGCTCTTGAAATTATAAACATTGGTCACAAATGCGTGTTTGAATAGGATTCTTTCAATGCTAACGGATATTTTGACTTTCCATGACACTTTTGTGGAATCTGTTCTCTTGATGTTTTTCGTGAATGCAATTGAAAATCCATTTGCGTTGAGAACAATTTAAAACAAACAAGCTCGTAATCCCTGAAATTGTTAAAATGTATATATTCTAGAGAAATACTTGATTGATATTGGATTACTTTCCGGTGACTAATATTACTGGTGCTTATAATTTGACAAAAATGATAATATTTTTAAAAGGAGTGTTATCAACACTGTCTTTTCAATACTTTCTCTAACACGGTCATTGTTATTGGGAGAATTTCATGTGAAATTCATTCTATTTAGTAGGTCTTACATAAAATTCACTCAATAACAATGAGTGGATTGAAAAGAGTGTTGATAACATCTCTCAATTTTCAAAATTTTGAAGACAAATATGATTGGTGCTTACAATTTTATGAACAAAAATGGTTGTTTGTTCTAAAAGAATATGTGCAAAGCACACTAACCATATACAACTTAGCCATCTGCTGTGACACGTACAGGTCCAAAAGTTCTTGGCAATGGGCAAATGAGCTTAAGGTGGCATGCCTCAGAGTCTCAGACCCTCCCCCTCATAACTATCAATTAACTTTGTAGATGTCCGTAGGTATAAATCACTGTCAAGTGTCAAAACTTATGTGTAATATTCCACCTCAAACATGTACATAGGCAAGGCATCAATTCCGATCGAAAGCTACTTAGAGTAATATATTACATGCTGCTATGAATAAGTAAGTTATCCATGCATGTACCTTCAATGTGAAGCTATTACTGTAAAAAGCATTGGATTCTCCAACAAAAATCACTTTTGGTTTTTGATTATTGTGAGATCCATGTAGAATGGATAAGACAAAATGTGCCTTATGCTTTGGTCTTAAAGAGTAATAAGATCTGTGGTGTGCTATATATATTCCCCTAATCACAAGCCTCATTCAAAGGAACCGGCTTCGGTTTGTAATCTATTCTACAGCTCAAATGCATATGTTCATATCTTAACTATTCAATTTAGCTTAGAGATTCTTTACAGTGATACTAATTAAGTTCAAGTGATCTCTGAGTACCAAAATGTATATATATAATATATATACAGTCGCAATTAAGAGTGGTTCACGAGATATTATTAAAGCATATACATAAGTTGCTTCAAAAAAAAAAAAAAAAAAGCATATACATAAGTAGGCCCTTTGTTTAGCAGCCAATGTCTAGGTACAAACTATAGAGCATATATGAGATTAAGAATAATTAATATTTCTTATACATCAATTGTGGGAACAAATGATGTCCTTTTGAAATTTTTGATTTATTTTAATGTGTATACAAAAATGATAAAAAAAATAAGTGAAAGATAAAAATAAATATATTTGATATCAAACATAATGTTCAAAATTTGATGCTCAAATAATAGTACTATGAGATTCATTAGATGGCAGCATACTATGATGAAAAAGTGTTGAAAGTACAGTATTTAAAACAAAAAAAGGAAAAGGGCTGGAGACCAAGGAGAGAATTTTCTTTTGTTTTGTAGCCCATTATCTGCAATGTGGACCACCGAAGGATTTACTTAAAATGCTTAGATAATAGACATCGTTACTGGTATCGTGTAATGCAAAGAATATCAACTTTATATTGGTCTAACATAAACATAAATAAAAGCAATAACATCAAAAACTTCCGTTGTAAGAGAAAAGATAAAAGCTCAGCACATTGGATGGAAGGGAGCCATGACACGAGTAATTTGATGGTGTCTACACCTCTTTGTAAGCAAGACATGAATAATTTATTATAAACATATCAATTTCTAGATCTAGAACTTCATATTTTTCATATGATTTGCAAAATAGAGCGTACGGTTCTCCATGGGCTTAAAAATTCTGAATTAAGTGTCAATACTGAATTAAGTGTCAATACTTGAAAAGCTTGGTCTTTGGTAATCATTTTAACTTCATGGACATCTTCAAGGCTTTGAGTTTGGTATTAGGATGCAGGGGCTCTTTTGGGTATACTTTTGGTTCATTGCTTTTGTATTTTTTAAATGGTGTGCTGTAAATGATGGTTGGGATTTGTCGTGTCACTATAGTTGGGATGACTAGCTAATTTCTTCATTGTGATGCTTTTGCATGTCATTTCTTTTACATTCTTTCGGATTCATTGTATATATGGGTTAGAATACTCCTTGTATTATTTATTTTCTTATAAGAAAACAATAAAGAAATGACATTTCTTAGACAAAGAATATTAATTGTAGAATATTTATTTCTCCATCTTGACCTATTTCTTAATAGTACAATAATGATGAAAATAATATACTTTTCTTATGGGTAGAATGAAAGCCACATCCTAAATTTAAAGAGCATGATAAGGTTCTTCCATTAGACATGTATGTTCTTTCATAATACGTGACTATTTGAAATAGCTATGTCATTACACATATATCTATTGAAGGAACATATTTAAAACACAAGAAAGATGTTGAATTGTGTTCTTAACTTTTTCAAAATTCTTTTTGCAAAATAGATACATAAGCAAGGTGCAGAAGCTAAAGCGAAACTTTGGACTCAAACTGAGTCAAACACAAACTTTGAACGAAGGCTTAAAACGTTTTCTTAAAAACATGATTAAGAAAAACAATCTCAATCCCAAAGGTTAGCAATAAATAAACTCAAGTGTAGAGATAAGGGATTAGAAAAGCACGCAAAGATGTTATCCTAGTTCACTCTTAATTAACCCAATAGTTACGTCCAGTCCTTTCTACTTAAAGGTTTTTTCCACTAAAAAACTATTTAGCTATTACAATTATTCTATCACCTCTCTATGTACAAGTATTCTAGACCTCTTCAAGTAACCACAAGTATTTTTTTATTGGCACGCCTCTCCAGGCTCAAACTTAGTGTTCGAAAGAGTTTTTGAAACAAGTTCTAACTCACTATGTGTGAGGATAGAAAGATTAAGTACAAACTCTGAATGAAAAATCTATGCAGTGAGTGTGAACACCCCATTTTGATCGGGTGCCTTTGCTTTTCACTTAAATTTACCAAAAATACAAAAAAATTGAAAAAAATCAAAATCATAAAAAATATTTTGAATTTCAGAAAAATTTAAAAAAAGAGTGAATTTTAGTTTATTTCTCCATAAAAGTCCAAAAAATGATAATGAAAAAAAATCACAAAAATATTTTGCCATTTATTTATTTACTAATTTTTATAGTTGTTAATTATTTTTGAGTCAGCGCTAGCCATTTTACTAAACCCAGTCCAAACCCACAATCCATTTTTTCTACCAGATTCAACCCATTTGCACTTGACCCATTACTCATTCCTTCTTCCCCCATTT
The DNA here is from genome assembly GCA_039655645.1 of Ammopiptanthus mongolicus. Classification (NCBI taxonomy): domain Eukaryota; kingdom Viridiplantae; phylum Streptophyta; class Magnoliopsida; order Fabales; family Fabaceae; genus Ammopiptanthus; species Ammopiptanthus mongolicus. The sequence goes on from CM077343.1 coordinate 85,504,608, forward strand.
CTGAACCCTAGCCTCCATCACCAGAGGATCTCTTTTTCCCCCAATTTTGAACCATTGCAGCCTCACCTCACTTCCTTCACCAAATCTCTCTTTCCCTTTCTCATCCGCATGCACATCTTCATCCCGGAATCCACGGGATTTTGTTTCTATGTCACGCACCTTTGTGCGATCCTAAATGTGAAGAAGGATGGTGGGGATTTCCTTCCATATCTATCGCGTGTTGACCAGGAGCTCAATCACGCAGGGTAAGTGTCATTCCTTTCCTTTTTCGTTTCAAATCAAGAGATTAATTGTTTTTTTCGTTGATTTGCAGGGAGGAGAAAAAATCAAAATGATGAAGAGGAAGTGACTCTATAAAGACACAAAAAAGACACACATGGAAAGGGGGGGCACTTACAGAAGGAGATAGAGAGGAATCTGAAAATACAAAGGAGGGAGAGAAACGAAAAAACAGAGAGAGATTAGTGGGAGGGAGTTGAGAATTTTCTGGAGACTTGAGAGAAAATTTGTAATTCTTGGTGAGGCATTGTTCTTTTCTAGAAATACAAAGATTTGTTTCTTTCTCTGTCATTTGTATTGGGGAACCTTAAAGATCAATGCATCCAGTTTATGGTCATCACTTTGGTGTTGCTTGATCTATTTTTATTTCAATTCATTTTATCACGCGATTTGTGCTTACTGTTTTGCTCACTTCCTCCTATTATTTGGATGTGTTATGCCTAAACTCATGTTTGGGGGTAACAATATGAATGGATATTCTGCCTGTAGAGAGTCAGGTGCTGAAATCATGTGATTAATCAAATATTGGAGATTGTTCTTACAGAAATTGTTTGCCACCCTTGACTGTGGACATTGTGCTCTTCAAAGTCCTGAATAGTTGAGTTCGTTCTTATTTATTGATATGTTGGAATGAATTACCCTAAATTTGTGCACATCATTTCATATTGGAATAGCTTCTCTCTGGATAATTATGAATGCATTTGTTGTTGGGTTCTGGTTTGTTTCCATTTATGTTCAAATCAATAACCCCGAATGATTAACTTATGCCACAGAGTGCGTGTCTATTGTTGTTGTGTGACATAGATCTATGCTTGCTGGTTGGAGATCTATGCTTGTCAATTGGTGTTTGTTTGAATGCTCATTGATGCTGTCTTATCTTTTTTTGTTCTCTCATGGATGTGAGTTCTTTTTGGCTCGATGTAAAGATTAAGTTGTAAGCTCTTCATATGTTGAGTAGATGGTGAATTCATATTATTGTTCTATTTGATTTAGTATGATCAAGGCTTTCATTCTACATATTGTTTTATATAATGGTCATGGGCTAAGTAATATGGTGGAGTTTCTGCCTCTCGCACCAAGTGGGATTGGCCAAATGCAAGATAATGCTAGCGCCTTGTGACTTGCACTGGCCGAACTTATTCTATTCGTTGTGTTCTATTGTTGCTGAATTTTTAAATGTTGCACAGGTATTGGTTTTCCTCTTCCCATATTTCTCTTCTCATTCTATCTTTGAAAATACTCTTTTCACTTTATTTTTACGTGAACACCGGTTTCAGATTATAATTACCTTTTATTGAAAATAACGCGCTCCTTATAAGTTTTAAGATTGTTTATGGATTTGAGTTTCATGTTGGATCATTTAGACTCTAGGGGGAACTTGTGTACCATGTTGAACCTCGCTTAAAATAACAAAAAAATCACAAAATGTTGTTCTTTTTTTGAAAAAATTCTTATGTCCTATTTTATTTTTAATAATTAAAGTAATTGGACTTGGGTTATTTGGGATTGCTCTATTGAAAAAGTGTCGTGTTCAATCCCTTAGATTTGGGGTTACTCTATAAAAAAGTGTCATGCTCAATCCCTTAGATTTGAGGTTGCTCTGTGGACTTATGTGTCATGTTCAATCTCATTTAGGATTTATAAATAATAAATTTTAAAATGCAAGATCGAGAAAGACTTGCATAACTTTCCTATTAAATCCTTTTTTTTTGTGAAAGTAGTAATCATTAATCTCTTCTATTGTAAATAAATTTTGGGGTAAAATAAATATGTTAAAATTCATTAATTAATTGTACAATTAATTTGGGTAACCGTTTTTTACGGGTGCATTAGGGGTGTTGTGGGGTTTTTGTCCCCATCCTTCCCTATGCACAAACGACTCCCGAACTCGATTTGGTTCCAAAGACCATTTTTCTTAAAGGTTTTCCAATTTTTCCTCAATTAAATAAAATTGGTGGCGACTCTACTCTCTTTTTCTTATGTTTCTCTTTTTTCGCCATTCCTTTGCGATTTCGGTCGCGACAGTGAGTGAATATGAAATATATAAATTTTAGAGGCTTGTGAGCTTGAGAATCTTTGATTGCTTTGATCGCTTGTAAACTCGTATGTAGTTCGCGTAGTTACTTTGTTTCTTCAAAGATTAGGGTATTTATAGTGCTTCAACACTTCAACATTTTTTCTTTCTTCAACGGAGGCAAAGAACCGTTCTGATGAGCATTTAATGCAAATGTTCGTTGAGACTGATAACTTGAACATAGTCTTCTGAAAAGCACACTAGGTTATCAGAGAGTTGAAAGTAAAACTAACACTTCTGTGTTGTATCTAAAAGTTGTCTATGTCTTTCCTTCTTTAGTAGAGTCAATTTAGTTGATTCTGTAACGCCCCGATTTTCACGTTTTCTAATTATTCAGTATTTTAATGTCTTTATTTTATTCGAGGTCTTATGAATGGAAATAAAATATTCCGAGACCATAGTCATGCTCGACGATATCGTAGGAAGCTACGATTAAGTTTTGAGTCGAAAACTCAAACGGAGTCCGGTCTGCGTTTTTACACTGACAGTATGATTTTACTGCTCAGAAGACCTCAGATGGACCCGTGAACGAGACAGTAAGTCTTAGAATTCGATTATCTACGTTTTGGTTAAATTTCGAAAAAATTTCAGAAAAATAACTTCCTGACCTTCGTTCGGGCGAAATCTTCAATCGGGTGACGAACGGAGCCACATATGGATTTACCGGGACTCGCAAACCGATAATCTTGATATCACAACATTCCAGGACACTTGGGAGAGTATGCCAGAGTCGTCATGACGATCGAGAAAATCTAGACGCAAAATGACCAAAATGCCCCTAACCTTAGTCTTTTGCACTTTTACCATTTTACCCTTTTGGCAAATGACCATTTTGCCCTTAAGTGACTTGTTTTAAGGCTGAACTCAGCCCCTCACACTCTCATTTTCGCACAGCCCTCTCAAAAAGAGAAGAACACCATAGTTACTCTTGAAGAAGCACCATTGTTGTTCTTGAAAAAGCTTGGTTTCTTGTTGGAATCACTTGATTCCTTGAGCAATCTTCCTTCATTTCAAGGTAAGATCACTTCTATGATCTCTTTGCTTCTTGAATATCTCTTTATTTCAAGATCAAGATCCATTTTCATGAAAATTATTTCTTAGATCCAAAACTTTGAAAATCCATAGGAAATTGTAGAAAAATCATTTTGATGTGAGACCAATTTCTTTGAACTCACATCATTAATCTCTACCTAAACCCAAGAGCTTATGATTCAACTCTCATCATAGCTCAAAAAGCACATTAGGGCCGAATCCTTCTTGATGATGATGAATAGTGTTTTCATCAATTTTTGATTTTTAACACTTGATTTCATTCTTAGCTTTCCTAATGCCTTTGAATCCATGAAATGGAAAACCAAGATCAATTCCTAGCTTTATTCTCTTTAGGGTGGCCGAAACCCTCTTTGTGAGAATTGTTGAGTTTGGTTTGATTGTTGTTTAATGATTGATTGTTTGGTTGTTGTAGTTGGTGACAACTATCAGGAGGTTCACAAACCGATCAACCGACTTTGATCTGGGAATCTGCTCTTCAACAGGTATGGGGAGAAGAACCTCATCACACCAAGATGGTGGTGGTGAAGATGGTTGTTTACTTTATGTGTGGGTGAAACCCTTTAGTTTGGGTTCACTTTTAGTTGTTATGTTTTGTTAAGTTCTCATGGAGAACAAGAATGTCATGATGAGTTTATGCTTTGGTATGTTGTGTTGTGTTTTAGCATATGTTGATGATGAGATGATTGAATGAAAAACCATTTTCATGTATGTTGAAAAACCTACTTTGATCACTAGATCAAGTATGGACTTTTATTGTTGATTATGAGACCATAATGTGTGATGGACTTGGATGTTTGATTATGATGTAGTAATGTGTATTATGGTTATCATGATTGTGTAAGTATTGTGAGCCATACTTTGATTGGTTGATGAAGTAAAACTTCACATTGATTCCTAGTTGGCTATTAGCCATGACCTTGAGGAAAGGAAGGATATGAATAGTTCTTGGACAAGTCAAGTTTTGATGTAAAGAAAGTGTTTTCAATAACTTGTGTTTTTCAAAGAAAAACCCTAAGTGACTTTAAAGGGGATTAAATCTCAAAGTGGTTTCACCAAAGTGAAACATGTTTCATACCTTATCCTTAGTTCATCTAGCTAATCAAGTGACTCAAAATGAGAAAAGAAGTGTTTTCATGAAGAGAATCAAAATGGTTCCATAAGGTTGATGTCTTGTTTTAAGGCAACTTTCGCTAAGCGAATTTACTTTCGCTACGCGAAAAACAGGGAAAGTCTAAGTTGGGCATCATTGCCTCATTTTCGCTAAGCGAATTCATATTCGCTAAGCTAACTCAGCAAATTTCGCTACGCGAATTACATCTCGCTGAGCAATCCAGAGAAGTCTCCAATAGAGGTGTAACCGTCTGAACTTTCGCTAAGCGAAATCATTCTCGCTAAGCGAATAAAGTGAAGTTTCGCTACGCGAATTCTGTCTCGCCGAGCGATCCAGAGGTGTTTCTAAAGAGATGTAACCGTCTGAACTTGCGCTAAGCGAATTCATATTCGCTAAGCGAATCCAATACATTTCGCTACGCGATTTGTGTCTCGCCGAGCGAACCAGAGGAGTTCCAAAAGAGGCATTGTTGTTTCAATTTCGCTAAGCGAATGTAAATCCGCTAAGCGAATTTCATGTTTCAGAAAATGCTAGAAATGAAGTAAGTAGTTCAAATGTTGTTTCAAATCAAATGAGTGTATAATTGTAAAAGTTGTTTGGTTTACAAAAGGAGTTTTCTAACTCAATCGTAAAGTTTTACGCGTGAAAAACCTAAGTTAAGTAATTAACTTAGAGTTGAAGACAAGGGTTAATTAAGTATGGTATATGGTGGAACAAGACCATGTACTATACCATTGATGACTTAGTACATCAACGACTTCATAAGACTTAAGTGAAATCAACACCTGTTTCCTTAATTGAAAGACGAGGGATTAATATCTTAGAAAGGCTGAAAGACTTATCTAAGAGGATTCTCAATCCTTATTCATAATGCTTAGGACTTGAGACATAATTCATAAGACGTAAACACAAACACGAAACGTTTTGGTTTTCGAAAAAGTAGTTCGATGACGGACCGATGATTCGGATCCAGGTTAATCGTTCAATTGTTTCTGTCTTGTGATGACTGGAATGAGAGAGATCCTGAGGCTGTGCAGGTATGGGACTGTACAGTGGAAGGAATCCCGAGGCTATGCAGGTATGGGACTGTATAGTTAAGGGAAGGCATATAAGAATTGATTGGTACTACCCATATCAACAAGATTTATCTTCTTTTCGGGAGCTTAGAACATAAGAACTTTATAGTTAAGCGTGCTTGACTTAGAGTAATTATGGGATGGGTGACCTTCTGGGAAGTTTCCTAGAAAGCGTGTGAGTGAGGACAAAACACGCTGAAAAGACTTGTGTTGGTTTGTGGGGACAGTCGGCGATTCTGAAAGCAGTCTGGATCATTCCAAAGGAATCACGAGATATTTATCCGATGGATAATTGTTTTATCCGATGGATAATTGTTTTATAAAACAAAGATGTGTATAGTTCCTAAGGAAGAGAACCTTAGTGAACCTTGAGGTTTATCCAATGGATAGACATTGCTTGATCGCATCTGCTTTGTGTAAGCATTGGCATTTCATGTGCATAGTTGTAAGGCCTTGAGCCTAGGAGTTGAGCTTACACCTTGATGCGGGTGCGAATCTTACGGTGACGATCTTCAATGGTCTTTTTGGAGGTATCAGGGTTGGAAGGGCTGACATGTGACCAGTTGGTGATTCTTCTGTGTCGTGGCGAATCCATGCAATACACTGATATCCTCTACTAGATGCCGTACTTTTCATGTTTGGTCGAGAGTGTTACCGTAAAGCCAGATACGTGCACGTTACGAATGTTGTAGCATCTTGCTCATGGCTGGCAGAAATCGGAACATGTCCTCCCATTCACTCTCTCCGAATGTTTTGTTAGCTCCATGGAGTAGGGGTCAGAGTAGTACCCAGTGACATTGACATTGAGTCATATACATTGCATTGCATTGCATGGCTATTGATGTTTATGGCTATTGATGTTTACGTTTACTGTTATACATCGCTGTATTGTTTAAGGATGCCTTATATTATGCTGTTAAATGTTTAGCATGCTATTATGTTGTTAACTGCTTAACATGATTTATACTGAGAACCTTTGTAAGCATGTTGGGTACGCTGTTACCCGGTGAGTCGTCCCGTTTTTACTACTGCTATTTTGTTGTGTTGATGAACGGGAATCTCACCCATATCTGTATGTTTTCTGCTGGTACTTGCTGTTGATGCTTGAACAGATGGACGCGACGATGGTTCGGTTCCGCAGTCCCTTTGAGTTCGGAGGTGGACTCTTTTGCTGTTTTAGTTTTGTTGTCGGCCAGACTATGTCAGTTTTTGTAGTACCTTTTGGGAGCTACGACTCCTAGTACTTATTGTGTTTTCTTATGTCAGTCATACATTAGACTTATGTCTGTATACAGTAATGTTGATGTTTCTGTTTTTGTTTTCTGTTTCTGTATTTATAATACTGTATATATGTCCTAGTAATGCATGGTGAACCTAAGTTCACTTATTAGTAATATTTATTACCTTTACTAATCCCATTACATCTTTATGAAAAGAAAAGAAAAAGAAAAATCGTATTTTTCTGCATTAATAAATATTTCGGCCTTATAAACATTCGGGAATGTGACACTCGGGAAAGGGTGTTGCATTATTTGGTATCAGAGCTGGCCGAGTCTTTTTGGGGTTTGTAGGTTATGGTCTGTCTTGTTTGTGTTGTGTTTTCTCTGATTGTTTTCTGTGTTATTGCTTCTGAGAGAAAACAATGTTGGAGAGGATGATGACTTTGGTCTATCCTTTTGTATTGTTTGTTCTCTGTGTTGTGTTTCTGTGAAGAAGACAACGATTGTTTGTTATTCTCTGCATTATTGTTTCTGAAGAGGAATGATATTGGGCAGGAGAATAATGTTTTTGCTTTCTTGTAAGTTGTCACTCGCAAAGTTCTTCTGAATGACTGTTTTCCGACGAGTGCAAGACGGATTGAAAGACATGGAGTTCCTGCAGCTACGTCAAGGAGGAATGTCTGTCAAAGAATATGCTGATCGTTTTGAGTCCCTGCTGAAGTCTTCAAGGTATTTCCATCTTCATCCCGATGAGGAGTGGAAGTGCACAAAGTTCGAAGAAGGTTTAAGGGACGAGATTCGAGGAGAGGTGCTACCTCTTGAGGTCAAAGAGTTCTCGGTTTTGGTAGATGAATGCTTTGTAATCGAAGATCTGATGAAGACTCGTGGAGGAAGGCAACGTCACTCTGGACCGACTAGGTTCCATAAAGGCACCAATGGTCGTGATGATAGGTCTCGATGGAAACCATATTCGAAACAGCAAGGTCAACAACAACGTTCTGTAGGGGGAAGCAGTGGGAGTATTAGTCAATTTGGAAGCGCCCCAAAGAAGTGCATGAAGTGTGGCAAGAACAATCATGTCACCAGAGAATGCTTAATCAAGGGAATCATATGCTTCAAGTGTGGGAAGCCAGGACATACTTCACGCGAGTGTGTGCAATCAAAAGCTACACATTCTGTCAACGATGTGCAAACAGTGAAGCCTAAGGCAATGAGTGGAGTTTATAATGGGGATGATGCTGAGACTTCTCAAAAGGAAGATTTGATTCACGGTCACATCGTCGTGGAAGGTAGAACCTTATCTGTATCTTTCCTTACCCTTAGATTTGGTAATTCTTGCACTTTCTGCAAAGCCCGTTATAACTGCGAAAGTTTGTTTGAACTGTTCTATTTCTGTAAAAGATAGAACGTTTTTGATTGATTTAATCTGTTTGCCTCTTTCGCAAATGGATTTGATCATAGGGATGGATTGGTTATCTTGTAACTATATCCTATTAGACGGTGCAAACAAAACCTTAGTTTTTCCTGATTCGGATAATTCTGGATTTGGACTGCCAACCAAGGAAACGTTTCTTTGAGAGGAGGAGGAGCAAAACGAATACATGTTACTAACGAGTTTCCGGAAGTCTTTCCTGAAGACGTACCAGGTTTACCGCCAGTCCGAGACATCGAGTTGTGATCGATCTTGTGCCAGGAATAGGACTAGCGTCTATGACACCTTATCATATGGCACCTGCTGAGTTGGAAACCCTGAAGGAACAGTTGGTGGACCTATTGGGAAAACAGTTCGTTAGACCCGGTGTGTCGCCGTAGGGAACGCCTGTGCTGTTGGTGAGAAAGAAAGATGAAACATCTTGCTTATGTGTGGATTAGCGCCAGTTGAACAAAGTTACCATTCATAACAAGTATCATCTTCCGAGAATAAATGACTTGATGGATCAGTTGAGGAGAGCGGCAGTTTTCTCCGAGATTGATTTGCGATCGGGTTATCACCAGATTCGTGTGAAGACAGAAGATATACCGAGGACAGCGTTTCGAACACGCTATGGGCACTACGAGTATCTTGTGATGCCGTTTTGTATGACGAATACTCCTCTATATTCATGGATTACATGAATAGGATCTTTCGTCCATATCTAGATAAGTTTGTGGTTGTTTCATAGACGACATACTCATCTATTCGCGAAACCAGGAAGTACACACTGAATATCTTAGTGTGATTCGTCAGGTTCTGAAGGAGAAACAGCTGTATGCAAAGTTGTCCAAGTGTGAGATTTGGCTCGACGAAGTAAAGTTTTTGGGTCATGTGATTTCAAAGGAAGGATAAAGCGTTTGAATGGACTGAAGCCTGTGAGGAAAGTTTGCAAGAATTAGAGAGAAGGTTGACTACTTCACTTGTGTTAGTGCTGCCTGATCTCAAGGGAACATTTGTGTTCACACTTCTACATATTCCTCAATGTATTAGACAATTGAGTGAATTGGTAATATGGTGTCCATTGGTCTGGACATTTTCGTATTACTTCACTGAAAGTTTTGTTATTACTATTTCTTGAGTTATAACATAACATAAACAACTTCTTGATACTGAAAGTTTCTTGATGAAACTTAGTCTAATCACTTTTACTTTTGGTGAAGGTGATCCAGTCTGATTTTTGCCAGACTGTTTATCTTTTGATTCCCAAATTTATTGGAAGGTTCTTATGAAAGAAGGAACTTTATTAGAGTCATGGATGTAAACATGTATTAGCTATGCATTTTTACACTCACGAACCTACTGAAGAGTCTTTTTGCATACTGGATATTCCTATATTCATTCCAGAATGGTAAAATTCTTTTGTTATTTTCTTCTGAGACCAAGACCAGGAAAAATTTCCTTTGTTGAAAATTTCTTTCCTTAATCTTCAGCGACTGAGTAGGTTTGGTTTTAAGTCACGGAATTTCGAGGACGAAATTTTTTTTTAAGAGGGGTAGGAATGTAACGCCCCGATTTTCACGTTTTCTAATTATTCAGTATTTTAATGTCTTTATTTTATTCGAGGTCTTATGAATGGAAATAAAATATTCCGAGACCATAGTCATGCTCGACGATATCGTAGGAAGCTACGATTAAGTTTTGAGTCGAAAACTCAAACGGAGTCCGGTCTGCGTTTTTACACTGACAGTATGATTTTACTGCTCAGAAGACCTCAGATGGACCCGTGAACGAGACAGTAAGTCTTAGAATTCGATTATCTACGTTTTGGTTAAATTTCGAAAAAATTTCAGAAAAATAACTTCCTGACCTTCGTTCGGGCGAAATCTTCAATCGGGTGACGAACGGAGCCACATATGGATTTACCGGGACTCGCAAACCGATAATCTTGATATCACAACATTCCAGGACACTTGGGAGAGTATGCCAGAGTCGTCATGACGATCGAGAAAATCTAGACGCAAAATGACCAAAATGCCCCTAACCTTAGTCTTTTGCACTTTTACCATTTTACCCTTTTGGCAAATGACCATTTTGCCCTTAAGTGACTTGTTTTAAGGCTGAACTCAGCCCCTCACACTCTCATTTTCGCACAGCCCTCTCAAAAAGAGAAGAACACCATAGTTACTCTTGAAGAAGCACCATTGTTGTTCTTGAAAAAGCTTGGTTTCTTGTTGGAATCACTTGATTCCTTGAGCAATCTTCCTTCATTTCAAGGTAAGATCACTTCTATGATCTCTTTGCTTCTTGAATATCTCTTTATTTCAAGATCAAGATCCATTTTCATGAAAATTATTTCTTAGATCCAAAACTTTGAAAATCCATAGGAAATTGTAGAAAAATCATTTTGATGTGAGACCAATTTCTTTGAACTCACATCATTAATCTCTACCTAAACCCAAGAGCTTATGATTCAACTCTCATCATAGCTCAAAAAGCACATTAGGGCCGAATCCTTCTTGATGATGATGAATAGTGTTTTCATCAATTTTTGATTTTTAACACTTGATTTCATTCTTAGCTTTCCTAATGCCTTTGAATCCATGAAATGGAAAACCAAGATCAATTCCTAGCTTTATTCTCTTTAGGGTGGCCGAAACCCTCTTTGTGAGAATTGTTGAGTTTGGTTTGATTGTTGTTTAATGATTGATTGTTTGGTTGTTGTAGTTGGTGACAACTATCAGGAGGTTCACAAACCGATCAACCGACTTTGATCTGGGAATCTGCTCTTCAACAGGTATGGGGAGAAGAACCTCATCACACCAAGATGGTGGTGGTGAAGATGGTTGTTTACTTTATGTGTGGGTGAAACCCTTTAGTTTGGGTTCACTTTTAGTTGTTATGTTTTGTTAAGTTCTCATGGAGAACAAGAATGTCATGATGAGTTTATGCTTTGGTATGTTGTGTTGTGTTTTAGCATATGTTGATGATGAGATGATTGAATGAAAAACCATTTTCATGTATGTTGAAAAACCTACTTTGATCACTAGATCAAGTATGGACTTTTATTGTTGATTATGAGACCATAATGTGTGATGGACTTGGATGTTTGATTATGATGTAGTAATGTGTATTATGGTTATCATGATTGTGTAAGTATTGTGAGCCATACTTTGATTGGTTGATGAAGTAAAACTTCACATTGATTCCTAGTTGGCTATTAGCCATGACCTTGAGGAAAGGAAGGATATGAATAGTTCTTGGACAAGTCAAGTTTTGATGTAAAGAAAGTGTTTTCAATAACTTGTGTTTTTCAAAGAAAAACCCTAAGTGACTTTAAAGGGGATTAAATCTCAAAGTGGTTTCACCAAAGTGAAACATGTTTCATACCTTATCCTTAGTTCATCTAGCTAATCAAGTGACTCAAAATGAGAAAAGAAGTGTTTTCATGAAGAGAATCAAAATGGTTCCATAAGGTTGATGTCTTGTTTTAAGGCAACTTTCGCTAAGCGAATTTACTTTCGCTACGCGAAAAACAGGGAAAGTCTAAGTTGGGCATCATTGCCTCATTTTCGCTAAGCGAATTCATATTCGCTAAGCTAACTCAGCAAATTTCGCTACGCGAATTACATCTCGCTGAGCAATCCAGAGAAGTCTCCAATAGAGGTGTAACCGTCTGAACTTTCGCTAAGCGAAATCATTCTCGCTAAGCGAATAAAGTGAAGTTTCGCTACGCGAATTCTGTCTCGCCGAGCGATCCAGAGGTGTTTCTAAAGAGATGTAACCGTCTGAACTTGCGCTAAGCGAATTCATATTCGCTAAGCGAATCCAATACATTTCGCTACGCGATTTGTGTCTCGCCGAGCGAACCAGAGGAGTTCCAAAAGAGGCATTGTTGTTTCAATTTCGCTAAGCGAATGTAAATCCGCTAAGCGAATTTCATGTTTCAGAAAATGCTAGAAATGAAGTAAGTAGTTCAAATGTTGTTTCAAATCAAATGAGTGTATAATTGTAAAAGTTGTTTGGTTTACAAAAGGAGTTTTCTAACTCAATCGTAAAGTTTTACGCGTGAAAAACCTAAGTTAAGTAATTAACTTAGAGTTGAAGACAAGGGTTAATTAAGTATGGTATATGGTGGAACAAGACCATGTACTATACCATTGATGACTTAGTACATCAACGACTTCATAAGACTTAAGTGAAATCAACACCTGTTTCCTTAATTGAAAGACGAGGGATTAATATCTTAGAAAGGCTGAAAGACTTATCTAAGAGGATTCTCAATCCTTATTCATAATGCTTAGGACTTGAGACATAATTCATAAGACGTAAACACAAACACGAAACGTTTTGGTTTTCGAAAAAGTAGTTCGATGACGGACCGATGATTCGGATCCAGGTTAATCGTTCAATTGTTTCTGTCTTGTGATGACTGGAATGAGAGAGATCCTGAGGCTGTGCAGGTATGGGACTGTACAGTGGAAGGAATCCCGAGGCTATGCAGGTATGGGACTGTATAGTTAAGGGAAGGCATATAAGAATTGATTGGTACTACCCATATCAACAAGATTTATCTTCTTTTCGGGAGCTTAGAACATAAGAACTTTATAGTTAAGCGTGCTTGACTTAGAGTAATTATGGGATGGGTGACCTTCTGGGAAGTTTCCTAGAAAGCGTGTGAGTGAGGACAAAACACGCTGAAAAGACTTGTGTTGGTTTGTGGGGACAGTCGGCGATTCTGAAAGCAGTCTGGATCATTCCAAAGGAATCACGAGATATTTATCCGATGGATAATTGTTTTATCCGATGGATAATTGTTTTATAAAACAAAGATGTGTATAGTTCCTAAGGAAGAGAACCTTAGTGAACCTTGAGGTTTATCCAATGGATAGACATTGCTTGATCGCATCTGCTTTGTGTAAGCATTGGCATTTCATGTGCATAGTTGTAAGGCCTTGAGCCTAGGAGTTGAGCTTACACCTTGATGCGGGTGCGAATCTTACGGTGACGATCTTCAATGGTCTTTTTGGAGGTATCAGGGTTGGAAGGGCTGACATGTGACCAGTTGGTGATTCTTCTGTGTCGTGGCGAATCCATGCAATACACTGATATCCTCTACTAGATGCCGTACTTTTCATGTTTGGTCGAGAGTGTTACCGTAAAGCCAGATACGTGCACGTTACGAATGTTGTAGCATCTTGCTCATGGCTGGCAGAAATCGGAACATGTCCTCCCATTCACTCTCTCCGAATGTTTTGTTAGCTCCATGGAGTAGGGGTCAGAGTAGTACCCAGTGACATTGACATTGAGTCATATACATTGCATTGCATTGCATGGCTATTGATGTTTATGGCTATTGATGTTTACGTTTACTGTTATACATCGCTGTATTGTTTAAGGATGCCTTATATTATGCTGTTAAATGTTTAGCATGCTATTATGTTGTTAACTGCTTAACATGATTTATACTGAGAACCTTTGTAAGCATGTTGGGTACGCTGTTACCCGGTGAGTCGTCCCGTTTTTACTACTGCTATTTTGTTGTGTTGATGAACGGGAATCTCACCCATATCTGTATGTTTTCTGCTGGTACTTGCTGTTGATGCTTGAACAGATGGACGCGACGATGGTTCGGTTCCGCAGTCCCTTTGAGTTCGGAGGTGGACTCTTTTGCTGTTTTAGTTTTGTTGTCGGCCAGACTATGTCAGTTTTTGTAGTACCTTTTGGGAGCTACGACTCCTAGTACTTATTGTGTTTTCTTATGTCAGTCATACATTAGACTTATGTCTGTATACAGTAATGTTGATGTTTCTGTTTTTGTTTTCTGTTTCTGTATTTATAATACTGTATATATGTCCTAGTAATGCATGGTGAACCTAAGTTCACTTATTAGTAATATTTATTACCTTTACTAATCCCATTACATCTTTATGAAAAGAAAAGAAAAAGAAAAATCGTATTTTTCTGCATTAATAAATATTTCGGCCTTATAAACATTCGGGAATGTGACACTCGGGAAAGGGTGTTGCAGATTCAGCTTGTATCAGGAACCGATGAGCATTTATTCGTTTTAGGTACTTTGTTTCATAGAGTACTTTTATATGATAGACAATATTTTGAATATTGTATTTAACAATTTCACGCTTAAAATGTTATACCAATAAACATAATACAAACTTATAAACTAGTTGGACGTAAAATAGAAACGCTTCTCATGACAAGATGAGTCGTTGGACTCACGCTTATTTGCTTCTAAATAAGATCATAGTCCATAGATTGAGTCCATTAATCATTTTGTTCAGTAAACGATAGACTTTATTGATCTTAAGTTCTTGTACTTTTATACCTGCACACTTGAGATAAGTTCATTAGTCCATAAAACTCTTTGTCCATCTAAGTTAATCTTCTTGTTAACATCAAAACTTTAAGAGGTCATGAACCATGCATAACCGCTTTGATTCCAACATCTATTTTAATGAATGTAACTCTTCAAATAGATATGACAATCCATGATAAAGGATGACTTTTCAATAAATTAACCATAAGAATTTAAACATTTCAATAATTATTAAAGCATCACGAGACATAATTCTTACATTGTTCCACTTATCCCATATAACAATATTTTTATGGTTTAATAAAAAAGCATCATGCGCATAAAAATATAATGTTTAATCCTTGTTGGCTGTAACATAATATCGTGATTAATTAAAAATTAATGCCAGTCATGACAATTGTGCATCACTTTTTTTTCTCAACTTAAACCCTTCCATGTACGACAACATTAACCTTTTTCCTTAACATAATAATAATAAATTGTATGACCAATCTTGAACGTCTTTATTAAGACCTTTATTCCTGTTGTTATTGTTCTAATCCAGTAATATATACTAATTAAAAATAAGAAACATCTTAAAAAATTCATTATTTGAGCTGAGAGTGTCAAATTTAAGTAAAAAAACAATCATAATACAATATCATGCATCACATTACAAGAAAATCTTGTTTTAGTAATCGAAGTTAGCGATCAATATAAAACCAAACGCTATATTAGCGATCGGTCCAGTGATCGATGATAAAAAAATTAATCAAAATAGTGTTTCATTAAATTCAGCAACCGAATTCACGACCGATGTTGATCAATCGCTAGATTGGTTGCTAGACAGTCTAATTAGAACGTCAAAGTAGACTTCTTAACAACCCATCATATTGATCACTAACTTAGCCCCATTAAAATTTAAGAGGTTTAGTGACCGAAATACCAAACAATATAGTTTGGTCGCGCTATCCTTTGGTCACTAAATCGATCGCCACACTTATCATTAAAAAGTCAACTTAATTGACTCAAACTTAATTTACAAATTGATATATATCCGGTAGCTAAATTGCGAAGATGAAAATTCAGTAACTTCTCATCACCATTAATCATAAATTCATGTAGCGAAAAACATAATACTTACACTCTCAAATTTAACCACTCTAAAACAATTTTAAAAAAAAAAAAAAGATTGATCATGGATCAAAATCAAACATCACCAATGGAAAGCAATGAATTCCCAAACTCGTGCTCATTCTTGAAAGGAAAAGCATGAGTTCTTAAACCTTTTCTTTGATACCACATGTAAGAAATAATTGGTTTATGCATGAATAAACTATCATAAACATGTCAATTCCAAGATCTAGAACTTCATGTTTTTCACATGATTTGCAAAAGAGAGTATACCATTCTCCATGGGCTTGAATGATTAAATGATCTTTCTCTAACTAGACGAAGATAATATTGTAGAATATTAATTTTTCCTTCTTGATTCATTTCTTAATAGTACAATAATGATGGAAATAATGTACATCTCTTATGGGTAGAGTGAAGACCACATCCTAAATATATAGAGCATGATAAGATGCTTCCATTAGACACCTTCCTTCATAATATGTCTGTTTGAAATAATCACGTCATTACACAAAATATTAACTATTCAAATATATATGATAATACATGATAAAGAATGACTCTTTAATAAATTAACCAATAAGATTTAAACATTTCTATAATTATTAAAGGGAAAATTACACTCACCTCTCTCGAGGTTTAACTTAATTACAATCACTTTTGTTTTAGAATTTACATCATCCTCCCTTAAAGTTTATGTTATTATTATACTTATCTCCCCGAAGGGTCCTTGAAGGGGTTTTGATTGCCATTACACTAACTTCCCCGAAAGAGAGGGGAGTGTAACTTTTGAAACTAAAAAGATATTGAGTGTAGTTAAGTTAAACCTCAAAAGAGGTCAGGGTAATTTCTCCATTATATATTAAACCATCACATGTGACACAATTCTCACACTCTTCGGCCATAAGAAACTAATCATGGACAAGGAATTGAATGCCTACAAAATGTAACATGTTCGAAGTGTGGTCTAGCTTATTTTCTTGTTGTTTTCTGCTTTTTTTATTCTTAATTTCCTTTTTGTAGCTTTACTTTACTAGTAGCAGTCTCATTGCTCCTTTTGCAATAGCTTGTTCTTGTTTTGTTGTGATAGTGGGCAAAGTGGCTAAACCAAAACCAAACTTAACTTCAGTTCAACAGTCGTTGCAGATTTGGGATATTGTAGGGCTTTTCTTCCCCCCTCAAGTTTCTTCATTCATAGTACTTTTTGTTACTGCATATTGTATTTATATGGGAGGCATTTAAGGATCTTCATTACTATTCTTAGCAGTCCATTACAAATAGTGTAATGAATTTTATTCTATCCTTCCCCCTTGTTGATTCCGTACGTAGGCATTCAGAGTATGACAGTATAGGCAAGGTAACCTCTTATTTTCCCTTAATTTGCACCATT
Source organism: Ammopiptanthus mongolicus (assembly GCA_039655645.1). Classification (NCBI taxonomy): domain Eukaryota; kingdom Viridiplantae; phylum Streptophyta; class Magnoliopsida; order Fabales; family Fabaceae; genus Ammopiptanthus; species Ammopiptanthus mongolicus. Next base: position 85,521,672 of record CM077343.1, read on the forward strand.
GTATTTGTACAGAAAGTATTATATATATATATATATATATATATGGGATAAGGATTATCTTTTGGTACCGTAGTTGCATGAAAATACACAAATCAAAGCAAAAGAAGAGTATCGTGTTGGGACATTCTCAGTATAAAGCAAAGGGTTCCATGTCACGCTCGAAACCAGCTAAGTTCTCTCTCTCTCTCTCTCTGCGTTCGAGAAAGTGCAACAGAATCCTTCGTCCCACCTATAAAGAAAACCAACCACACCATTAATCCTTTGAGGTAGAAAAAAGAAAGACCACCTTCTCTTCTCTCCTTCTATTCTCTTCTTCTCTTGTCTTCTTATAAACCTAATCTCACCACAATCATCATGCAATGATAGGCTTTTCTGTTTTTTCTTTCATCTATGTCATAGCACTGTGAGGCATCCTCCTATGAGTCTATGACATAAAAATATACACAAGTATATTACATATATAAAAAAATGCATATGGGTAGTTGTAGTAGCTCTTTCCTTCCAAGGTTCTTGTTTGGAGCACTCTTGGTGGGGCTTGTTTGTCTTCTAGTTGTTGGAAACTTAAGTACTAGTGGTGGAGGAACACGAAAGCCAACTACACTATCCACGCAATCAGCAGAAAGACTCATGCAAGAGCATGTGAAAGGTAGAGATAATAAGCCTGTTAAGCGTGCAGAGTTGGATTTCAACTACATGAGTAAACGAAGAGTTCCCAATGGACCAGATCCAATTCATAACAGGTTTGTCTAGCTGACCTCAACACATACGCTACATATAGTAAACACTTTTTACTCACACGTTTGTACCACACATCTTTCTCACATCTACTTAACTACATGATATAGGTAAAATAGATTGATTGGTCATATACGTTTTTTTTCTTTTTTATATCGGTTTTATAAGTTTTATTTTTTTCAAATTGGTTCTACACGTTATGTTCCGTTTTCATGTTAGTCCTTTTCGTCAATTTCGACCTAACGCCGCCAGTTTTGACCTGACATGGCTATCACGTTCCGACACGTGGCTTTTGATCTGACGCCATAAGATCGAAATTGACGGAAATGACTAACGTGAAAACAGAACATAACGTATAGGACTAATTTGAAAAAAAATAAACTTATAGGACCGATGTGAAAAGTAAAAAAAAACGTATAGGACCAATCAACCTATTTTGCCTATGATATAACGAGAGTGTTGGTGTATAAAAAATGAGAAAAACTTAATTATAGTTAAATATATATTGATATGTAAGGTGATGTAAGTAGAAACATGTGTGACTAGCATCACTCAACTTTTTATGAAATATGAATTGGTTGGATTCTCTCCATCCAAATATCAAACATTGGATTAATCTAACGGTTGAGAGATCTCTCTTCTTAGCTGTTAGATTATTCCAATGGTTAATACTTGGATGGAGAGAGGATGAAGAGAGGTTTTAGATGGAGTGAATCCAAGTCTAGCTATATAGCATTGCAATGGTCATTGCCTTTTCTTAAATTCAATTTTATGTCACTGTTCATAATTAATTGGACTTTTACTGGGTTTCTGTAACATCATTTAATTTCCGGCATCAAGACTACATTACCTTGCTTTCAAATATTAAACTCGAACAAGCCATATAACTTGTATAGATAATACTACTATATAAGATATTCTGTCTCCAAGCACAACAACCTTATTAGTAGTCAAATCTATCTTCCCCACGTATCATAATCTAGAATTGTTGCATTAGATTATTCTCTCAAATGGCACTATGCCTGTTACCGAAACAAGACTCATATCAATTTCAAGTTTCGTGGTTCCTGCTCTGCTATAATGGAGCGTCATAAAAAGTAGAACAAGCCAATTATGAGGGTTCATTACACGCTTTAACTGTTACATTGAATTGTTGATTTGAGGTCTTTAACAGGCACGGTCCTTTTATAATAGGTTGTATATTTGTAATAATGTAAAGCTATTAAAAGAAGAATTAAAGTAGGGCTAACCACTTTATTCCACATATTAATTAATCATGAGTATTAACGTTATTAATCATTTCATTGGGTTCTCTAGATTAGCAACTTTTAACCTTTTCTTGGTCTTCTTTCTTTTTGAACTTCCTTTATTACTTTGAGCACTAGTCCCAAAAGCATGCATGAAGTGCAGGACTTAATACGAAACTATATGTCATATAGTATTCTATTATGCAATGTCCAATATAGATTATAATTTTATTCTGCTATTTACCTTAAAATATTATTTGATAATTTGGTTCAGGAGAGCTGGGAATTCTGGTCGACCTCCTGGTCAAGCTTAATTAGTCAATTGGGAATTCGGCAAGCTTCAGCACCCACGCAAAAATGATGACACATGATGTTAGCCATGTACTTGTGACTTGTGAGAACCGGGATTGATTAATTATTTGCATCCCTTAGCTTTTTATAATTCTAGAGTATGCATGCAAGTGCTAATTTCACTTACACAAATTGATTTGTTAGGAGAAGAGTTGAGCTAAAGAGAGGGGAAAAAAAAAAAAAAAAGGAAGCTCGTCCCACAGAAAATAAGCTCAAAATAATCAAAAGAAAGTTTATTCAGTTTCTGCAGAAACTGTAATTTAGTGAGAGTATATTTTGAACTTATCTTGTTAGGAGAGATTGTAGCGGGAGAGAGAAAGAGGGAGAGTAGTATCACAAATTTCAATGGAATGGATTTCAGTGTTTGCATGTAAAGCAAATAACATAGCTTTAAAGTTTAAAAAAGCCACAAAAGATTGAACTGAAGGACAAGATATTGTAGCAATAGCAGCAGCCATGCATGCTTTGGAGGACTACATCAAGTACAAGTCTCTATGTCACAAAAGAAACAGCTTTGGCTTTGGTTTGCCCACTATTATTTTGGAATTTCAGTGTTATTTTAATTGTTTTTATTGTAAAGATTAGGAATGAGCTCCTAAAGTAAAGTAAACTCCACCATTTAAAGGTGTTGGCGCACCTGTAAAAGAAGGGTGCTTGCATCTTGTGTTAGTCTTTTTCACTGGATTCTTCGGTGGGGCTGGTGAAACTGTTTGGTCTTTGGTCCATTCAAACATTTTATACTGTAATAGATTCTTATTATCTCGTGCCAATCAGAAGAGGTAAGAAAAGAATGGAATAAAAAAATAACTATTAAAAGGAGGGACCAAACATATGGTCTTCAAAGTGGAAGCTAAAGGGTGCTCTCAACTCAAGAATTTTTACCCTGCTTTCTTAATTTGTTGTTTTGATTATACGATCACAAGCAAATTATGCACCCAAAGCAAGTCAGATTCCAATTAGGACATTTACCAAAAAGGGGAAAGGAAAAAGAGTTTTCAAATTTGTGCTTTTGATGAGATTTAAGACAGGGAAACAGCACTATGTTTTTGTGTGCCCCAACAATTAAAAACTGCAGCTGTGGGTTTGCAAGAATATATCTTTAATTAGATTCCTATTATGAGCCCTCAAATTTTGTGCTTATAGAGACAGAGTTTGTGTGAAGAATTGATTCTTATTTTGGAGAAATGCTAAGCACTGTGTAACTGTGTTACAGTTCTCAGCTATTTCATGCTAATGAACAACAATATGTTAGTGCTAACATTTCCGATAAATTTTATTGAATGAGTTTTCATTTCTTACTTCCTTTAGATGTTGCGTATATTGAATTCTTATCACATGTCTATTATTTTTGGGACTATATGATTCCTTAATTAAGACTGGCTGAACTTAAAACAGACATATAATAAAATAAGGATCTTGCTCCCGTACCCATCAATTCAAAGGGTTTTGGTACCCTATAATTGGATACTATTGTTTAAAGGTATTACTTGTTTCAAATATTTTTTTATCTTGTCTTTTATATCTAGAAATACAAGCTAATCTTCTTTTTGCTTTAGTAAGGATTTCTTGTTCTATTTCTTTAAGGTCCTCATTCTCTTTAGGATAATTCCTTCAAAATGTTTTATTTTTTTTCTCAAATAATTCATTGCTTCCAAAATATCATATGTCAAGATAACATCAAATTTTTCTATAAGAGTAATTATTTTTCCGGACATATGTAATCCTAATTCTTCTATATATTCTATCATTTCCTTAATTGATTTTCTAAACGGATCAATCTATTTTCTCTCCAAAGGATACCTTTTTCAATTAATTTTCTAACTTGTTCATCTAAATAATCTTCTTCTTTATTTTTTAACAAAGTAGACAGATATGCATATTCATCTTTGAGTTGTAATTTTATTATTTGTATTGTTTCCTTCATCTGGATCTGGTTCATGCTGCAAAATTTTCTAGTTCGTTTTTTATTCTTTTTAGCATTTTTATTTTATAATCTATTATCCCTTCTATTATACATTCATCGATAAAATCTCCAATTTCTTGTTGTTTCCAATATTTAATTTCTTTCTTAATTTTTTTAACCATTCTTTTAGCATAGTAATAGTTTTCATGCGATTAATCTTTCAAGTCTCTTTTTTATCCATTTTTCTAATTTTAAATGATATTCTAACATACTTATTTTAAGCCAACAGTCTTGTAAAGTTATTGGGTTATCTTCTTGCCAATAGATTATCTTTTTGCGATTAGTTTGTAGCCATTCTTTTAGGGTGAGATAAGTTTTCATGCTATTAGATTTTCTAATCTTTGTTTAAAAATCTGAATACGTATTTCAACTCGTCTTATTTGGTTTTTAATTATAGGGTTAGGATCTTCATCATCTAATTCTTTTTAAAGTTTTACAATAATTTTTTAAATTGTTTATGGTTATTTTTATGTAGCTAGCAGTTTTCATTATCTAGCTCTGATACCAATTTTGGCCCAGATTTTTAGTAGTTGAGTTGATTTGTTTTGTTGTCATATTTTGTTTTTTATATACAGAGTTAAATCGTTAACTTGATTTACTAATTTATTAGTATTTTCACTGGTACTTGTACTTTTTTCAGATTCGAGTAATTGAATAGGTCTAGGAATATAAGGTATTCTTAATGATTCAGTTTTCTTTAAAAAAGTTCCTAACTCAGTTATTTCATTTTTCCGTGGATAGTAAATTTTTCCAATATCTTCAAATAGTTGAGGGATATCTATTCTATCATTATTTCTAAAAGTAATACTATGATGAGAATTTGTTAATGCATAATTTACACAATATGTTACTGAAAATATTTTATCTCCTGATCTCATCAAATTTTTTCTTAAGAATTTATGTTCTAGAGTTAAGGATTGCTCTAATCTTTGAGTGCTTAATGGGATTCCTATATTAGGATGAATTTCAAATTTTAGTTTAACATAAGCTAAGTTTCCTTCGATAACTCCTAATATTTTATCACGGACATCAGTTATGCGTTCGTCTTTTAAAATTAACTCTATAGGGGAGTCTATTCCTTCTTGAAAAGTTGTTTTTATTAGGATTTGAACTGCTCCTATGTGAATATATCCTATTTTCCTTCTATGTGCTTCTATTTTTAAATTTTGTCTTAGTTCTGAAATCTTTTTTCGGTTTAAGAGTTGGATATTTGTACTACCTTGGGCTTCTGTTATATCTATGGAAGTTTCAGTAATTATTTTTCCATAGTAAATGATATTTTCCTTCTGAATGAATCTCTTCATTATTCCTCCTAATTTTTCTTTTCCTTTCATATTTGCAGTTTTAGAAAGATTTAATTCTTGTTTTTGTATCTTTTGAAATAAACGAGGGTTAATAAGAATACTTCCTTGATAATTTCCATCTTCTTCAGTAATTTGAAGGTGTTCTATATCATCATTAGTTTCTCTTATTTCAGATTCAGGATTCATGATTATTCTAAATTTATGAAAGCTAGTAGAGTTGCAACATACCTGATTGGTTTTAATGCGTTATAGTATTTTTTGGTCCACTGCTGCTTCCGCGTTCTGAGTTCATGATGGATCTACTTCGCCTTTGTGCTTCTGATTGGATTTGAGCATGATTTGGTGCATAAATGATTGATCATTGTAAAATAAGTGAGGATAAATGATGATAAGTAGAAGAGTAATTTATTGATGAAAGTACTTACAGGGTGGTATTCGCAGATACCTAGTATCCTCTAAGATGAGACTATCAGCTTTCCTCAACTTGGGGAAGCTCGGGTGAGAGTTTTCTCCAACTGATTCACTCTGATTTGCCTCAGCATAAGAGGACTTACTTATAGGCTAAGGGATTATTAATTATTTACATTATTGACCCTATAGTACGTAAGTGCTTACATCAGAAAACTAATAATTCAAATGCTGTCGTCACTGCTTACATCATTCTTCAATTATTGCTTCATCGTCGGAATCTTTTCCTTGTGGCAAACAGCTAGTAGTGGCTTCTGATGTGGCTTGCTTTATGCATCGTTCACATGCATGATTACCATTTTCTTTGATTAATGAGCATAATTTGTGGAGAATAGCAGAGCAATAATTCATAGCGGGTCCCTCTAGTGCATAGAATGGCATCTCGAAGTTTGTCAGTAAGGTTAAGTCCTTTTCTCTGATGAGCCTTCCACTGGTTTTGCTTAGAAGCAAAGTATTTGATCCTTTGTACAGAGTCTTGATGAATGATTCTTTTCCAATGGTTTGACATTGAGAGTATATACTGGCTAATTGATGAGCTATGAAGTTATTAATTTGATCTTCATCATAATCTACTTCAGTAGGTTCATCCATCAATGGGAAATTATTATTGCTGATACCAATAAAAGCTAAATGCTTAGCTGGTTGTTTGGTTGTGAAATCTGGATAAGCTGAATAGAATTTTAAGAAAATATCTCTTTCTCCAGCTATATTCTTTCTAAATAATTGGACTGCTTCTTTGAAGTAGTAAGGAAATAGGTTAATTTCTTCAAGATTGGGACTTAAATAAAGACATTCAATTAGTCCAAATTGGAATAATTTGAACGTTAAAATTGATGGTGCTCCTGGTGTAAGTACTGCTTTGGTGGCGAATAATTTTCGGTCCAACATATACATGCAATTGTTTTTTTCTTTTTCAGTCCAATGAATTAGTCTTTTGAGGTGTTCATAAAAGTTTTCTTTTGAAAATTGGACTTGAAGTTCATGTTCTTTTCTGGTAATTATTGGGAAATTATCCAGGGAAGATGGAATTCTTCCTAGAACCTTTAGTGCTTTTCTTGGTTCTGGATTCAGAGTGGTGGTTTCTGCAAAAGTTCTTGGTCCAAGATAAATTTCTTTACCTTTGGCAATCTGAAAATCTTTTAAAGCTTTTTCTACTTCTTCCTTTGTTGCATAGGATTTATGAATAACTCCGGGAACTTTCTGACAATGGGGAGCTGCTTTATGCCACTCGTCGTATATTCCGGGAAATGGTCCGTTAAAAATAGCGTACCACTTTTGATTTCCTTCTTTTTGGGCTTGCAACTTAATTTCTGCTGGAATTGCTTGTTCTAGGAAACCTTCAGTTTCTAATTGTAAATCTAATACCTTGATGTCTGCTTCGAGCAATTCTAATGCTTTCTTGAGTTCTCCTTGCCTTTTTAGCATCTCTGTCGTTCCGCGCTCCATTCTCTGGATAGTATATCTGCAAGAACATTCTTTTCTCTCTTAATATGGGATATTGAATAATTATATTCGGATAATTTCATTTGTCATCGGATCAATCTTCCTTGCTTATAAGTGCCTTTATGATTAAGATTTTTAAAACCTGCTACATAAGTAGAATCGATTCTAACAATAAATTCTTTATCAAGCACATAAATCCGATGTTTTTCCAACATCCGAATAAGTGCTAAAGTCTCTTTTTCATGAGTAGGATAATTAATTTCACTGTCTGTAAATGTTCCAGACATGTATCGACAAAGTAATTCTTTCTTCTATCCAGGGGGTTTTGCTTTCATAACTCCTCCCCAACATTCATGTGATGCATCTGTTTCAATAATAATTAGATCATCATCGGCGGGATGATATAATTCTGGAAGCTGTTGACATAAGTTTTTTAATTCAGTAATAAGTGCTTCATTCCCCTTTGTCCAAGATCAAAGAGCATCTTTCTTTAGTTTTTGTTGCAGTCTTTTTCGTTTTGCTGCAAGATCTTTGATAAAACCTTCATTTGAAATGTAGGTTAGTAGTCCAAGAAACCTTTGTAATTCCTTTTTATCTTTTAAATTTACAGGAAAGTTGCTAAGTTTTTCTAGAACGTGTTTCTACATTACTAATTTTCCTTTTTCTATTTCAAGACCTAAATAATTTATTTTGCTTTGAACTAAAACTATTTTCTTTTTACTTAATACTACTTCGTGTTTCAAGAGTTTATTAAGTACTAAAGTGACTTTCTGATAATGATCTTGTAAATCTTTGTTGGTAAAGACCAATATATCATCTATGTAAATAAGGCAAAAATCTTTATATTCTTTGAGTATTGAATCCATGTATCTTTGAAAGATTCCAGGGGATTGCTTCATTCCCATGGGAAGTACATTCCATTCATATTGTCCTTGAGGACAACTAAAAGCTGTTAATGCCTTAGATTCTTCGTTTAATTTTAATTGATAAAAACCTGATTTACAGTTAAAGTACTGAACCAGAGCATATTTCTAATTTGTTCGATAATTAAGTCTTTTCTAGGAAGAAAATATGCATCTCCTTCCATTGGATCGTTTATTTGTTTATAATTGATTACCATTCGTCGTTTTCCACGTTTAATTTCACTATGATTTTCTACATAAAAAGCTGGAGCTGAGTGCTTACTTTTGGATGGGCGAATTAATCCTTTTGCGAGCATTTGCTTAATATCTTCAGCAAATTCATCTCTATCTTGTTTAGTATAAATCATCGGTTTACATTTTACTTCTTTAGTAGGATCTTTTAATTTTAATGTGATTAGTACGGTGTTTTTATTATTTATATTCGGATCTAGTGGATGATCACTACATAATTTTTCTAGTAAATCTTCAATGTGGGCTGGAATTTTTCTATTTGGTTCGAAATTAATTAGGGCATAGCGAATTTTTTGACAAATGATAGTAAATAGTTCACCACGCTGCAGCTTGCTAAACTCTGATTGCTTTGTAAAATAGGTACATTGAGAGAAATGATAAATTGGTATAGACAAGATTTCGCGGGTTTGGGTATTTCGTATATATGGTGTACGTAGAGTAATGTAATCTAAGTATTGACAGAAAGGGGCGTAAAGTCTAAGAAGTTATTACCTAGGATGACATCTATTCCTGTTTCTTGTTGATAAATTGTTGGGACAATAAATCGTTTTTGTTGTATTTGTATGGTTATACGTTTAACTACCCAAACTCAAGAGTGGATAAATTCGTCAGCTATTTGTATTTTTAATGGTTTTTCGAGGTATTCCCAGTTGTCAAATAATGCTTTTGTTGCTAAATAAATACTTGCACCAGTATCTATGTAGGCTTCAGTTTCTTTATTACTTTTTTCTATTCGGATTTTAATATAAGTACTATTCGGATTCTGTTTCTTCTGAAGATAGTTCATCATGTTCAGAATATTCATGAACACTATTGTCAGTAGTACTTAGTTCTTCTTCTAGTGGTTCTAGAGCGTATATTTTATAAACTTGTTTTATCATTTTAGCTTTTTCTATAAATTCTTTTTCGTTCTTCTGAGGACATTCGTTTGCGTAATGACCTTCTTCATTGCATATCCAGCATACACACTTCTTTTTTCCTTTTGGGCAATATTTTTTAGGTGTACCTTTTTTCTTAAAGTATTTTTTCTTTGTATCTTTATAGGCTTTTTTCTTTGGGTAGGTTTTTCTTAATCTCGGTTTTCCTTTTTTATAATATTTTCTTCGTCTTTTTATAGGATTACATCCGTAATTTCCTGGTAATTCTATTTCTGGTAAGTCGCAGCAAATTACATTTCTTCCTCTATTTAATTGTCTTATTGTTTCTCGATTTAGACATTGATCTCTTAATTCCTTTAAAAGTACTTGAATAATTCCTCCTAAGGTTTTACCTGTAGTTAATGGATTAGCTAACCAAATAGTTTTTATTTTTTGATTAAGTGGAAAGGGTAGTTTATTCATAAAAATTTCTTTGTATGTTTCTTTTGTTTCTGTATCTAATTGATAATAGTATTTTTGGTATTCACAAATAAAACTTCCTATATCACACATATCACATATTTGCATTTTATTTAAGTGTACTTTAGCGGTTTCATGTAAATATCTTTTTACTTCGGCACCTTGTTCAATGCTGGCAAATCCTATGAATTCTTCATAAATTAATTCCATTATAAACCTTGCAAAGTCTTGGTTTGTGGGTGTTCGCTGTATATATTGCTGCCATTTTTCTTCTTTGATTCCATTTAAAAAAATTTACCCTGAGGTTTTATAAAATATAACATTCTTAATTGAGTTTCTATCTAGGTTATTAAATTTGTCATCTGCTGCCATAAGCAGGGTAAGTTCATTAATACATTGTAAGAGTATCTCTTCCTTATTTTTTGCACAATCAAGATTTAGGATATTTCCTGATTTAATACTTTCATATCTTGGTTTAAATTCATCTGGGATTTTAGACCATTTATTATTTCTTTTTATGTATCCATTATTATGCATTGTTTCTTTTTTCATGTTTTCCCATTTTTCAAATATTTCTTTTTCTCTTTTTGTTTCTTTTAGGTACCATACTACTACTTGTTTCTCCATGATGCATTCGTATCTCGTTAAAATCTGTTTCATCTGAAGAGGAGCTATAATTTAGAACTACTTCTTCAGTTTCATTTGGAGTTGTGTTAATTGGTTCTGCTACTTGTATTTGATTATGTTCTTCTTCAATTATTTTTAATTGTTCAAGAAGTTGTTGAATTTCTTCTAAATCAGTTGATCTTTTTATTGTTTCAATATAATCAGTTTTTATCTCTCCATGTTGTTCTTGGTGTTAAAGATTCTAAATAATGTAACGGTTCGGGCTTCTTTTCATTTAGTAATTCTTCTAAATCTCTTTTTGTAATAGGCTTGTTACTAATTTCTTCTTCTAATAGGATTTCTAATTGTATAAGAACTTTCTTTAGTTTCAAATCATCTTCATTTTCTATTTCCTTTTCGTTATCTATAGTTCTTTGTGTTTCATATATGTCTGTATACTTTGTTTGTTCGTTGTGTGTATTGTGATAAATATATTTTGCAATTTTGGAAGTAGTTTCTACAACTTGCATTATATTATTATTTATTTGTTCTAATATTTTTTCTAATTCTTTATATTTTTTATCAATTCCTTCTAGTAGACTCATGATTTTTATTAAGAGGGTACTGGTACCCTCAAATATGTCACGGTACCAGAGAAATTGCCATAAAATAATGAAGAAGAAGCTTTTATATTAATTTTACTTAATTTCTAGGTGGCAACATGGATGATGCTGAATTTGTTTACTGATATATATTTTTATAAAGGAATTGACTCCTCGTGAGTTTGTCTCATATCTTAAGTAAGAAATTGATGGTATATCCAAATTTGATTTGGTAAAGTGTATAGAAATTTTAATTCATTAAGAATACTCACTTTTTCAATTTAGAGATCATATCACTTTAGATGAACTAAATTCTTTTATTATAAGATGAAAATTCATAACCGAGTAAACCCATCTGTCAGTTGGTTGTGAACATGATCAAAATCAGTCTTTCAATACAAAAAAACATAATATTTCAAACATAATTCGGGCCTAAGCCTAACCCGGAGAAAATTAATATGGCCCAAGACCTAACGTGAAACTTGAAGTAAAATGAAATAAAGAATCAATTTGAAATTAAAACTAAAAATCTGAACATAATAAAGTAAAACTGAAAAAATTGATCACAAATACAATTAAACCAAATTTGGACAAGATCGTTGACTTTGTTACATAAAAATATATTTATTCAAGATCGTATGCAATTGAAGACTTAGACAATAGTCTACTTTTTATACGAATCAGACAATCAATTAGTATATTTCATAAATGAAGTAAGTTCATATAATACAAGTAAAGCTACATTAGTTTATATGGGCAGTTATTTAAAAATCAGTCCAACTGGATTAGTCCAATCGGTTGAACCATCTATCGGGGCATCCCTCCTGTCCTGGTCGAACCATAAAACCAATGAAGTGGTTTGACCGCTAAAAGCATCAAAAACCGATTAAACTAGACTAAAATAGGAAATCGGAACCAGCAAACCGATCGATTCAACTAAAGAAGTTAAATTATTTTTTATTTTTTAAAGGAAGGTTAATAATACTAATTAGTGTAAACCAACTTTTATTTTGACTTTTGTTACATCATATAAATTATAAGTTTCATTTTCTCTCTACTCATATAAACTCGAACATGGATTGTTAATTTACTATTATCAAGATCCAATTTGTTGCACTTTACTTTAAAGTTTAACTTTGTAATTAACTTGGATTTGTTGTTGTGTGCTTGGTTTGTTATTGAACAATTTGGATTTGATATGGAAAATTGAACCCTGGGTTGAAATTCGATTTGTAGATTGATCTCTTTCTATATATATATATATATATATATATATATATATATATATATATATATATATAATACGCCCCAATTCGATCACTGGTTAAATCAATTAAACCTTGAATCACTCTTCTTTTTTATCCTCTGGTGGGAGCGATTTTTAACACATTGGTTTTGGATAATGATCTAAGCACAACACACTCTCATAAATCGAAGAGAGTTGCTATTTGCACCCCTTTTTACTTCTCACACCTCCTCCCCCTTCTTTCAATTTTTTCCCTAAATACCCTCCCAACACATCACCTTCCCTTCCCACCTATCAACTTCCGGAACCCATCCCCATTTTACTTCCCACGCCTCCCTCCCCTTCAAACTTCTGGAACCTAACCCCTTTCCTTCTTCCCCTAACGTGTTGATACTCGTGCACCTCAAGAGGAGGTACATGCAGATGATGTCCCCTTTTCGGCTGAGTCATTTCCGAGAGTCTTGATGATACGTCTTTCCTTATGTCATTTGCAGATCATGTTGCTACTCAACTATGGAGTAATGATGTAAGTAAGCTTCTATGGTTGGATTTTGGTTTTATGTTAAAAAAAATTCTTATAATTAACGTAACTTCTATGACTGCAAGATTATCATGAGCTGAAGGTCGTGACTTATGGTAAAAACTGCAAGAATTGGCTATAGAGGATGATACATACAGCACGTGGTGGATAACTCTGGACTGGCACTCTTGTTCCACTGCAGCTACGGCATGGTAAACAAGCGGTTGTTGTATGCTTTGCTAAGTGGTGGCATAAAGATACCAGTAGTTTCCACTTACCTTGTGGAGAGATGACGATCACCCTAGAAGATGAATCGTTTTATTGCATCTACCAGTCACCAGTGCCTTTTCTCGCATCTTGTCAGGTCAAGAGATATTGTATGCGCCTATTCGGTTGATCTCTTAGGGGAGAAAGTAGTAGAGGCATTTATGGAGACGGACGCTACTAGAGGTGCACATGTTCGTTTTAGTTGGTTACGGGATGTCTATGAAGGAACCTTTTTAAAACACAAGAAGGGGGTTGAATTGTGTTTTTTGAGTTTTTTTTTAAAAAAATTTCGCAAACAGATATACTTTCGCAAAGGGTTGGACGCAAATATGTTAACGAATGCAGAGAGCATGTACAATCAAAGGTTGGACGTTCGCTGTGAATGTTTACTTTTAAAGACACGCGCGTTAAGAAAACAATTCAATCTCAAAGAATTAGTTAAAAAGCAAACTAAGACAAGTATAAGGGAAAAAAGAAAGACATAAAGATGTTATTCTAATTCACTCTTCACCAAAGAGCTACGTTCAGTCCCCTTTACTTGAGAGTTTTTTCCACTATAATAAAAACTTTGTCACAAGTATTCAACACCTCTTCAGGCAAGTATTCAACACCTCTTCAGGCAAGTATTCAACACCTCTTCAGACAACACAAAATATTCTTTTACAGTCAAGCCTCTTCAGGCTCAAGTATCCTTTTTCAGACAAACCTTTTCAGGCTCAACCAAGATGGTTTGAATAAAGAGTTTTGTTCTACTGATTCACTATGTGTGAGGGTTTGAAACTTAAGTACAAAACTCTGAAACTATACTCTTCGCAGAGAGTGATATGAAAGTTTAAGAACAGAGTAAGCTTGTATGGTATTGATTTATTTTGCTAGCTTGTTATCTCGTGTGAAAGATTGTGCGTTGTTGTGCCACTTTTCTTCTTCAAAGTTGATGGTATTTATAGCCTTCAAGTCTTGAAAAATCTTCATTCTTCAACGGATGGAAAAAAACCGTTTTGATTCAGAATAAAATGCATTATCCTGTTGAGTTTGATAACTTGTTGAAGATCTTCTGAAAAACAAAGTAGACTATCTGGTTGATGGATCAAAGTAGTACTGACACCTTTTCCTTATACCCGAAAGTTGCCTTTTGTCTTTCCTTTTGGAAATAGTCAAATCCTCGTGTCAGGAACATACTGGCTTCGGCGATTTTGTTGGTACGAAGATTACAATCAATAGTTGTCTAAAGGATATTAGACTTTTACATGGAGAATAATAAATTCAAACTGATATAATTACAAGTTCACACTAAGTTACAATCTAGTTTATTTAAATGTGATGGACTTTTACATTGGACTAAAAAAATCACAGAACAATTACATGAAGAGTCTTTGGACTTAGATAAGAAGGTTAAAAGCTTTTAGTCTAGCGTGATCAAGAAGCTAGGGCTTTGGACGAACACTAAGTCTTTGGATTTAGAAAGTCTTTGGACTTAAAAAGATCTGCACACTCAAATAAACACATTAGTCCAAAACAAATCTTTGTTCATTCAATTTTAGTGTTTTGTTAACATCAAAACCTTAAAGAGTTTATGGACCATAACCACTTTGGGTCCAACAATCTACGAGATACAGTTACAGAGTGAGAGCATTTCTACTGCATTTGGTTGGTTGAACCATTTTTGCTGACAAGAGCGCGTCATATGTTGACGTAGCATTCTTGGAACTATTTCACGACCTAGACATCTGCGATAGTTATGCATTTTCCGAGTATTAGCTTTTGCCACTTGACCATGGGATACACTGAAGACACACCTCGAGCCAGTCGCTGGACACCTGTGAAGGGTACGCAAGTTAGGTGCTTCCATTCTGGACTGCTCTGGATCAGTTGACGACAGGTATGTCTGCTGGATGCCATATGGGGATTATAGAGAGCACCACCCATTTTAGGAGATCTCTCTATATTCAGGGTACATAAGATGGGGTCCACTTATGCATGTGCAACCAGAGAGGGTGTTACGCCATTACGGACACATGCAGGGATTCGTAGGTCATTGTGTGAGGTTACCGGTATGGTGACATCTGCTGATGAGAGAAACAAAAGATGGCTATACATTATGCAGATCATGTGGTTGATGACGCCACCAGTCGCCAAAGGACCTCGCGTGACATATCCAGCATAGTGTGTTGATGGATACCTCTAGTGGTTCCACAGGATCTCGCACCCTTACGTCATACCACCATGTGAGGGAGACTCTCCTAGGGTGCGAGTGAGAGAGCCTGTTAGGATGCTTAAGTCTAGTTCTAGCAGCACCCATCCTCCTGTGGTTAGTTTATATGCATTCACATGGGATTATATGTTATCCATATCACATTATTTTGGGGTACTTAATATGTTAAAATGTTATTTTGTAGGCAAAGTTCGGAGAATTACTGACCTACTTCAGTCGATACTTGACAGAGGGATGGTAACAGAAGGCATCGAGGCTTGGAAAATCATGCGTGATGCATTGAACATATCTTGCAGTGGGACTGAGGAGGGTGCCACATATCAGAGGAGAAAGAAGACTCGATCTACATACATAGTGATCATTTTGGATCTTGTATTTTATTTTTTATGAATACCTTTTACTTGAATACCTTTTAGCATTATCATTTTATTAACTTTTTCTTGAATACCTTTTTGCACTATAATTTTAATACATTTTATTTGAATACCTTTTACTCGAATACATTTTATTTTAATATCTTTTAGCATAGGTGTTTGATAAATAAGCTTAGAGAATCAAAATAATATAAGATTGATATTAATCTGATGTGATTATTATGCGTTGAGGTGATTACAAAAGATAACCCTAATAGTCTTATTTATACTAAATGTAGAATTCTAATACTAATTAAAATAACGAAAAAATCATAAAATATAAATAAAAAATAAATCCTAAGAGATACCTAAGATACTTTAAAATATTCTAAGATACAATAAAGATATTATCAGTCCATTGTAATATCTAAGTACTTTGGTTATTTTTGTACAAATAATGAGTTGAAATTTTGTATGCAACTAACATATGGAATTTCTCATGAACGAGCATCAACACGACAATAACCAACCTCTTTTAAAATCATGTCTCAAGGCGGAAGAAAACTATGTACACATGGATTGCGCATTACAAAACATGAATCACATAAAGGTAATTTCGTTTACCTCTTCAAGCGTGCTCTAAAATCACCAATGTCGCGACTGCACAGCACCTTTACTTAGTCCTCGCGAGTAAATATCCGTTGGAGGAATGCGTCTTGTACGTACTGGTTGACAGCTAAAAGGTTTGGCCCGATGTAAAGTGTGATCAATCAAGCGAAGCGATGAGAGAGGTGCGCTTACCGTTTGAAATGTAGCGTCCCTTCACTCTATATGTCATAACTCCGATGGGTTAAATTTGCAACTTCATGCATGATTCAAATGTTATCAATCATAAGTGCAAGATTGGAAGGTAAATTTCATGACTTAAAATACTGTGCCTTCTGCTAATTACTGTCTTATAGCTTACTATATCCGAGTTTTGTGAAAAACCTAGTATGTTGGGTGACGGCAAATCTGCTGTTGACATTCATTTGTTTATTACGATAATTCTTCTTTCTGCATAGGTAATTCCGATGGCATTCTACATTTTATTATGATAATTGTTTTGTTTATAACAGAAAGAAGAACCAAAACCTAAAGTTTGAATTCAGATTTCCTAAAGTTTGGATGAATCTTAGGCTTTATAAAATACTTTTGATGATTGATCCAACGATGTGTACTTAATAAATGTATGAATGTGTGCTTTTTTTTTTTATAGTAGAGGACCCATTGCCAATAAACTCCTTTGATCAACTTTATGCATATGATAATAATGTGATTAGGGTTTGAATTCTAAATTCTTTGTTAGTAAACGATTTGTAGTTTCATCAAAAAATTTGTTAAAATTGATGATTTGTGAAAAATGGTAAGACTCAATATTTCTGAATGTGCTTGAGTGAGTTTTCCACTCAGCTGAATAATCTATTTATAGATATCAAATGTACATAGGAAGTAATTGCTAAATACAGTTTACAAGGAAGATAATTAAGCTAACATCATTCCCTAAGGTGCATTGCACCTATTCTATTTTTGTACAATGAACCTAAGCTACTTGGGACTTGGAGCACTTAATTATATTCTAATTCCAACACTCCCCCTCAAGCTAGTGAATAGGTGTTTTCTATTCCTAGCTTGGATACAATTCTTTCAAAGGCCGAGCTGCTCAATCCTTTAGTTAGAATATCCGCAAGTTGTTCTTGTGAAGGTACATATGGGGTACAAATCAAACCACAATCAAGTTTTTCCTTGATAAAATGTCTATCCACCTCAATGTTTTTGGTTCGATCGTGCTGAACAGGATTTTGTGCAATGCTAATTGCAGATTTGTTATCACAATATAGCTTCATTGGTCCTTCCCATTTAATCTTCAAGTCTTCTAGGATAATTTTGAGCCAAAGTAGCTCACAAATCCCTTGTGCCATTGCTCGAAACTCAGCTTCAGCACTAGATCGTGCCACCACATTCTGTTTTTTACTCCTCCAAGTCACTAGATTTCCTCTGAGGAATGTACAATATCCAGTAGTGGATCTCCTGTCAGTAATTGACCCTGCGTAGTCAGCATCAGTATATGCCTCAAGAGTCATACTCCCATTCCTTTTGAATAAAATTCCTCTTCCTGGAGTTCCCTTAAGATATTGCAGAATTCTATGAGCTGCCTGCAAATGGACTTCTTTTGGACTGTGCATAAATTGACTAACCAAACTTACAGCATAAGCAATGTCTGGTCTTGTGTGAGACAAATAAATTAACTTCCCAACTAGACGCTGATACATCTCCTTATCTACAGCTGCATCCTCTTCTGCATTTCCCAATTTTAGACTTGGATCTGTGGGTGTGCTCACAGGTTTACATGCTGTCTTGCCAGTCTTTTTGAGCAAATCAGTGATATATTTCTGTTGAGATATGAAAATACCTTTTCTGGAGTGAGCCACTTCGATCCCCAAAAAATATTTTAGTTTTCCAAGAGTTTTTATCTCAAACTCCTTTGCTAGGCACTGACTCAAGACTCGCTGCTCCTTCCAGTCATCTCCGGTCACTATGATGCCATCCACATATACTAACAACACTGTTACACCCCCTAGTGCCGAGTGTTTGATGAACAAGGTATGATCTCCTTGACTTTGCTTGTACCCTAAAGTTGTCATAACCTTAGTGAATCTTCCAAACCATGCCCGGGGTGATTGTTTTAGGCCATATAATGCCTTTTCCAACCTGCAAACTGTATTGGCAGCTATATTTTTATCATACCCCGGTGGTACCTGCATATAAATCTCCTCCTCAAGTTCCCCGTGTAAGAAAGCATTCTTGACATCGAATTGTTGTAATTCCCTCTTCAACACCTCTTCAGGCAAGTATTCAACACCTCTTCAGGCAAGTATTCAACACCTCTTCAGACAACACAAAATATTCTTTTACAGTCAAGCCTCTTCAGGCTCAAGTATCCTTTTTCAGACAAACCTTTTCAGGCTCAACCAAGATGGTTTGAATAAAGAGTTTTGTTCTACTGATTCACTATGTGTGAGGGTTTGAAACTTAAGTACAAAACTCTGAAACTATACTCTTCGCAGAGAGTGATATGAAAGTTTAAGAACAGAGTAAGCTTGTATGGTATTGATTTATTTTGCTAGCTTGTTATCTCGTGTGAAAGATTGTGCGTTGTTGTGCCACTTTTCTTCTTCAAAGTTGATGGTATTTATAGCCTTCAAGTCTTGAAAAATCTTCATTCTTCAACGGATGGAAAAAAACCGTTTTGATTCAGAATAAAATGCATTATCCTGTTGAGTTTGATAACTTGTTGAAGATCTTCTGAAAAACAAAGTAGACTATCTGGTTGATGGATCAAAGTAGTACTGACACCTTTTCCTTATACCCGAAAGTTGCCTTTTGTCTTTCCTTTTGGAAATAGTCAAATCCTCGTGTCAGGAACATACTGGCTTCGGCGATTTTGTTGGTACGAAGATTACAATCAATAGTTGTCTAAAGGATATTAGACTTTTACATGGAGAATAATAAATTCAAACTGATATAATTACAAGTTCACACTAAGTTACAATCTAGTTTATTTAAATGTGATGGACTTTTACATTGGACTAAAAAAATCACAGAACAATTACATGAAGAGTCTTTGGACTTAGATAAGAAGGTTAAAAGCTTTTAGTCTAGCGTGATCAAGAAGCTAGGGCTTTGGACGAACACTAAGTCTTTGGATTTAGAAAGTCTTTGGACTTAAAAAGATCTGCACACTCAAATAAACACATTAGTCCAAAACAAATCTTTGTTCATTCAATTTTAGTGTTTTGTTAACATCAAAACCTTAAAGAGTTTATGGACCATAACCACTTTGGGTCCAACAATCTACGAGATACAGTTACAGAGTGAGAGCATTTCTACTGCATTTGGTTGGTTGAACCATTTTTGCTGACAAGAGCGCGTCATATGTTGACGTAGCATTCTTGGAACTATTTCACGACCTAGACATCTGCGATAGTTATGCATTTTCCGAGTATTAGCTTTTGCCACTTGACCATGGGATACACTGAAGACACACCTCGAGCCAGTCGCTGGACACCTGTGAAGGGTACGCAAGTTAGGTGCTTCCATTCTGGACTGCTCTGGATCAGTTGACGACAAGTATGTCTGCTGGATGCCATATGGGGATTATAGAGAGCACCACCCATTTTAGGAGATCTCTCTATATTCAGGGTACATAAGATGGGGTCCACTTATGCATGTGCAACCAGAGAGGGTGTTACGCCATTACGGACACATGCAGGGATTCGTAGGTCATTGTGTGAGGTTACCGGTATGGTGACATCTGCTGATGAGAGAAACAAAAGATGGCTATACATTATGCAGATCATGTGGTTGATGACGCCACCAGTCGCCAAAGGACCTCGCGTGACATATCCAGCATAGTGTGTTGATGGATACCTCTAGTGGTTCCACAGGATCTCGCACCCTTACGTCATACCACCATGTGAGGGAGACTCTCCTAGGGTGCGAGTGAGAGAGCCTGTTAGGATGCTTAAGTCTAGTTCTAGCAGCACCCATCCTCCTGTGGTTAGTTTATATGCATTCACATGGGATTATATGTTATCCATATCACATTATTTTGGGGTACTTAATATGTTAAAATGTTATTTTGTAGGCAAAGTTCGGAGAATTACTGACCTACTTCAGTCGATACTTGACAGAGGGATGGTAACAGAAGGCATCGAGGCTTGGAAAATCATGCGTGATGCATTGAACATATCTTGCAGTGGGACTGAGGAGGGTGCCACATATCAGAGGAGAAAGAAGACTCGATCTACATACATAGTGATCATTTTGGATCTTGTATTTTATTTTTTATGAATACCTTTTACTTGAATACCTTTTAGCATTATCATTTTATTAACTTTTTCTTGAATACCTTTTTGCACTATAATTTTAATACATTTTATTTGAATACCTTTTACTCGAATACATTTTATTTTAATATCTTTTAGCATAGGTGTTTGATAAATAAGCTTAGAGAATCAAAATAATATAAGATTGATATTAATCTGATGTGATTATTATGCGTTGAGGTGATTACAAAAGATAACCCTAATAGTCTTATTTATACTAAATGTAGAATTCTAATACTAATTAAAATAACGAAAAAATCATAAAATATAAATAAAAAATAAATCCTAAGAGATACCTAAGATACTTTAAAATATTCTAAGATACAATAAAGATATTATCAGTCCATTGTAATATCTAAGTACTTTGGTTATTTTTGTACAAATAATGAGTTGAAATTTTGTATGCAACTAACATATGGAATTTCTCATGAACGAGCATCAACACGACAATAACCAACCTCTTTTAAAATCATGTCTCAAGGCGGAAGAAAACTATGTACACATGGATTGCGCATTACAAAACATGAATCACATAAAGGTAATTTCGTTTACCTCTTCAAGCGTGCTCTAAAATCACCAATGTCGCGACTGCACAGCACCTTTACTTAGTCCTCGCGAGTAAATATCCGTTGGAGGAATGCGTCTTGTACGTACTGGTTGACAGCTAAAAGGTTTGGCCCGATGTAAAGTGTGATCAATCAAGCGAAGCGATGAGAGAGGTGCGCTTACCGTTTGAAATGTAGCGTCCCTTCACTCTATATGTCATAACTCCGATGGGTTAAATTTGCAACTTCATGCATGATTCAAATGTTATCAATCATAAGTGCAAGATTGGAAGGTAAATTTCATGACTTAAAATACTGTGCCTTCTGCTAATTACTGTCTTATAGCTTACTATATCCGAGTTTTGTGAAAAACCTAGTATGTTGGGTGACGGCAAATCTGCTGTTGACATTCATTTGTTTATTACGATAATTCTTCTTTCTGCATAGGTAATTCCGATGGCATTCTACATTTTATTATGATAATTGTTTTGTTTATAACAGAAAGAAGAACCAAAACCTAAAGTTTGAATTCAGATTTCCTAAAGTTTGGATGAATCTTAGGCTTTATAAAATACTTTTGATGATTGATCCAACGATGTGTACTTAATAAATGTATGAATGTGTGCTTTTTTTTTTATAGTAGAGGACCCATTGCCAATAAACTCCTTTGATCAACTTTATGCATATGATAATAATGTGATTAGGGTTTGAATTCTAAATTCTTTGTTAGTAAACGATTTGTAGTTTCATCAAAAAATTTGTTAAAATTGATGATTTGTGAAAAATGGTAAGACTCAATATTTCTGAATGTGCTTGAGTGAGTTTTCCACTCAGCTGAATAATCTATTTATAGATATCAAATGTACATAGGAAGTAATTGCTAAATACAGTTTACAAGGAAGATAATTAAGCTAACATCATTCCCTAAGGTGCATTGCACCTATTCTATTTTTGTACAATGAACCTAAGCTACTTGGGACTTGGAGCACTTAATTATATTCTAATTCCAACACTCCCCCTCAAGCTAGTGAATAGGTGTTTTCTATTCCTAGCTTGGATACAATTCTTTCAAAGGCCGAGCTGCTCAATCCTTTAGTTAGAATATCCGCAAGTTGTTCTTGTGAAGGTACATATGGGGTACAAATCAAACCACAATCAAGTTTTTCCTTGATAAAATGTCTATCCACCTCAATGTTTTTGGTTCGATCGTGCTGAACAGGATTTTGTGCAATGCTAATTGCAGATTTGTTATCACAATATAGCTTCATTGGTCCTTCCCATTTAATCTTCAAGTCTTCTAGGATAATTTTGAGCCAAAGTAGCTCACAAATCCCTTGTGCCATTGCTCGAAACTCAGCTTCAGCACTAGATCGTGCCACCACATTCTGTTTTTTACTCCTCCAAGTCACTAGATTTCCTCTGAGGAATGTACAATATCCAGTAGTGGATCTCCTGTCAGTAATTGACCCTGCGTAGTCAGCATCAGTATATGCCTCAAGAGTCATACTCCCATTCCTTTTGAATAAAATTCCTCTTCCTGGAGTTCCCTTAAGATATTGCAGAATTCTATGAGCTGCCTGCAAATGGACTTCTTTTGGACTGTGCATAAATTGACTAACCAAACTTACAGCATAAGCAATGTCTGGTCTTGTGTGAGACAAATAAATTAACTTCCCAACTAGACGCTGATACATCTCCTTATCTACAGCTGCATCCTCTTCTGCATTTCCCAATTTTAGACTTGGATCTGTGGGTGTGCTCACAGGTTTACATGCTGTCTTGCCAGTCTTTTTGAGCAAATCAGTGATATATTTCTGTTGAGATATGAAAATACCTTTTCTGGAGTGAGCCACTTCGATCCCCAAAAAATATTTTAGTTTTCCAAGAGTTTTTATCTCAAACTCCTTTGCTAGGCACTGACTCAAGACTCGCTGCTCCTTCCAGTCATCTCCGGTCACTATGATGCCATCCACATATACTAACAACACTGTTACACCCCCTAGTGCCGAGTGTTTGATGAACAAGGTATGATCTCCTTGACTTTGCTTGTACCCTAAAGTTGTCATAACCTTAGTGAATCTTCCAAACCATGCCCGGGGTGATTGTTTTAGGCCATATAATGCCTTTTCCAACCTGCAAACTGTATTGGCAGCTATATTTTTATCATACCCCGGTGGTACCTGCATATAAATCTCCTCCTCAAGTTCCCCGTGTAAGAAAGCATTCTTGACATCGAATTGTTGTAATTCCCTCTTCAACACCTCTTCAGGCAAGTATTCAACACCTCTTCAGGCAAGTATTCAACACCTCTTCAGACAACACAAAATATTCTTTTACAGTCAAGCCTCTTCAGGCTCAAGTATCCTTTTTCAGACAAACCTTTTCAGGCTCAACCAAGATGGTTTGAATAAAGAGTTTTGTTCTACTGATTCACTATGTGTGAGGGTTTGAAACTTAAGTACAAAACTCTGAAACTATACTCTTCGCAGAGAGTGATATGAAAGTTTAAGAACAGAGTAAGCTTGTATGGTATTGATTTATTTTGCTAGCTTGTTATCTCGTGTGAAAGATTGTGCGTTGTTGTGCCACTTTTCTTCTTCAAAGTTGATGGTATTTATAGCCTTCAAGTCTTGAAAAATCTTCATTCTTCAACGGATGGAAAAAAACCGTTTTGATTCAGAATAAAATGCATTATCCTGTTGAGTTTGATAACTTGTTGAAGATCTTCTGAAAAACAAAGTAGACTATCTGGTTGATGGATCAAAGTAGTACTGACACCTTTTCCTTATACCCAAAAGTTGCCTTTTGTCTTTCCTTTTGGAAATAGTCAAATCCTCGTGTCAGGAACATACTGGCTTCGGCGATTTTGTTGGTACGAAGATTACAATCAATAGTTGTCTAAAGGATATTAGACTTTTACATGGAGAATAATAAATTCAAACTGATATAATTACAAGTTCACACTAAGTTACAATCTAGTTTATTTAAATGTGATGGACTTTTACATTGGACTAAAAAAATCACAGAACAATTACATGAAGAGTCTTTGGACTTAGATAAGAAGGTTAAAAGCTTTTAGTCTAGCGTGATCAAGAAGCTAGGGCTTTGGACGAACACTAAGTCTTTGGATTTAGAAAGTCTTTGGACTTAAAAAGATCTGCACACTCAAATAAACACATTAGTCCAAAACAAATCTTTGTTCATTCAATTTTAGTGTTTTGTTAACATCAAAACCTTAAAGAGTTTATGGACCATAACCACTTTGGGTCCAACAATCTACGAGATACAGTTACAGAGTGAGAGCATTTCTACTGCATTTGGTTGGTTGAACCATTTTTGCTGACAAGAGCGCGTCATATGTTGACGTAGCATTCTTGGAACTATTTCACGACCTAGACATCTGCGATAGTTATGCATTTTCCGAGTATTAGCTTTTGCCACTTGACCATGGGATACACTGAAGACACACCTCGAGCCAGTCGCTGGACACCTGTGAAGGGTACGCAAGTTAGGTGCTTCCATTCTGGACTGCTCTGGATCAGTTGACGACAGGTATGTCTGCTGGATGCCATATGGGGATTATAGAGAGCACCACCCATTTTAGGAGATCTCTCTATATTCAGGGTACATAAGATGGGGTCCACTTATGCATGTGCAACCAGAGAGGGTGTTACGCCATTACGGACACATGCAGGGATTCGTAGGTCATTGTGTGAGGTTACCGGTATGGTGACATCTGCTGATGAGAGAAACAAAAGATGGCTATACATTATGCAGATCATGTGGTTGATGACGCCACCAGTCGCCAAAGGACCTCGCGTGACATATCCAGCATAGTGTGTTGATGGATACCTCTAGTGGTTCCACAGGATCTCGCACCCTTACGTCATACCACCATGTGAGGGAGACTCTCCTAGGGTGCGAGTGAGAGAGCCTGTTAGGATGCTTAAGTCTAGTTCTAGCAGCACCCATCCTCCTGTGGTTAGTTTATATGCATTCACATGGGATTATATGTTATCCATATCACATTATTTTGGGGTACTTAATATGTTAAAATGTTATTTTGTAGGCAAAGTTCGGAGAATTACTGACCTACTTCAGTCGATACTTGACAGAGGGATGGTAACAGAAGGCATCGAGGCTTGGAAAATCATGCGTGATGCATTGAACATATCTTGCAGTGGGACTGAGGAGGGTGCCACATATCAGAGGAGAAAGAAGACTCGATCTACATACATAGTGATCATTTTGGATCTTGTATTTTATTTTTTATGAATACCTTTTACTTGAATACCTTTTAGCATTATCATTTTATTAACTTTTTCTTGAATACCTTTTTGCACTATAATTTTAATACATTTTATTTGAATACCTTTTACTCGAATACATTTTATTTTAATATCTTTTAGCATAGGTGTTTGATAAATAAGCTTAGAGAATCAAAATAATATAAGATTGATATTAATCTGATGTGATTATTATGCGTTGAGGTGATTACAAAAGATAACCCTAATAGTCTTATTTATACTAAATGTAGAATTCTAATACTAATTAAAATAACGAAAAAATCATAAAATATAAATAAAAAATAAATCCTAAGAGATACCTAAGATACTTTAAAATATTCTAAGATACAATAAAGATATTATCAGTCCATTGTAATATCTAAGTACTTTGGTTATTTTTGTACAAATAATGAGTTGAAATTTTGTATGCAACTAACATATGGAATTTCTCATGAACGAGCATCAACACGACAATAACCAACCTCTTTTAAAATCATGTCTCAAGGCGGAAGAAAACTATGTACACATGGATTGCGCATTACAAAACATGAATCACATAAAGGTAATTTCGTTTACCTCTTCAAGCGTGCTCTAAAATCACCAATGTCGCGACTGCACAGCACCTTTACTTAGTCCTCGCGAGTAAATATCCGTTGGAGGAATGCGTCTTGTACGTACTGGTTGACAGCTAAAAGGTTTGGCCCGATGTAAAGTGTGATCAATCAAGCGAAGCGATGAGAGAGGTGCGCTTACCGTTTGAAATGTAGCGTCCCTTCACTCTATATGTCATAACTCCGATGGGTTAAATTTGCAACTTCATGCATGATTCAAATGTTATCAATCATAAGTGCAAGATTGGAAGGTAAATTTCATGACTTAAAATACTGTGCCTTCTGCTAATTACTGTCTTATAGCTTACTATATCCGAGTTTTGTGAAAAACCTAGTATGTTGGGTGACGGCAAATCTGCTGTTGACATTCATTTGTTTATTACGATAATTCTTCTTTCTGCATAGGTAATTCCGATGGCATTCTACATTTTATTATGATAATTGTTTTGTTTATAACAGAAAGAAGAACCAAAACCTAAAGTTTGAATTCAGATTTCCTAAAGTTTGGATGAATCTTAGGCTTTATAAAATACTTTTGATGATTGATCCAACGATGTGTACTTAATAAATGTATGAATGTGTGCTTTTTTTTTATAGTAGAGGACCCATTGCCAATAAACTCCTTTGATCAACTTTATGCATATGATAATAATGTGATTAGGGTTTGAATTCTAAATTCTTTGTTAGTAAACGATTTGTAGTTTCATCAAAAAATTTGTTAAAATTGATGATTTGTGAAAAATGGTAAGACTCAATATTTCTGAATGTGCTTGAGTGAGTTTTCCACTCAGCTGAATAATCTATTTATAGATATCAAATGTACATAGGAAGTAATTGCTAAATACAGTTTACAAGGAAGATAATTAAGCTAACATCATTCCCTAAGGTGCATTGCACCTATTCTATTTTTGTACAATGAACCTAAGCTACTTGGGACTTGGAGCACTTAATTATATTCTAATTCCAACACTCCCCCTCAAGCTAGTGAATAGGTGTTTTCTATTCCTAGCTTGGATACAATTCTTTCAAAGGCCGAGCTGCTCAATCCTTTAGTTAGAATATCCGCAAGTTGTTCTTGTGAAGGTACATATGGGGTACAAATCAAACCACAATCAAGTTTTTCCTTGATAAAATGTCTATCCACCTCAATGTTTTTGGTTCGATCGTGCTGAACAGGATTTTGTGCAATGCTAATTGCAGATTTGTTATCACAATATAGCTTCATTGGTCCTTCCCATTTAATCTTCAAGTCTTCTAGGATAATTTTGAGCCAAAGTAGCTCACAAATCCCTTGTGCCATTGCTCGAAACTCAGCTTCAGCACTAGATCGTGCCACCACATTCTGTTTTTTACTCCTCCAAGTCACTAGATTTCCTCTGAGGAATGTACAATATCCAGTAGTGGATCTCCTGTCAGTAATTGACCCTGCGTAGTCAGCATCAGTATATGCCTCAAGAGTCATACTCCCATTCCTTTTGAATAAAATTCCTCTTCCTGGAGTTCCCTTAAGATATTGCAGAATTCTATGAGCTGCCTGCAAATGGACTTCTTTTGGACTGTGCATAAATTGACTAACCAAACTTACAGCATAAGCAATGTCTGGTCTTGTGTGAGACAAATAAATTAACTTCCCAACTAGACGCTGATACATCTCCTTATCTACAGCTGCATCCTCTTCTGCATTTCCCAATTTTAGACTTGGATCTGTGGGTGTGCTCACAGGTTTACATGCTGTCTTGCCAGTCTTTTTGAGCAAATCAGTGATATATTTCTGTTGAGATATGAAAATACCTTTTCTGGAGTGAGCCACTTCGATCCCCAAAAAATATTTTAGTTTTCCAAGAGTTTTTATCTCAAACTCCTTTGCTAGGCACTGACTCAAGACTCGCTGCTCCTTCCAGTCATCTCCGGTCACTATGATGCCATCCACATATACTAACAACACTGTTACACCCCCTAGTGCCGAGTGTTTGATGAACAAGGTATGATCTCCTTGACTTTGCTTGTACCCTAAAGTTGTCATAACCTTAGTGAATCTTCCAAACCATGCCCGGGGTGATTGTTTTAGGCCATATAATGCCTTTTCCAACCTGCAAACTGTATTGGCAGCTATATTTTTATCATACCCCGGTGGTACCTGCATATAAATCTCCTCCTCAAGTTCCCCGTGTAAGAAAGCATTCTTGACATCGAATTGTTGTAATTCCCAACCGTAATTGGCAGCAATGGACAAAATTAACCTGACTGTATTCATCTTTGCAACAGGAGCAAATGTCTCTGAATAGTCGATCCCATAAGTTTGTGTGAACCCTTTGGCAACCAACCTGGCTTTGTATCTTTCAATTGATCCATCAGCCTTATATTTTACTGTGTACACCCATTTGCATCCAATTGGCTTCTTTCCTTCTGGTAAAGTCACTAACTCCCAGGTTTTATTCTTCTTCAATGCCTCCATCTCTATATTCATGGCTTGCTTCCATTTTTCATCGGATAATGCCTCAGAAACGGCAGTGGGTATGGAAGTAGTGTTTAGGTTTGTAAGGAAGGCTCTATGGGTAGGTGAGAATTTTTTAAATGAGAGGTAGTTTGAAAGAGGGTATAATGGTTGTTTGGTGCATTTTCTGGTTCCTTTTCTAATGGCTATTGGGAGATCAATGTCATCATCTGTTGTTGGAGCTTTCATTTCATCCTGTAATGTGGGAGAAAAATTAATTACCTCACTTTTAGGAGTCGAGTCGGGCTCTTGAACGTGCGTTGATTCAGGAATGACCTTTAACCTTCTTTGGAAAGCCTTCCCATACCTCACATCAATTTCAGGACTAGGTTCAACAATTGGAGATATTTGCTCTGATTCAGGCTCAACTTCAGCAGTAGGTTGTGACATATGTGTATTTGACTCAGGAGTGGGCTGAGGGACATGTGTATTTGACTCAAGGATAGGAACATCAAGTGCTTCCAAATGAATCTTTACATCTTCCTTATCTTCCCTAAGACTCTCCCCCTGAAGATAAGGTTGGGGAAAATAGGCTTGCCCTTCATGAAAAGTGACATCTCGGGACACGAAGAATTTTTGAGATGGAGGATGATAACACTTATATCCCTTCTGAGTGGAGGAATACCCAACAAAAACACACTTTAGAGCTCTAGGATCAAGTTTTCCCCTTTCTTGACTATGAATATGAACAAATGAGACACACCCAAAGACTCGAGGTTTAAGATTACTAGTTGCTGACAAATTTGGATAGAAGGAAGAAAGAACATCCATAGGACTCTTGAACCCTAAGACTCTAGACGGCAACCGATTAATAAGATATGTGGCTGTGAGAACGGCTTCCCCCCAGAATTTTTTGGGAACATTTTGGTGAAACAACAGTGCTCGGGTTTGGTCTAAAAGGTGTCCATTTTTCCTTTCTGCAACCCCATTTTGTTGTGGTGTTTTGACGCAAGAAGACTCATGAACAATTCCCTCCTTTTGACAGAATGAAGTAAGAACATGATTGAAGTACTCTTTTCCATTGTCAGACCTAAGGCTTTTAATGTTCACACCAAATTGATTTTTAATCATGTAGAAAAACTTTGGGAAAACAGTACTTACGTCAGACTTGTTTTTGAGTAAGAAAATCCAAGTAACCCGAGTACAATCATCTATAAAAGTTACAAACCATCTAGCACTAGTCACATTTGGAATAGGAGAGGGACCCCAAACATCTGTATGAATAAGATCGAAAGGAGAAGTACTTCTTTTGTTGCTTAATGGGATAGGTAGGCGCTTGTGTTTAGCAAGTTCACACACATCACAATGAAGACTCTCAATATCTACCTTAGTAAACAGAGATGGAAACAAGACTTTAATGACCCCAAAAGAAGGATGACCTAATTGACAATGAAAAAGAAGTATTTTTTCCTTATTAGAGAGTACCGACTCTGATATGAATGAGTGACTTTTTGTAGACAGACCTGGTTCTTCAAGATAGTAAAGGCCATTCCTTTCTCTAGCACGTCCAATCGTCCTCCCCGACTTCTTGTCCTGAAATAAACAACAATCACTGTGAAAAATCACACTACAGGATAAATCTTTTGTCAGTTTCTGTATAGAGACAAGGTTAATGGATAACTTTGGAACATGGAAGACATTTTTTAAGGTCATAGAATGGTTTATTTGGATGTCTCCAATGCCAGCTACAGTTAAAAGTGTACCATCTGCAGTGGCGATTTTCTTATTGCTCGGAGATGGGAAATATGTGGAGAAGTGGTTAGAACAGGGTGTCATATGGTCTGTGGCTCCTGAATCTAATATCCAGAAGAGGCTAGAAGGTATTTTTGAGACACTAAATCCAAATGAAAGTGGAAGCTTACCTGAATACGCCACAGTACAAGTACCTGGTGGTTTTTCAAGATTATCACAGAAAGCTTTCATCCTTTCTATCTCCTTCTGGTCGATTGGACTCACTAACCTTTCACTTTCACTGTTTGACATCAGAACCGGAAAAAACACCTAACAGAAGGGTCCAACAGATCCAAAAAACACGGAACAGAGGCAACAAACACCAAGGGTTCAACAGAGATCCAAAAGCGGGGAGTCGGATCCAGAAACTAACCCCAAAAACAGGTCCAGGAGGCTCCGACGATCAGTTCTGTGCAAGAGATGTTGCGAACCGAGGTCCAGAAGGCGGCGCGTGGACAACACGCGCCTGAGGTGAGGAGTGCGTGTGGTGGCGCGTGAAGGGGTTTCTGGTGGCGATTTTCTGGGTTCTGGCCGGTCTTTGGCAGGCGAACCTGCTGGTGGAGTTTCAGGCTGAGCCGCGGCGGTCAACGGCGGTCAACAACGGTCAACAGGGCTCAAATGGCACAATAAGGTGCCAGGAACAGAGTTTAAAGTAAAGGGTTGCAATGAAGGCAACCAAAAAAAGGGCGGAAGCAGAGCCCCCTAGATCGGGAGCTCTGATACCATGTGAAAAATGGTAAGACTCAATATTTCTGAATGTGCTTGAGTGAGTTTTCCACTCAGCTGAATAATCTATTTATAGATATCAAATGTACATAGGAAGTAATTGCTAAATACAGTTTACAAGGAAGATAATTAAGGTAACATCATTCCCTAAGGTGCATTGCACCTATTCTATTTTTGTACAATGAACCTAAGCTACTTGGGACTTGGAGCACTTAATTATATTCTAATTCCAACAGATCTAATATTAGAATGAATAGAGTTTCTCCTCATTCTTAAACTTTATATAAATAAGATTAAAGACTCAATCTGGTCCTGATAAAAAACACGAAAAGACATATTTAGTCCCTAAGAAATGAAAAAATATCGATTTGAGATATTTTAGTCCCCAACAAATTTAAAAAATGCCCAAAATAGTCTCTAGTAGGGATTAAACCGTCTCTAAAATTTATCCTAAAAAGAACTATTTTAAATGTTATTTAAAATTGGTCGGGACTAAAATGTCCCAAATCAGTATTTTCTATTTATCAGGGATCAAATATGTCTCCATGTTTTTATCAGGAATCAGTTTGGGTTTTTACTCTATAAATAAAAAAAAAGAAGTATGAGTTGAATAAATGACAGTGATTTAAAAAAAAAAGTATTTTAAATAACATTATTTTTCTTATTATAAGCATTGAATAAATATCCAATTTGGTCCTTGAAATTATAAGGTCATATCAACTTAGTCCCCCACATTATCAATATTCTAAAATGATCCTTAAAATTACAAAATGTAGCAAATACATCCCTGACATTATTCACTTAATTTCAAATGCATCCCTGACAATATCAACTTAATGTCATTATAGTCCATGCAAATATCAACGGAGGGACGAATCTAATTAACTTTCTGTAATTTCATGGATCATTTTGAAATATTGATAATATGGGATTAAGTTGATACGACCTTACAATTTCAGGAATTAAATTATGTATTTACTCTATAAGCATTATTAGAGTGCAACACTTGTTTAAAAGATTAGAAGTTTGCAATTAACACACTAGAGTCGTAATTCTGTATATGATTAGTGTAAGCATTCATTTTTTTTATCAGTACTGTAAGCATTCATTTAATAGTGTTGAAACAACTATGATATTTTTTTGGAAATTAATAAAACAAAAATCAATAGAATCCAACAATTCACGAATGATCATGCATTATTTATTTTCGGTGCACATCATCTATCAGTTCTATACTTCTAATAGTATTTTTTTTCAGCTATTTTGCGCCTAACTGTTGAGGAAAATAATCCCACTAAGTATTGAAAAATATTAAAGGATTGATTTCTCGCATAATTGCATAATTATGGAGGAAACTAATCCCATGAAATATTAAAAAATATTGAAAAGCTAATTTTTCTCAAATAGACTTTTTTCATACACAAGAACAGTGATCGAATCTTAAATTATTTATTCAAAAGATCCGAATCCATTATCACTCAAACCAATTTCATATTGATATACTTTTATTATTATAATAATTATATATATTAAAAATATCTGAAAAATAAAATGGATCAATAAGGAAATTTATTCTTTTGTCATTTCATTTTTGTTTGAGTTTCATTTTCCTGTTTTTTCTCTTTAGCTCTGGTTGGCAGGCTCCAGCTCTCCCCACTGGCCACTGCCCCACGGCAATTTCCCTCCTTCATTTCTCTCATTAACAAAAATAAAAATATTGATATATTAATTAATAATTATTTAAAAAAGAAAATTAGATTTTCAATTTTTCAATTTTTTTTGTTTTTGTTTGTCTCATTGAGAAACACAAAACCGAATAGAGAATAGAAAAAGAGAAAGAGAAAACAGAGCCGGGAATGATTGAGATACCGAAACCAACAACGCCATCTCCAAAACGCTGCGTTTTGCTCTCCGCGCTCCGTCCCCGAACCCCAACCCTAATCCCAACATCGGCTTTTCTCCGTTCGCCGTCGACGACGCTCTGGTCGTGCTAAACGACCCAACAAGAAATCGATCAATTTTAAGCGTTCGTATCGTTCTTTTCTCTGCAAGATCAATCAATCTGCAAGAATAAGAAGAAGAACGGCGATCTTGCGATTTCGGTGTAGGAAACGATGCCGTCTCACGCGGATCTGGACCGTCAGATCGAGCACTTGATGGAGTGCAAGCCGCTACCGGAAGCGGAGGTGAAGGCGCTGTGCGATCAAGCGAGGGCGATTCTGGTGGAGGAGTGGAACGTGCAACCGGTGAAGTGCCCCGTCACGGTGTGCGGCGATATCCACGGCCAGTTCTACGATCTCATCGAGTTGTTCCGGATAGGAGGGAATGCTCCTGATACCAATTACCTCTTTATGGGTGATTATGTAGGTCAGTCTTCTTTCTTCAAATCAATTTTCTTTTTCTTCTTTTATGTATGAATGAATTTGGTGTGGTTAGGGCTCAAAGATTTCTTTTCGAAGGGTTTGTGTATTTGTTTGATGTATATTGAAGGAAACTACGAGGCTGGTATATAATCGTGTTGGATTTGAAAGTTGGAATATTTGATATTGATTTAGGTTTTTTTCCTTTTTATAATTTCTTATTTATTTTTTTAGTTTTGATTTTATGAAGGGATTCTCTTTTTCTTTTTTTTTTTTTTTATTTTCGGCTGTATCTCAGTTACATTGTTTCTATAACATTGATGACACTGTTGAAATCTATATGAACTTCAACTTTTGAGCTCCTCGCTTTAGGTGTGACTTGTGTCTGCCCATCATTTGTTAGATTGTTAGGTGAAACTCGCTTCCTCCGGTGATTGCCATGCATCAATGACAGGGATTGTGCCAAGGGCTGTTTTGAAATTGAAGTTGTGGTTATTAGATCTTGTTACTGGATTTTTTTTTCTTTTTTGGTGGGGGGATTTATGGGAGCATGGTCATTCTGTCATACTGTGGGTAGTAGGGTGGTACTAGTAGACAATGAAGAAATGCTCGGATGTAACTGTGTGCACTGAATATGGAGTAAATTATAAATAATCCCGAATGTTGTGATTTTAGTTTGTATGCTAGAAGAGTAATGGCAGAAGCAGAACATTGTTCATCAAACTGTTGAGTGTTGATGGACAATTTGAAAATTGCATGAGAGGATTTTTCTAGGATATATATCAGTGAGGGGTGAAGCTGTGTAATGTCCAAGAAACAGTCCTTTGATATTTTGCTGAGAACATAAAAAGAAGCACAAGTGGTTGTTTTGCATGTATTGAGGTATCCAAGTGTCACTGATGCAGTGATTTGTTTTAGAGAAACTCCTGCTGAAGAGAAAATTGTTTGGCCTTTCTCACAGTAACTAAGCCTCTAAGCAAAACTTATATAGCTCTAGTGGGCTGCTCTCGAAATTTTTAGGGAAGAAATGTGAGGTACTGAGGTTTAACAACTTCAATGTTATTGAGAAGTGAAACGTTTCAGCTATAAGAAGGTTTTACCTTGGCCAATATCATCCATTTTCTGTCATGCTTATTTTAATGATTTTTTGAATTCTTGTCTTCGCATCTATGAAACTGCTGGCATTTCTTCATGATAATGGCCTAATTCATGCAGATCGTGGGTACTACTCAGTGGAGACTGTTACGCTTCTGGTGGCCTTGAAAGTCCGTTACAGAGATAGAATTACAATTCTCAGGGGAAATCATGAAAGCCGTCAAATTACTCAAGTGTATGAGCAATTTCAACTCATTCTATGTTTCTCACAGAACACAAACTCTGGTATCCATTGTAATGTTTGTATGTAAACTGTAAAGGCTTATCATGTTTAAGGCAAAGGTTTGGTATATATATATTCAGCCTGAGGTTTGAGAATTGGTCGAGGGTATTGCAGCCCCAGTGCCTGTAATCATTGGCTTTACTTACCCAATAGAGCTTGCCTGTCATTGCACCATCAATCCAGAGCGTAATTTTGAAGGGCTTAAGAGCAACGAACTTGGTTTTATAATGGGACTAGGCCATTATTCTTCTCTCTCATCTATGCTGATGTAATATTTTGTATTAGGACATTATAAATTAGAATAATAAGATAATATATACACTTTGTTGCTTTGAGCTGTCTATCTAATGCTGAGTATGCTGTTATCGTCATTTTTCACTACTTTATAGAAATAGTTGTGAAGTGCATTGCAATTGAGTAGCTAGATTGCATTGTTGAAATGAACCTGGCATATCGATTCCTTGGGGGCGTGTACTTTAAAATGACACTCTTAACTGTGAAACATTATACAGGAAGTATGCAAGGTGCATCTGAATGAATGAAGGAGTAAGCAAGAATTACTTGCCTTAGACTTTGTTAACACCAAGTCATTAATGGTTCGACATAAATGTAAATTGGGAACAAATGAAAAAGGCTTAATTGCACTTTTTGTCGCTCAACTTTTTCAATTGTGCAATGAAAGCTTTTATTTTGGTTCCTAGAAGGAATGATTTTGCACAATTTCACAAATTAGAGGATTAAATGTGCAATTAAAATTTTCAAGGAACCAAAATCGTACAATTGAAAAAGTTGAGGGACGAAAAATGCAATTAAGCCAATGAAAATTCGGAACACTAGAAACCAAAGTTTTTTTTTTCTTTTTAAAAACAAAATTATATTTTTTGCTTTATCATTTTATCTATATCCTTGCCTTTTGTTTTCAGGTATGGCTTCTATGATGAATGCTTGAGAAAATATGGAAATGCCAATGTTTGGAAATTCTTTACCGACTTGTTTGATTATTTACCTCTGACTGCCCTTATTGAGAGTCAGGTTTGAGCTAAATATGTTGCAGAATGTTAATCTGACTAATTTTATGCCCGCTTCTAACTTCCATGTATATTACAGATTTTCTGCTTGCATGGAGGTCTCTCACCTTCTTTGGATACACTGGATAATATCAGGGCATTGGATCGTATACAAGAGGTTTGTGTGTAATAGCTAGTATGAATACTCCGCATGGTCTTGCGATCTATTTGATAGAACATTTTTATCAGAAGAATGATATCTTGAGCTAGATATATATTTGATGCTTAATATGGTTTGAGAAATATTTTATTTGATGTTGCAATTGTAGTTTGTAATACTCTTGTTTTGCTACGGAAATGTTTGATCTAGGACCTACAGTAATGGCTGATTTCTCTTCTATTTAGTTTCATCAAATATTTAATGTTATTAGGGGCCTTGTCCTGTGCTTAAGACTTTTAGGATGTCTCATTTTTTAATCTACAATGGAATGCCATTTCTTAACATTAGTCATGTTTACATATAAATTCAGTGCCTGGCGATTGTGGCACCTAGGATAGGTTGCCTAACAACTGTACTTGCACATTTCAGGTTCCACATGAAGGACCAATGTGTGATCTCTTGTGGTCTGATCCAGATGATCGCTGTGGGTGGGGAATATCTCCTCGAGGTGCTGGATATACATTTGGACAGGATATAGCTGCTCAGTTCAATCATACTAATGGTCTCTCCCTGATATCGAGAGCTCACCAGCTTGTTATGGAAGGATACAATTGGTGCCAGGTGACTGACATAAATATTTTGAATCAGTATATTATCTTTTTCCACTATGGGAATACCTTTTTTATTCTAAGTATTGACTTTATGATGATTACTCTTACAGGACAAGAATGTGGTGACTGTATTTAGTGCTCCAAATTACTGTTACCGATGTGGGAATATGGCTGCCATACTGGAAATTGGGGAGAATATGGATCAGAATTTTCTGCAGTTTGATCCAGCTCCCAGGCAAATTGAGCCTGACACAACACGCAAGACTCCAGATTATTTTTTGTAACTTCATATATTTGCATGTTTGTAGTTGCTGCTTTCTGCTATTACTGTAGATGTGTCTTTAAGGAAGGAGTTTCACTGTTTAAGTGGAGGGTGGTCATCAACATAATTCTTTCTCTTGGAGTTTGCCTGCTAGTGCTGCTGCCTTATTTGCATAAGAAACCGATAGAACTGACACAAGCCACCAATTGGTGTTGTATATTTTGGAGAAGAGGAAGCGGCGATAACATGGTATATCTTGTTCTGTAATTTTTTTTTAATTAAATCTCAAGTTAGAGAGCAGATTTTTGTGACAATGATCAATTGAGACTTTTAATGGTTCCTATTGAAAGTGCAGGTGTTCATTTTACATGATTGAATTATATCATTACACGGTAGAGGGTCATAGGGGGACGGTTGCATTGAGACTTGGAAATGGGAACCAATACTGTTTTAAATTTGACCCAATGACCTTAGGTTTTGCTGGTGCTCATTACACCGTTGTTTCATCGTGGATTAAAGTGCCAAATTCTTCGGCTGGTATAATAGTGGCTAAAGATTTAATTGTATAACTCAAATTGGAGATAAATTGGAAAGTTTATCAAGACATATCAGCGTTTTAACTAGAGAGAAATGCAAGAGTAGGATCAAACGTAAGAATGTATTCCAATTTTGCTATGCGTCATTGCAGTCTAAATGCATTTTATTCCTAGCTACTTCTAATCATGGAAATTGTTTATTGAAATTCCTACATTGTATATATTATTTTCATATTTCTACTCTATCGAAGTAGTGAGGCAGGCAAAATTGTTACCACGCTCTAAATAGGGTGATAGCAGATGGTGATGAATTTGAGGTTATTTTTAAGCTTTTGTAGTCAATATTACCGATTTCAATTTGATGGCTTGCATATTTGCACATTTTATCAAGCTTATGGGACCAAACTATCCAAATACGAATACCAGCAGCAAAGTTATTTACATGGATATCGGTAAAAAAAAAAAAATCCATCATTGAGATATATATTTTTATTTGGGTGATGAAGCATGCAACAGCAGTCTTCAGCACGTCTCAATTCCATCATGCTTGCTAGTTAGTTTAGTGATGGATGCTGATGACGGTGAAGTTAATATGATC
Source organism: Ammopiptanthus mongolicus (assembly GCA_039655645.1). Lineage (NCBI taxonomy): Eukaryota > Viridiplantae > Streptophyta > Magnoliopsida > Fabales > Fabaceae > Ammopiptanthus > Ammopiptanthus mongolicus. The sequence goes on from CM077343.1 coordinate 85,559,713, forward strand.
TTACCAGCACAGATAATTTTGATGGGATGCTAGTGATTTTTTTGCTAGGGAATATGACCCTCTCCCTATAATAGAACCATTAAAAGTTATCATGTGTATTTTTCTCTCTAACAAGATATTCTATTTTAACTTTTAAGGTTCCTTTACTCCCTCCCATGCGGGCCTCACACTGAAGATTTGCTAAATGCAAATATGCAAAGACACATATTTTGAGCAGTTGCGGCAGGGAAATACCTATATGCAACTTAAAAGTTGAAACCTAAAATCCCGAATTTAAATGTTTTACAAATCGCTTACCAAAAAAAAAATTGTTTTACAAATCAATACTCTACATTATCTACACAGAGATAAAAGCGGGTGAAAACAAAAAATCCACTAGTTTTAATTTAGGGTTTGTTTGGGAGTTTAGAAGGGAAGGAATGCGAGACTTCTTGTAGATTCCCCCACATTTATACATATACAAACCCATGCTTAAACTTGTTATGATAAAATGATTAGCAAGAAAGGGAAAATGTAACCATGCTTAAAGCATGCATTGTTTAAGTTAACCGATTCAAAGCCCTTGCAAAGACTTACATTTGTAGGCATTACTTGTTATTGAACTATAGAAGCAAAGAGAGAGAGAAAGAGCAAAAAGCTCATGATTCTCTTTAGAAAATATGAATGGAAAAGCTGAATACATTCTAGAGTTTTAGCTCTATATATACAAAGCTAAGAATACATAATGAATCAACTAACTTAACAAACTCTAACAGAATCTTAACTGTTGAGTCACTAACTTGGCTAACCGTAATACTCCCTGTCAAGGTGGGAGGTAGATATCTAACACTCCCGACTTGGATGTCAAATGAAGAAGCTGAGTCTTGGGAGGAGCTTTAGTTAAGGGATCGGCTAGTTGTTCCCGAGTCTTGACGTGAATTAGGTTGATGAACCCCGATTGGACATGTTCATGTATGAAGTGGCAATCAATGTCCACATGTTTGGATCGTTCATGCGAAGTGCGATTACTTGCCAATTGTATGACTGATTTGCTATCATATAACACCATTGTTGAAGTAGCAGTGACTTCAAATGTGCGAAGCAGTTGCTCGAGCCAAAAAAGTTCACTGGTTAAGGGTGCCAAGCCTCGGTATTCGGCCTCAGCTGATGATCTAGCAACTGTTGGTTGCTTTTTGGACTTCCAAGCTTTGAGGGCTTCTCCAAGGATCACACAATATCCTGTAGTGGACCGGCGAGTGGAGGTGTAGCTCCCCCAATCAACATCTACATATGCTAACAACCGAAGGGAAGACTTAGAGGGAAACAAAATCCATTGCCCTAGTGTGGCCTTCAAGTATTGCAAAAGATTATGGGTAGCATGTAGATGGGGTGTTCTTGGACTAGACATGAACTGGCTAAGTCTGTTGACAACAAAAGTGATGTCCGGCCTAGAAATAGTGAGATACATTAGTCGGCCTATTAGTCTTCGATACATGGAAACATCTGATAGTGCATCCCCATCAACATCATTCAGAGACACATTCGGATCCATTGGAACATGGGCAGGTTTAGTTGTTGTGAAACCAGTGTCATACAATAACTGCAATGTGTATTTTCTTTGACATAAGTGAATACCCTTTTCGAATTTTGCAATTTCGAGTCCTAGAAAATATTTCAAAACTCCAAGGACTTTGAGTTTGAAATGATTTTAGAGCAAGGATTAAACCCTTTTAATGTCTGCAGTATTAGGACCAGCCAACAAGATGTCATCCACATATACTAGAAGGAGCACCAGGTGTGACCCAAAGCCCATGGAGAAGAGAGAGTGGTCAGCAGCGGACTTGGTGAAGCCAAGTTGTGTCAAAGTGGAGCTGAATTATTGGAACCACTGTCTGGAAGCTTGCCCAAGTCCATAAAGTGACTTGTGCAATCGACGAACCATGTGCTCCCCCTCAATTGTATAACCCTTAAGAGGGTGCATATAAACTTCCTCACTAAGGTCTCCATTGATTTAGTGCATTGTAACATTTGAGGTCCTTTTCACCAACTAACTCATGATTGAAGAGATTCTTTCTTACCATCGTAGATGATTGCACTAGATTTACATGGATACATCACTTGCAACATAAGTCTGAGGCTACCAGGTTGATTCAGTGTTTTTTTTTTTCAATTTGCTCTAACACAGTTTAACAAATCTGTTAAATCTATCAGAGCAGATAATGCAAAGGAGTTAGATTTGAAAACCTTTTTGCAGCATAATGGTCGTAGAATTTGGGCTTTAGGCTTAACTCAACCTCAAAAGCTAGCTCATGGGATGAAGATTGCCCCTACTTATAAGCATTATTGAGGTCATATCACTATCCAATGTGGGACTCTCAACACACCCTCACGCCCAAGACTGGACATTCGGAGCGTGAAGTTTGCAGGACTGGACATCTACGAGTGGCCCAACAAATCTCGAATAGGCTTTGATACCATCTTAGAATTTGGACTTTAGGCCTAACTCAACCCAGAAAACTAGCTTATAGAGTGAAGGTTGCCCCCTATTTATAAACATTATTCAGGTCTTATCATTATCCAATGTAGGACTCTCAACGCCCCTTATTGAACTATAAAATAGAGAGAGAAAGAGCAGAGAGCTCATGATTCTCATTTAAAAAATATGAATGGAAAAAAATGAATACATTCTAGAGTTTTACTTAAAAAACTCTAACATAATCTTAACTGTTGAGTCGCTAATTTAGCTAACCATAATACTTATGGGCCTCTTGGCTATTGGTATGATAAATGGAAGAAACAATGACCCACATTAACACGGGTAGAATAGACTAGAGCTAGCGGGGCGTCAATGTCCTTGATGGTGCAGATTCAAGCAGTATGGGTACTCACCAAAATGAGATAAAGATAAAATGTTCAAAGGCACAACACATCAGTAAGTGGCTCCAATATCTAAAATTGGTACATGCTAATGGCTCACCCTAATTTCTAAAACCAACTGGACAATTTGCGAGATTGTCGCAATTAGCATAAGCTGCAATGTGAAGTCTTGCATCTAATTTTAACTAGGAAGCACTGGTATTGCTGATTACGGGAGTATTTGAGTGTGAGACACGTTTTCAATACCAACATTTCTTGGACACCTCTATGATGTGTCGGACACCCCGAACACGGCTTGGACACTTAGTTGACCACTCAAAACAGCTAGACACCTTGAAAGACATGACTGTTTGGAAAATGTTCAAGTAACTTTCAAAAATCAAATTCAACTACAAAATAATAGTTGAAAAGCTAGAGAAGTTAAAACTTGCCTAACACACATCTTTTATATTCCCTTATTCTCTCTCCTTATAATTGTACTATCCTTCTTCTCTTTCTCTTTAGATTTTTCCCCTCGCTTCTCTCTTCCTCACCCATTTCCAAAAATACTTTCCCACATGACTTTTTCATCTCATCTTCTTTAGACAATCATACAATCCTCTTCCATCTCACTTTTCTTCTCTTTCTCTTTAGATTTTTCCCCTCGCATCCTCTTCCTTTCCATTTTCGCACCTTGCAGTCGCCACATCGCGGCACCCTAAGCCTTCTACTATGTGGCCGTTGCTGCCTGTTAGCCTCTTTCAGTGACTCTGTTCTTAATTTTCAAAACACCTAAGGGCCCCTCTTGTTTACGTTGGAAGGTTCTGGTTCCTTTTGTTTTTTAACCATTTAGGCTATATTTGGGTTTCTGGTTCAAATTGAAGTTTGGCCAATGGAGATTTTTCCTCCTTTCACGTTGATTGAGTTTTTTTTTACAAAAGTATCACTTCTAACTTAAGTTTGTAGTTGCAAACCGAAATTCAAACATGCATTTAGCTGACTGATTTTCTTGTTTTGTTTCTTTCATGGATATTGAATATTACTAGTGTGAGAGAACTTCGGCCATTCTCCTCTAGATCAGATCGTTTGGGTTCTAGGTAGTGTTTTTACTTCCCTATAGGTAGTGTTTTTGTATTTCTAAAAAAAAAAAATTCTAAAATTATAGTTTTTAATTTCAAAAAAGAATGAAATAAAAACAAAAAAATCCTTTTCCAAAAAATCTAAAAAAAACAAGACAACTCAAAATGAAAAATCTCTTTTAAAAAAAATTTCTAGTTCGTTGTTTAAATAAAAAAAATCCTTCTAAAAAAATCATTTTTCAGAAAAAAAAATTTTAAATCAACCAACCAAACAATCTTTTTTTTTTTTAACTAAATGTGCTTATTTCATTTCATTAAAAACTTGATGAGAAATACAAGTTGGTAAAGAGCTAAAAAATTGAGAAAAAGCAATAACGGTAGCCACTCTAGTCAAAGCATAAGCCACTTCATTTGCTTCGCTCTTAACAACCACAACTTTAATGTTTGGTTTTGCACTCAAAATAGCCCAGCATGCTCAAATAATATGGCCAAATTCAGTCCCTGGCTCACCCGGGTTGGCCCACCACGAGTTGGCTAAAAAGTGAGCCAACCCAACTCGCCTCACTTTTTTGGTAAGCCAAGAAATAGCCAACCCGCTCAATCCACCCCAGGTTGGTGGGTTAAACGGGTTGGCTCATCTAAAATAAAAAATTCACAAAAAATTAAATAATAACATAAAAATAGAAAATATAAAAAAATATCAAAGATTGTTGTTTTATATGCAACGAGGATTTAATTCATAGAATGCTATATTTTTCTATCTAACAAGAATCTAATTTCTTTGTCACGATGAAAAATCCCCTCCGCATATCTCCATACTCATGGCATAAGCTGCACTTATTGACTAATAGCTACCAGTGCTAACGTTAGAAAATTCCCTTATCCATTTATCGCCTCTTTAAGCTCATCGAGTCACTGTTGCAAAAATCTAGACTTGCAGTGAATTGAGTGAAGAAAGGGAAGACACTGATGAAGAATGTTTCCGTTGGCGAGCTGGAGAATTTTTTCGTCTGTCATGATGAAGCATGTCGGCGTCTACGAGAAGGTAGGGAATTAGGAACTAAGGGTTCAGTTTTCACCTTTCCCGTATACAGGCCACAGAGATCAATATTTTGTTTTGGGCATTTAGACTTTAGTTATTTTGGATCAATTAATTAGCCCATAAAAATATATTTTTTAAAAGTAGGTTTCAACCCGAGAGTTAACCCGGCTCGAACTCGTTTAACTCGCGGGTTAAGTGAGCTGGGTCAAAATAACCCTGGGTAAATATGAGCCTGGTTTTTGTCAAGCCAATCCATCGGTGAGCCAGGTTGACTCATGGGTTGGAACCCATATTCGCAGCTCTAAGTCCAATCTGCATTACTGGAGCCTTCCATCTGAATACGATACACCGCATCTTTACAGTCACACTCCACAATTGCATGGTCCAATGATAAACCCCACAACCACCGCAAAGCCAGCAGTAACCCATAAGCCTCTCCCTCATGCACATAAATTAAAGGACACATATTAGCGGTTTGTGCCAAGATGAAACAACCCCCACTATCTCTGATACACATGCCAAAATCTGTTCTCCCAATTGAGTTATTAAGGTCCCGTTCGGGGTTCGTTTTAAGGTATGCATGCTGACTTAGTGCGTACCGATACACATTTTTTTAATTGGTAATTGCCGGTTCTGTGAGTCTGTGACTTATTTGGTTTTGTGACATAAGTCCCCCTTTAAATAAAGAAGCTGGTGAACCGTAAAAACAGAGCAACTCTCATATGCATAGTACACTTCTCTGCTTATGTTTTTCATCACCCTTCAATTCTCAAAGCTTCCTTCAATGGCGACCAAGAATCACCCTAAGAATCGTGCGTCGAACGGAGGAGCCTCCAAGGACAAAGTAACCTGACTAAAATTTGAAACACCATGGTTAGAGCTAGCTAGATTGTGGAGCATAGAGTAGGGAAGGTGGGTCTGGTCTCGACTAATGTGGTGATAGGATGACGCGGTTAGAAGAGCAGAGTGTTTAGAGGACATGCCTGGTCTCAGCAACGGGGTAAGGAAGTCGGGATGGTGGCTTATAGCGGCTCGAGATGCATCGTCGTGGCTCAAATAAGCTACTGGCTAAGGTTGAGGTTGGGTTTGTGTTGATGCATGTAGTCCTGCATCATGGCTACAATAATGGCCATTTCTCGCATAGTTTTAATTATATCACCTTGCCCGACATTGAGTTTCTACTCTACGAGTTCTCATCACCCTTCAGAAAGGATGTATGTTAGATCTATCACTACATTCCACAAGATCCTATGATATTGAATCAAATTCTATTTCATACAACCAATTTAGCGACATTTATTTTTTACATCTAATGAACATTGCTCAGCAGCCCAAATTCTATTCCATACAATTGGGACGAGGTATATGGTCCTAGGACATTAAGGTGACAACAATGAGTTGGACTCAGATTGACTCGGGTGATGGTGACTCGTTACCTCAATGGGCAAGCTGGGTGGCAATTGGTGCTCGCATTGGGACTTCATGGACGAGTTTGGACGAAACCAGTAACCACACAAAAGCCTTACCTGATTTGGTCCTATGGCTATTTGGCAATTGTCTCAACAAGTGAAGTTTTCCCCCCTCACTTCAACTTGTATGTTCCAAACCTCATATCTTTTTTTTCTTGTGGTGGTGGTGGTGGTGGTGGTGGGGGACAAGAGAAGAGAGGAGTTTCAGTCAACTTGCATGGGAAGTTTACGGACAAGTTGGAGGGGAAGAGATTCCATCGTGGTGGGCACAAGCTAAGCTAAGGTGAGTTGGTAGCATACCAGATATCTTAGTTCTATGTAATTGATCACATCCGTCAGATTCATTTTTGTTTGCCACTTTCATTTTCGATTGTTGGATTAGGAGTGCGCACCAGTGCTCACTAAATCACCCTGCTTACCTTAAAACGAACCCCGTTCGGGGTGGTTTTTGGTTTTATGTTTTGAAATTTTCAAAAATCAAATCTAGTTTCAGTTTTAAGTTTTGAGTTTTAGTTTTGAGTTTTAGTTCTGAGTTGTGTTTCAATTTCTTTTAGTTAAGCCACTCTTTTTTACCTTACCTCATTATAAATTCACCCAATATAAAAAAAATATTAACTCATAAAAATAATAAAAAATGACAAAAAAATAATTAAGCCTGAAAAAATAAATATCATAAAACTAGAAAAATAATAATCATAAGTAGTAGGAACAACCACGATAACAACAACAACAATAATAATAATAATAATAATAATAATTATAACGTTTATGTAATTTGTGTTTAGTTCTTTTTGAGCAAAAATTAAACATAAATAAATAGTAAAAAAATTAAAAATATCGTATGATTTCATTAACCACGGAAAGAAGAAAGTGTATAGGTTTTATATATTTTAAAATGTCATAATAGTTAACAAATTAATCACATGCCTGTTAACTTTAAAACTAAAATAGGAATCGTAAAACCTAATTTTATGATTTTGGGCTTTAGTTGAAAACTGCTTTCAAATTAAGTAAAATATCAATTTAACCTCATTTTATCCGAACATGTTTTGTTTTTAAATTTGACTTTTAAAATCAAAAACCATGACTTAGAACCATCGATATTACATTTAAATTACCCATCTGGAGGCTTTTGCCATCGAATACATGCTGCATAATTTTGTTGTCCCTGCACACCCTCAAGTCTTGCAGTTTTCCAACCATTTAAAGTGCCACACCTCCTTATCTTCCCACAGCTTCAGGTTTCTTTTCTGCCCAATGCTCCAAAGGCTCATAACCAAACATTGCTTGTCATCATTATTCAAAGTGGCTAACACTGAGAAAAGCCCATCCTTAAAGCTGTCTCGTATCAAAAGATGTGATTCAACAGCATGCATGCCAAAGGTGTAAGTCCTCCCAACATTGGCAACAGTTTTCCAGATTTGCGTCACAATTAATCCCTTTAGCTTGCAATCGGATCCTTGTGGGAATAACATCACGACAAAGGACCAATCACCTTCAACCTTCAAGTGATTAATTTTTTCAAATCTGTCCATGAAGAGCCTGTAGCCTGATTTTAAAGTATAAGTCCCCTTCTTGTTAAAAGTCCAAATTCGCTTATCCTCCACTATCTCAGGCAGTAGTGGTACATTTAATGTGTATGATCTCTTAGCCAATTATCAGACCAAACACTGATTTTGGAGCCATCTCCTATGATCCAGCGTGTACCTTCTTTAAGCAAAGTTTGGGAGCTTCTGATGCTTCTCCAAGTGAAGCTTGGGTTGTGTCCCAAAGCTGCATTAAAAAAGTCTCCCTTCGGGTAATATGTATCTTGCTCTGAAAATTCTGGTGACTAAAGCATCTGGTTTAGAAACTAAGTTGCAATCCTTTTTAATAACTAATTGCTTTGAATTTTTCATCGCACAAGGAAATACATAGGAGTAAAATTAATCATTTTATCAAGCCAAAATTAAATTTTCTCAATTTATGTGTTTGTTTTCTTTTTTATTCAAAAATGGGTAAAAAAAAATTTTGTTTTCAAAGTCATTAAAAAAATTCACAATTAACTTGAGGTACCGATTTTAGAATGGACGATGTAGGGTGCTAACACCTTCCCTATTCATATCCCACTTCCGAACTCAATCTTTTTGTTTTTTTAAAGATCAATTTCCAAATAAAAGGGTTTTCCAATATTTTCCTTAAAATAAAATTTTGGTGGCAACTATTCCTCCACCAGCTTCTTCTTGGCATGAAGTCAGCCCTTATTGCATCAATAGGCAATCCTGCATAAAAGAAAGGTCTCACTGTAAACTACTTTTGAGAGAAAGACAGAAAGGAAATTGTGTATAATGATCGATGAACCTTCACGTTTAGGGATCCCTCTCATTGATGAGGGGATTTGGGATTACCTTGAAAAAAAAACTCTCCTTTGAGGGGAAAATTGGCCATGTTCGAACGGAGCGGTCGCGACAATATCAAGAATCAAGATTGTAAAATTCGCATTATATTATTGTATGAATCTTATTCTTGATCGTTAGTATTTTCACTTAGTTCTCCTAACACATGACTTAATATAGATGGTATTATCACTCAGATTAGGTATGTATATCCACACAAAAAATTGGAAATATGAACCAATGACATTCTTAGAACAAGAAGGTTTTAAGATATACAATAATATATTAAATGCGAATTTACAATCTTAGATTGTCTACTTTTGGACAATTCAAGAACAACTTGAATATTGTGCCAAAAACAATATACAAAGTGTTATTGAACAGAAAAGTAAGATAAATGCATGTCTACAAATTAAAATACTTGAAAGAAAACAGAAATACTTGAAAGTAACAAATGACTAGAAAAAGAGTTGTAACAACCAGGCTGTTTTCTGAATTGACCACTGTCCTCACAAACCAACAAGTGTCTTCAACGTGCTTTGTCCTTAATCATACGCTTCCTAAGAAAACTTCCCGAGAGGTCACTCATTCCAGGATTTCTCCAAGTCAAGCATGACCTCAGAGTTCTTAAATGATGAGCTTTCGAAAAGAAAATGCATCTTGTTCGCATGGGTAGTACAAATCTATTCTTTTTAAGCTTACCTCAACTGTACACTCTCGTTCCGATGTGCAATCTGTTTATTCATGTGTCCTTCCCCCTATGCCATGAGCCTCTCCTTGTCTGTGCTTCCTTTTGCACCGACGACCACTCCTCCCTCTTCAATCCCAGGTGTGACAATTGCCCATCGACTTCTACTTGGTTCGTCCCCGAGGCACATCGTATTGAGAGAGGTCTCGCTTTAATACCATTTTGTAACAGTTGGGTTGCTTTCCTTGATGATTATCCCCACAAATCAGCACGAGTCTCTTCAACGTGCTTGATCCTCACTCACACGCTTCCTAGGAAAACTTCCGAGAAGGTCACTCATCCCAAGATTTCTCCAAGTCTAGCACATTTAACCTTGGAGTTCCCAAGTAACGGGTTCTCGAAAAGAATATGCATCTTGTTGGTATAGGTAGTTCCAACCAATTCTTTTTAAGCTTTCCTCAACTGTATAGTCTCATTGTACAATCTCGGAACTCCTCAATTGTACAGTCTCATGCCTGCACAATTTCAGGGCCCCTCTCGTTTCGGTGCAAAATCGGTTCACTCATGTACCAGCTAGGAGCCGCTCCTTGTCCATGCTTCTTTTTGCACCGACGACCACTCCTCTCCCTCTTTAGACCCGGGTGTCACATGTGTTCCTTCCAAACTCTCATGGTGTTGAATGCCTAACATGAACTGCACGACCCCTAATCGTTAATCATCCAAAGAGTTAATCACGCAAATAAGGCAGCTTTAACATATTCTCCCTCTAATGGCATGGCATTTGATTATTCTTAGATTAGAGTTTGGCCATATCAAGACAAAACAAATCAAAATCCAATATAAGAGCCATACTAAGACAAAAAAATTAATTACTTTGTTGGGACTCATATGTCAATTGTGTAAATTTAGGCACTCAATCCATATCAGAACCCAACAAACATTATACATGGTTAGACATTATATATTGGGCAAACATTATACATAGAAGACAACGTGCAATTAGTTGAAAGAAAAAATGATATTGCAAAACAAAGAATCAAAAAGGTAATAATATTCATCTCAACAAATAACAAAACAAAGAATAAACTACATTTACAAAAACAAATTACATAAAATATTTACAAAAACCTATTGCAGATAGTTCAATAGATTTATTATAATGAAACAGAGAGGGAAAGTGATTTAGAGAGAGACGTAACAAATACCTGACAGATACAGAGTTCCTTCCTTCTACATAAGCATGAGCCTGAGAGAGTGAGTGATAGCGTGAGAGAGAAACTGAGTGAGTGAGGGAAAGGGCGACCAGAGAGGGAGCGAGTTAGATTTCCGTGGTGAGTCGTGACTGAGTCCATGAGTGAGGGAGTGGTCACAGAGAGGGTTTTAATTTTAAAACTAGGGAAAGATAGTGTTTCCTTAGACAAGCACTATTAAAGATACACTTTAATAGTGTTCACCAAGGAAAAGATATTAAACAAAATGACCTAAGATTTTCAATACTAAACAAAAATCCAAAAATCTCTTCATATGTGCTATACTGCTCAAATCTTTTATTAAGTGAGCCAATTGCTTGATCTACAATATATATAAAATAATAGATCGTAAAAGATTCCTCAGCAGACTCAACGTTTGATTGTATGCATTCAGAGGGATTTTTGTCATAGTGTCTTTTCCCACGAGTTTGGCATTTTTTAACAAATTCACGTTCAATCTCCATTTCATTAGCAATTTTTTCAGCACTAACAATAGCATTTGCAAATCTAGATTCTCGATACTTTTCCAAGTACTTAATCAAACTTTTTACTAGTTCTATAACTACATCAATATGAATGTCTCTTAATATATGGTGACCCTTAACATGGAAAACAAATTAATTATATAAAATTTTAATTTTAATATTATCAATTTTATATATACTAAGTATATAAAAATAATTTGATGCCCCTGACAAAATAGGGCCTTGTACGGCCGCTCCTCCCGCTTATGCTCAGGACCATCACTGATTTACATATATTTAGATCACATAATAATGATAATACTTAACCGCATATTGGAACCCTACTAAAATTGTTAGAATGAGTTCAATACTTCAAGTCATCGTTACCGGGTACAGGTATGCAATTCATTCGGGTATGTGATTCTATTACGCAATACTTGTTAATTTGGTATGCAGAATCCGGTAACTATGGTTCAAATAGTCATTATATGAACATAACTTATCCTTTTAATATTGGGCTTGGTGAATAAATCTCATGTGTTTAACAAGTTCAAGGATGAGCATGGAAACTTTAATGTAAAACTTACTACGGATGTTGAGGGAATGTTAAGCTTAGATGAAGCTGCACACCTTAGGGTTCATGGAGAGGACATATTAGATGAAGCGCTTGCTTTCACATCTACACATCTTCAGTTCGTGATCACTCAATTGAGTCCACCACTTTGCTGCAAAAGTCAGTCATAGCTTAAATCGACCACTCCGCAAAAATCTACCTAGGCTAGAGGCTTGGTATTTCATTTCTACTTACCAGGAATACCCATTCCATGATGAAACTCTGCTATTATTTGCCAAGTTGGATTTCAATAAGCTCCAAAAACAACATCAAAAGGAACTCGGCAATAATTTTAAGTTTCTCTCCTTCACCACGCTACTAAATAATTAGAATGCATTAACTTCTTCCAAGGTTTTAAATTACAGTTGTGTTTTCCATTATTACTTATAATTACGGAACAAGACGACCGATAATAGGTCATAATTGCGGTCTTGATACGGTTTCTGGTACAGGCAAAACTATAACATCACGATTCCAATTGCAATTTCGGACCCAAATTTAAATTTTTGATTTCTTCTGTTTGCAAGTGAATCGTGTCTCAGTTATTGAACCAAGTCGTCTTCAATTAATTAATTAGGTGGTGGAAAAATTTGGATTTTGCAGCAAAGCTTCCTTTTGCACGTAATAGGATAGTCGAAGCTTACTTTTGGTCATTGGGAGTGTATTTTGAACCAAAATATTTTCAAGGCAGAAGGTTAGTGACCAAAGTGTTATCCATGACATCAATTTTAGATGATTTATATGACGCTTATGGTACATTTGAAGAGCTACAACTTTTCACAGAAGCAAATGAAAGGTTTGATGTTACTTAACCACAAAATGTTTTCAATTTTCTAATTCAATTTGAGATCTAGCTAGAGAGGAATATGTTAACCTTATAATGACTTTTTAGATAATTGATGAACATTTTAGGTGGGATATTAGCTGCATGTATTTTTTGCCAGAATACTTAAAACATTGTTACCAAGCACTTTTGGATGTTTATGAAGAAACTGAGAATGAGCTAAGCAAGGAAAGAAGAGCATTTTGTGCAATATATGCTAAAAATGAAGTAACATTGAGAATCTTTATGCCTTGTATTATCCTATGCTTTCTTCGTTTGGGAAGTAGCTACTAATGTTGGAATAAAAATTTGTTGTTTCATTTCGTGTCTCATTCATTGTCTCCATTCATTCATATTTAGACATATCAATTAAAATTTCATATCTCACTCATATTTAATTGACATGTCAAAATATGAGCAAGGAGAGATATGAAATGAAACAGAAAAACCACTACTGAAGTGCCAAAGCCTATATCTATGCTTGTTCTCAACCTGTCGCGCGTAGTGGATTTGCTTTATAAAGACAGCGATGGCTACAGCCACTCCGAGGGATCAATAAAGAACCACATTGAAGCGCTGCTCTTGAATCCATGGCTAGTATGAGAACAAGGGTGTTGCTTCTTCAATTGCTTTGTACACACTTATTGCAATATATGTTGACTTGAAATAATGTTGGCACATTAATGTGTTATACTGTTATTTGAATTAAGTTACCACAACTTATCGATGTTGTTGGTACCAGCATGCAGCAGAATATTAAGAGCTAAAAAACTCTCAATTGTTACGAGAATCTTACAAGAAAACTTACGAAGTGAAGCCAATTCCAACAATAATAATAAAAGAAGTAGAAAGCTAAAATAAGCACACCACAATTTTTAATGTGGAAAACTTCTCGCAATGTGAGAGAATAAAAATCATGGGATCTATAATCTATCATTAGTAGAGCTCAAAATAACAGGCTTTTGCATGACATTAAAATTGCTAGAGGAGCTCCTATTATCTCGCACATTTTCTTTGCAGATGACAGTTTTATTTTCTGTAGATCCTCTCACCAGGATGCGATACTAACAAGGAATTCTTGATCTTTACCAATCTGCTTCTGGACAACTTATTAATGTGAACAAATTTGAGATCTCTTTTAGCCGTAATGTTCCTACAGACAAAAAAAAAATGATTTCCAAGGATGGATTAATATTAAGGCAGTGGAGAATCAATCAAAATACATTGGTTTTCAGCTTTTGTGGGGAGGTCCAAGCAGCAGATATTTGATTTTGTCCAAGATAGAGTTTGGAAGAAGCTTAAGGGGTGGAAAGATAAATTCCTATCTATTGCAGGGAGAGAGAATCTTATTAAATCAGTTGCTCAAGCTATTCCAACTTATGTGATGGGTTGCTTTATTCTGGCTTTTGGTCTTTGTGATCACATTGAAGGAACGATTAGAAAATTCTGGTGGGGTAGCAAAAATGGTGAGAAAAAATCCATTGGAAAAATTGGAATCATTGTTGCAAACCAAAGGATAAAGGGGGCATGAGTTTCAAAAGTTTTAAGGCTTTCAATTTGGCACTCCTAGCTAAACAGGGTTGGAGAATTCAAACAAATCTAGATTCTCTTCTATCTAGGTGCTTAGCCGCTAGATACTTTCCTAGAGGTGGATTTCTGAAAGCTAATGTTGGTTATGCTCCAAGCTTCACATGGGGCGGTATTTATCAAGCTCAGTGGGTAATAAAAAATGGTGGTCTTTGGACGGATGGAACGAGACATTTCATTAATATTTGGGAGGATAATTGATTACCCAATCAAAATGGGTACAAAGTTTGGACAACAAACCGGCAAACCATGAAATTTCTGTAGTCTCTGAATTGATATTACATGATCTTGGGTGGTGGAATTATAACTTGGTGAATGCTATTTTTTACCTTTTGAGGCTCCCCAAATTTTACAAATTCCTCTCCCTACTAGTGTGCAAAGTGACAATTTTTCTTGGGGCCCAGACAAAAGAGGTTGGTTCTCTGTTAAATCTGCCTATCATTGCATTAAACGGTGGGAAGAGGTTGATAATGCTTAGAGTTTAGAGGAGCCTCAGAATAATTATGTTTGGAAGAAATTATGGCATTTAAAAACTGTTCCAAAGTGAGACAACCCGTCGTCCCATTAGTAGAACCTAAGATAGTAACTAACCTTAATCACATAATAAACGTTAACGTGCCTTATTAACATGAAGCGAAGCGGAAAATTAAGCGCGGAAGCAATCAAATACACGACACGCAACGCTTCAGAGTACACAACTTTAAAATATAAATAAATATATCACATACATCATTGCCCCATCAGTAGGGCTACAATATTAACGTAATACATACACAATATCTTAATACAAACCAAAATAAAAGTATGAAAAGTAGGCCGAGAGACAACCTTCCGGCTAACCACGA